>CM028139.1:0-106837 GCA_016403345.1 Corylus heterophylla
AGCTAGTGCTGTTTCTGATAGCTTCAATTATCAAATGTTGAAATGAGAAATTGAAGTTGGTTTTAGATGGTAACATTTTCTATTGACTAAGAGGTGCTGGCAATTGTTTTAATGATTGTTCTTTTCTTTATACATATATATGAATATTGATTACATCTATTTCTATTGTAGGCTAGAGTCCCTGGAGAAACCAGGCTGCAAGGTGTAATTGAAAGTAGAGGGATATTATGTCTTGGTGGCAAATACAGAGGAGTTGAAGTGGGTACTTAATGCTATTTTAGATCATGGTTTTAGAAGACCCATTAGATTGTTTGTGGATCATTGTATATGTGTTATGCGTTGTTTGAGGTGCACGTGGACAGTGCAAATATACATTTAGCAGCAGATATTTTCATAGAGAAGGAGAACATTCTCTGTAATGTCATGAATGCATGTGTAAATGCTTCATTCCACCGCTAGAAGAGTTTGTCTGAAATTCGATGGTTGTTCCTCTTCAAATAAATCTACCATCAGTCTGAATTGCAAAGGTATATTTTGCATCATGTTTGTTATGCTATAAAGTTCATCTGCATAAAGATTATAAAAAATTCAAAAGTTGAAACTTGTCAGGACATTGTTAACTACTTAACTTATTGCCTTATGAATTGTTTATCTATTTATCTCCTGGTCCTGTCGTTTATGTGTATATTTCATGTTTTTGCTTCATTTCCCTTCATGTGTAGGGCATTACATACCACAACTGGCTATTGCTCCACCAGACCATAATGTTCATTTAACTGGTTTCAAGTTCAATATCAAGGGGTTGCTGTAAGAGAACCTTAAGCGTTTTAATTGATAACATAATTTTTGCACTTTTTTTTTTTTTTTTTGAAATTTTCTTTGGTATAGTATAGAACTTATCATTTTTTTTTATGCCCTTGGGTTTATTGTATCTGTTCAGCTTCTTCGAGTCTACTTGAGTTGCATTTATGATATTTATTATTTGGGCCAATTGCAGTGTGTGTTCCTCTACCAAAAAGATAATGCTAATGAACAGAACCAAGGGATGCATTCTTACTGTCAACACTCCGGAGTTTGACTTTGATGGATGTGCAATTATTTTATGTTACCAGGTAGGTAGTTTATATTCAGCTCAAGTCTTTTCATGTCCTATGTTTCAAATGCTTTATGTTTCTAGTTTATTTGTTTGTTTACATGACTAATTACGTGTATTGTTCCCTCAATGTGCATGGGAATATCATATTAGCTGTTTGAAGGATCGATCACCATTTGGAAGACCTTAGGGTGAGAATTCTTTTCCTGTTATATTTTGCAGTTCATTCTGTTCTGTAAAATTTTGTAGTTTCCAGACTCACTTCTCAAAGCTGTTGGTGTAGGATTACCTTCAGTCCTTGTTTAGTTGCATTCAGAACTATGTGTTGCCAGTTGCTAATGAAGCTGAATCAGGTACATGTTCTTTCCACGTTCTGTTTGGGGTTTGGGAGCGCAGAGAAGTTGAGATTAATATGTACATCTTCTTGTGTTGCAGCTTAATAAGTAGAGGAAACATTACCATATGGTGATCTTGTGTGAAGAAGGAAGGCTTCTGGATTGGGAATTTGCGATTCTGCTAGAGACAAATCATGTGTTAACCTCTGTCGGACCTTTGGTTGAGCAAGAGTGTGACTAATCATAGGACAAACTTTGCGCAACCCCCACGTGACAATGGCACGAATGAAGTTGCAATAGTTTTTAAAAGAGACTATTTTTGTAATTTTACATTTAGTGCTAACTCCTAAATTCTTTTTAAGCACAATAAGAAGGGAATTGTCCAGAAGTTGAGTGGTTTCATGAAGGGGGCTTGACTTCCAATCTGAAATCAATTAACATCCACGGTTGTAACAAACTCGTTGCGAGTCGGATGAGATGGGGTTTGCAAAACCTGCATTTTCTTAGAAATTTGTCATTCGGTGCAAAATATGAAGATGCAGAGTCCTTCCCAGAGGCACAGTTGCTGCCCACCAGTCTAACGTCTCTTTTCATATGGTTGAAATCTTTACTCTGCTTTCTAATAATAAGATGGCACAAGTCAAAATTCAAATCTGAGTCTTTTTATTTTTTATTTGAAATGTTTTAACAAGTACCAAACAGAGCATTTCTTTAAATTTTACAAACGTTCCTTAAGATTTGACAAAGTGTTGAACTTGAGTGAAAATTCAATGCCTTAGGCAACCAGATTAACATTAATTTGTAGTGTACCGTTTTGTTTTCTTTCCATCTGTTTTTTGAGCACACAAATAGGGGGACTCTCTACTTGCCTTTTACTTCACCTTTTGGGTATTGAAATTAGTGTGTATATGTTGCAGGTACATGTGATGTCGGCAACTGATCCTCTTGCTCGACGGAGGGGAGGAGTTGGGTTTGGTACTATAACAAGGATATATAATGGAATGTCGTCGCCATTGTCATCAACTTTCAAGCTTTTGCGAGCTTTGAGGTATGGTGAACCCCATAAGTAATAATTATGGTTTCTCTTGTGTTTCAAGGATAGAAAAATCTTTGCTTATGACATATCCTGGAATATTATTAATAATTTAATCTACTCTTATTCTACTTTGTAACCGTCGAATTGGCTTTAGATCTAGCAATAGATACAATTTCAATTATATGTAGGCCTGAAGCTACTTGAAAGAAAGGGTAGTTGGAAGAAATTAGTGAATGTTTTTGGATATAAGTTCTGGGTATTGTTCTCTTAAGAAGAGTTCTATGTTAAATTTGTCACAAGAGCATGCGAACTAGCATCGTAAATTCTTTTTTTGGGTTTTAAATTTTTGTGAGAATAGAAAGACAGACAAGTGAATGATCGGCCTTGTACACCTAGTTTTTCTGCATATTTATTTGATTTATTTCATCAATACTTTTGGTTGATTTTTATTGCAAAACATCACAGTTTACTCTGTATCTTCAATGGTTGCTCATACATAATCAAATTGTTCAAAATATAATCTTTCCCATAAACTTTGATTCTGATTGACTGAGAAGTTGTTTGCTTTTGCATTACATGATGTTTTATCAATTTAATGGTTTAAAAGGGTGCACCCAAGTACATAGGAAGTATACAAGAGAAATACCTAACTAGAAAAAGGAAAAAAAGATTAAAAAAGAAAAAGTCATGAAAACACTCATAGGCAGCCATCCATTGATATAGGGTATTGAAGAAAAAGGCCTTTAATTCTACCACCATCCTCACACTGCTAATTTTTTGGGCAACTCTTTCTTTTTCTTTTTTGTTTTGGCCCTTCCAGGAAACACTTTTTTTTTTCTAAGTGCAGATACACTTAATACATATGATTAACAAGGGAGGAGTGTTTTTACAACATTGCCAACTGTTAATGTCTGTATTCTGCATACAATAGGGCTATATTGGTTTCGTTCCTACTTTTTCTGTTACCTTTTCTTCTGTGTGTTCTTTGGATGACACATTCCCAATGAACTTTTTCTGGCTATTATATGTAGAGTTACTCATTACATTTTTCCAAATGTGTCATGCAGGAATTTTTGCTATGATTCCATAATATACTTACTGCAATATTGCTTTGCTTTATTCAGGATATTGATATTGATTCTCACTACAAAAATTATAGTACATCTACGAGAAAGTCTCTTGAAGCTTGGTCTGGTTCACAACTTGATTTGGGTCTGGTACGTACTTTGAGTATCTATATACTTATGGAGAGAACTTTCTTTATCAGTAGCCTGAACTTTTCTTGCCTGATAGAAAAACATGTAGTGGATCTGATTTTATGCTTAGCAGTTTGACGGATGTTTGTGTGCTCAAGTGTGTTGCTTTTTCCATGACAGTGCCTATTGTAAGGACTAATGGGAAACTTAAAACATCCATCATGAGAAGTGTTATAGTCTTAGCAAAATAAAAAATAAAAAAATAATAAATAATAAAAATAAATAAATAAATAAATGAAAGAAAGAAAGAAAGATGATATCTGTCCCACTTTCTTGTGTGGCACATGTTAGATGGAACTTAATGCACCAAAATGTGATAGGATCTTGTATTAATATGAATTTTTTTATTATTAGAAATATTTTTACTATGATAGAAGGAAGTGAATAATTACATATCAGCATCAGGATCATATTTGTGCCACATGGGTTTTGGCTCAAGTGAACAGTTGGGGAGGGGTTGGTAGATCTTGGTTCAGAAAAACCTTGAGGATCATACTTTCAGCTAATATTGTCTTATCCCAGCACAAAAAAAAAAGCAACATTCTGTTTTGTTCACAAATTGTAAAATTTGTGAACAACTCCTTGGGGGCAACACCTTGGGTGCAATACCCCTGGCGAAAGCCATATTTAATCGATCAGTGTAGTGGGGGTGCGTTATACGGGTCCGAAGTTTATCCTATAGGAATTGGTACATGAAGTGGCCCTGCCTTGGAAGGTTCCTCTAAAAAAAAAAAAAATTACAATTATATGCAAAGGCTATTTGTTCCTTAAAAAATTGTAATGCATTTTTTTTAGTAATTGTGTTCTTTTAGATGTTTATTCTACCGTTATAGGTGAACAATCTTTTTCCAACGTCGATGATCGTGACATGCAAAATGGAAACAGATATTTGGTAGACAACTCAACACTAAACTCAAAAATATGGCCCAAGGGCGTAGGTATTGTTTGGATTGTTACTAATTGAAATGCAAAAGTTCTCATCAGGTTGTGGTAACCTTAGTCTTTTTTTCGCCCAGCTACTTGACATGTTCATTTCAATTACAACTGTTAGAGTCAGACTCCCAATTGATGTATCTTCATGATTCATATGTTTTGAGGGGCCTCACATTGTCTATTTGATTTGGAAAACTACTAGAGTTGAGATTTATATTTAGATCGAAGAAAACTTTGAGTAGGAAGTTATTATATTAGCCATTGTTGCCCCTGGCTTATATTAGGCTTCTGCCTGCCAGCTCTTACAATTATGTAGAATTATTTAATTAATGACTGATTTATCGTAATAGTGCCATGTTAAACCTGTTATATACAAAAATTTATATCAGGTTGCAGCCAAGGAAATCTGTATCCATCTTAAGCTAGCCTTGCCCTTGACAACGATGGTAAGGTTGTACAAAATTATCTTTCTAGAAAATATCAGACTCTGAGTAGGCCTAGTTCATTATTCTCCTAATGGTGAATCTTACGGCTGATATTATTATAATCTCTCTTACTTTCATTGAGACAATCCCCAGTCCAGCTGCAAAGTTCCGAATAGAAAATAATACTAAAAAAAAAACTAAAATTACTACATAAAAATGATTTGTGACTGAGAATCAAATTTTAGAAAGTTTGATCTTGGGAACTGGTCTCTTCAAGTGGAAGGCAGGAAGATCAAATCGAATCGATAACTCTTCATATTCCTTTAAACAGATGTGGTTATTACAACCCAGCTGCAAGACAAGTGTGGCAAAAAACTGAAAAATATGTGATTATAACCCATGAGAGATGCTGATAACTCTAAAACTAAAATGATTTCAATTTTGGTGTGGATGATGTCTTGTTACCTGAATTAGATATATACTTAGCACACATGCAGCTTTTGAGAGACATCTACACCCATCTTTTTTCAATTGGCTCTTGTTTGTCTGGAGGTTTATAAGTTAAGCACGGCTATTCTTGTTGCCACTGATGCAATTTAGTGGGCAATTCAGATGGCACTCTCCTTTTTGCAATTCAGACTCATAATTCGTTAGTAGGAGATTGTTGGATGTGCTTGTTATATATTGCTTGGGTGGGGAACTGGGATGACAGTTTTGTTATATAGAATTTTTTCCACTCCATTCCAAAGATGAGATATTTCTACCACTGCTTTCCTTTATGCAATATCATTTATTATTAATATCTATCTTCGGACTCCAATTCAAATTAGGATTTTTCTTGTAGTCATCTCACTGGTGTTGAATTGTAGGTGGAGGCAACAATTGAATATATAGGTCGCCATGAAGATGATGGAGCTATTCTTGGGATGACATTTCTAAGCTACTTGACAAAGTTAAAGGAAACAACTTCCTTGGCAATTCCAGCAAGTTTCTGGTCCTTCCCCTACATGGTTCAATGCCCACCATCAATCAACGTGAGATATTTGATCGTCCTTCCCCTAACAAGAGGCAAGCTTACTTTTACTAATTTTATCTTTTTAATATTAAGATTATTTTTACTTCTTTTATTGTTTACTTCTTTTCCGTTGCTATGGAAATATTTGTGAGTATTTCTTTGTTGTCTATCAGCTGCATATATGGATTACATAGCTCAATTATGGCTCACAGTGCATAGTTTTCTTACATTAAGAGGACCAAGGCACAAAGGAATGGGAATGCAGTTTTTAGTTATAGCGTCTTTTCAGTTCATTTGATTCTCACACTAATGAGCATACATATCAATAATTTCCTGTATATTTGCAGCTGGTATGATCGTTAAAGATGAGAGTGATGAGCCTCTGTGGTACCATTAGTGTTAGAGTTTGTTGACCATAGTTTTTCCCTGTATTTAACTGTAGAATGTCATTTGGAACACTGCTAAGTGCCTTGCAATTTCACGTCACAAAAATCTCTAAAATTCTTGCCTTTTTGCTTGCTAAATTCTAATATGCTTTATCTATTATTGTAGGAAAATTGTGCTGGCAACAAATATTGCAGAGAGTAGTATCACTGTAGATGATGTTGTGTATGTCATAGACAGTGGAAAGGCAAAGGAAACTAGTTGTGATGCCTTGAACAAACTGGCTTGTCTATTACCACCGTGGATTTCTAAGGCGTCGGCGCATCAGGTATACAGTTAGTGCCATAAAGGCGTAATAGCAAACGAGAGGTTCTTTTTGAAACATGTTTCTCCAGCTTATTTAGCTAAATTGATATGTTGCTTAATTGGATGTCCCTTCTTTTCCTTTTTTATCTTTCCCCTCTTTTCTGTTGATTATGGTTAAACAATTTCAAAGACAAGGTCGTGCTGGCCGTGTGCAACCTGGAATTTGTTATAGGCTATATCCAAAAATGATCCACCATGCAATGCTTCAATATCAGTTACCTGAGGTTCTCAGAACACCTTTGCAAGAGCCATGCCCGAATATCAAAAGTTTGCAGCTTGGAACTGTTGGATCATTTTTGGCCAAAGCACTTCAACCCCCAGATGCTCTTGCCGTTCAAAATGCAAGAGATGCTTGGTGGTGATCTCATCCCTAGCAAATCCGGGGAGGGCATTGAGATGCTTGGTGGCTACCTTCATTTCTCTGCATCAAAGAGCGTTTTAGAGCTAATACGGGTAATGTCCTCAAGATTTCTTGTTGATTTTTTGATTCCTTTTCCTTTTTCTTTTTCCTTCTCCCTTTATATATTTAGCTTTGGGTTTTTGCAGAAATTGCGTGGGGAACTTGATAAGCTTCTAAATGGGAAGATTGAGGAACCAGAGTTGGACATTTCTGTGGAGGGAAAAGCAGTGATTGCTGCTGTGGTTGAGTTATTGCACAATCATGATGCACGTTACTAATGTCTCTACTTTTTTCCAAAATTAACACAGTTAAGTTAAGCAGCAGTCCTGCTGCCATTCCTTTCTTCATCTTTTTCCTTCCTAGTAAGCAACATGAGAACCATTGAATTCTGCCACTAACATTTTTGGGCATTAGGATGCATGTAATTTAGTTGGGTGGCTATAATACTAATTTTATGATTTTTTATGTAGGAAAAAATAAATTGGAGGATGTTTTAGTGATCTCAGTTTGTATTTAGCTATAACATCTATAAGGGTTGAAATTTTTTTAATGCTCTAGTTTCGTGTTTACAGGCTCAATAAATTACTATATCTGTGATAAATACAAGATAATCTTTCATTCAAACTTGTTTCATTCGTTGTTTCATTCGTTAGACGATGAGCAACACAATTGACTTCCTTTTTGACGTGCCCCACAAACCATGGCTGGAGACTATTTAATACAATCTTTGTATCATCAATAATTGCCCATACCAACTCCAGTGCAGTCCTTTTCTTTGTACTGCATCATTTTCAATGTATTTCCTTCCAAAATAATATTTTCAAGGTCGCAAATAGGACAAAGTGGATACTGTACTATCCTTCTTTCAAAGAGATTTTCCTTTGTTAGTAGTAAATTATTGCATGCCTTCCTTAGAGACATCTTTACTACCCCTGGAACATTTTAATCCTCTAGGTTCTCATCCACATATTACACTGTGTTTGAACACTTGAGCTACCTCTTTTAATCAGCATGGCTCTTTCCTCCCCAAGATGATAGGCACTATTGATTGAGAATTCTCCATTTGAAGTACCCACCCAAACGAATTTGTCTTGTTGTCGAATGGGACTGGTTGCCAAACTGCATATGCTCATGACGTCCTCTTCATTAAAAATTATTGTATGAGAGGAGCATTCCACAATCTTCTTCAATTAATCATTCATGCTCGCCTCCCTATAAAGAATTACAGGTGACTAGACAACATAAGTAGTAGAATTTTTGTGAATTACAATTCTCAAAAATACCCATAAAAATAATTAAAAAAAAAAAATGGAAGTGGTTAAACCGCACCTCAGGCATGAGAGGGTGGTTCGGTCACCTCTCCTCCATTCTCGATGGTGGCCAAACCACTTCCATAGCTTGTGAGGTGGCCTAACCACTCGTTAGGAGTGTCAACCCGGTCCGGTTTCTCAGTTTTTGGCCAAAACCGGAAATCAGAATCGGGGTACCCAGTTCTTGGTTTTGGGAAACCAGAACCGAGAACCAGGACCCTAGTTAATCGGGGTTTCGGTAACCGGTTTTTATATATATTAATTTAATTAATTAATATATATTAAAATATTAAAAAAAATATTATTATTATATATATATGCACCCGGTAAAAACCGGGTCCCTGGTTACCCGGTTCTGGTTTCGGTTCCCTGGTAATTTTTGACACCCCTACCACTCGTACAACTTTGTAAGGGTGGTTCGAAGTTTGGAACACCCTTTCATTCTGTTTAGTTATTTTATTTGTTTAAATACTTTTTAAGGATAGTTTCAATAAAGCAACATCAGAAAAATGGGACATTTTGGGTAATTTTTGTTGATCACAAATCATGCAAATGATAAATTAGAGTTTTTAATGCATGATTAGGGTTTTAATTGCATAGTTATGCTTTCACATGGAAGATTGGGAATTTGGGTGTGGAATATGCCTAATATTAAAATATGATTTTTAGTAGTGAAAGGTTAAAATGTCCGAAATTGAAGATGAGTGTTTTGAGGTAAGAAATGCCTACAAAACGGTTGAATGCTTTTTGTCATGTAATATATTTAGTATTCTCTAAATTCATGCTTCTTATTGAATAATTATACAATGAGCCTAATGTTTTCGACAAACATTTATTGCATTAAAACAAATATTTTATTATTAAATGATTTATGGTAATTGAGTAGATATAATGTGGATTATCATGTATGAATGAGGCGAGCACATGAGTATAAAGGCTTGACCCTGTAGTCTAAATATTTATATTTATTGTTTGGTATTTGATTCAATTGTTTTATAGTTGACTGATACAACCATACTTGATTGGTGGTCATTACAAATGGCATTGCTAGTAGTATGGGTTATCCGAGGTCGGATTTAGTCGAGTGGCTAGTTAATGATGGTATGCGCGCTTACCAGGGCATCAGTGCTGTATTACACGTCTCACAAGACAAGACAAACTTTGTAAAAAATGGGTTTAAGGGCTCAAATAGATTAAGTGCGTACATGTTAATAACTGCTAACCGCTTTGGTAGGCAATTTTTGGGGTATGTAGAGGCGGTTGATAACCGCTAACGACATCGTCAGATGCTTTTATATAAAAAATATTCAAAAAAAAAAAAATAGGCACAAAAGGCTCATACCCGACATGCTTATTAATTTATTAAGTTTTCATCTAATACCCTCAAACTTTTTTTTTTTTTTTTTAAAGGCCCAAAGACGGTCCCAAAATCATTTAAAATATGCCCATAAAGTGAGGCCAAAGGAAGGCTTAGAACACCAAAATAGACCCAAAATGCCCATACTTGAAAGGCAGTTGTGCTATTTGGGTTTTGAATAGGAAATAGTTTTCTTCAAACTCAGTTAGAGAAATTTCCTCCAACATATTCTATAATAATGACGTGTCATTTGAGCATGTGAAAGTCACATGTTTTTTTAACCGCTAATAGATGATTATTTCAAAACTCCTAACCGCCTAAGGTAGCACAGATAACAATTTTGGCAATAACCACTAATTGTAACTGTGTGTATACCCCTATATTAGACCATATAGAGTTTTTTTTCTTTTTTGAGCCATATGACACATGACATGTTTTGATTGGTTTGACATGGAATTCTGTTAGTTTTATGGACGGAAGATTGAAAGAGGTATCGTCTTCGTACTTACCAATAAAAGAGGTACCACCGATAATACAAAATGAAACTTAGGTGAGAAAAAATAAAATCGTTAAAACCCAGATACGAAAAATGGCATTTAACCCTTATTTAGTTGATTTCTTAAAAAAAAAAAAAAAAAAACCGTTATTTTGTTGATAAGTGTTTTGTGTTTTATTTTTATTTTATAAATATTTTGTGAAAAGTGTTTAGGGGTTTTTTGACAAAGAGTTTTGTGATTTTTTTTTTTTTTTTTGAAAATTGTGTTTTTTTTTTTTTTTTTTTTTTTTGTGAGTATTTTTTGAAAGTGTGTTAGTTGTACGTAGGGAGTCATACCTGAAAATATGGCTTTGTTTGGCAAATACTTTTCATTTCCTTTTTTACTGTTCATCATCATTTATAAAAAAAAATGAACATCAAAACATTCTAACTTTCTATATCACATTATTTACATTTTATCATTATTCAAATAAAAAAATAACTATAAAACAAAGGTTTTTTTTTTTTTTTGAACTTTTTATACCAAACATTCTTACTTTTTTTTTTTTTTTCACATCAATCTATATCAACTACGGTGTCTAAGGAAAAACTTTGCCAAACCAAAGCCTATGTTTGAACATATGAATCGGGAGTGTTTGGCAAATCCCTACATCCTCTTGTTACTGTCCATACCTCATTTTCTAAAAAAATCAACATCAAAACATTATAATTTTTTTTTTCATTTTTTATCACACAATTCACTTTTTATTACTATTTAAATAAAAAGATTACTACCAAACAAAACTTTTTCACTTTTCAATATAAACTTTATACCATCATATCAATCATTTTCAGCTACAGTAACAAATGGAAAATAGTTGTCAAACATACCTGATAATTGATCAGAGTTTTGAACATTCGAGAAATGAAAATAATTTTTTAAAAAGTTTTCAAAACATAGCATATCATATGTGATAGGACAACACAACTTAAAATATCAAAATTTTATCTTGAGAATTAAGAGTTTTCTTTCTAAATTCATAGAGTAAAAATAATTTAAAGTTGCATTTTAAGTTCTTTTCGTAAAACATGGTGCTTAATAGTTTGAATCTTATGATTTTGAGAAAATCCCTGCACAATGACACTGATTTGTAACAAGTTATGTTTTGAGAGTTTTTTTTTTTGGTGGTATAGAAAAATAACAAATAAGTTTATTCTATCAATTTTTGTATAGATTTGGCATAGTAGGGACTTTATTTGTTATTTTGACATCATACAAAAATTTTTTAATACATTTTCATACTAAAAAAGCTTATTATAAATAAGTGTAACCATGAAACTGATATTGCATTTTTCACCCCCACAAAGAAAAAAAAAAACAAGATAATTATAGACGTAAAAAGGAGGCGACAAATTGTTCTTTTCTTTCTTCTTCGCTCAGTCGGTAACAAAACCTGTAAACCCCAAAAACATGAGTTTCAGAGTGAAACACTCAAACCCTAGAATTCAAATCCAACGCTTGCTTGCACGGAGAATCTGATTCCAAGACACGCAAAGCACCAAATGGGTCGACCCGAACCCTACGTCTTGTTCTCCCAGACCTTCAACCACCCTTATCTCAACGAGTACGTCAACGAGGTAACCTACTCCCACTTTCTTAAGAGTTTCATTTCCAAGCATTTTGTTCAAAACTAAACAATTAATTTTGGAGGTGTTCTCAAAACTCACGGTAGTTCATAAGTCTAAAGTGAAATTTTCCCTAATAATTATTTATTACCCTTCTACTAATTAACTTAACAACTCAAACATTGATTTGAGAAACTCAAACATGTTAGACATTTGGCATTTATTATAATAGGTCGAAGGAAATTTCCTCCAAACTAGTTTTGGAGGAAATTTGTATTCATATTTAAATTGTATAAGAAAATGACAATGAAACCTAAAAAGTAGTTTATTTCCCTTAAATTTAAAGAAAATGTAAGAAAAGCTGCTGCTTGTTAGTGCTATTAAAGCGGCTATTTCTCGGTATGAAGATTAGGTTTGGATGTATGAAAGAGTTTTATGATATTATTAGTGATATATAATGCATGTAGTGAGCAACGATGTTAATTCTTAACTTGATTAAAGAAAAAAAAAAAAAAAAAAAAAATTCCTGCCCTAGCTTGTTCCTATTTTGATTATTATTTTTTTAAAGACCTACTTTGATTGATTAAGGGTCGTTTAGGATTGCGGTTTCCATAAGTACGATTTCGAAAATTAGGCTTTTGAAATTGCTACTTTTTAAAATCGTAAAGGCATTTAGTAAAACATGTTAAAAAGTAATTTTATATCAAATATTTGTTATGCGAAATCATAATTTTAGTTTAAATTCGCACATTTTCAAACAAGTATCCCCTATCCTACTTATAAAAATCGCATATTTTTTTTCCTATTTTAGATTAACTGCTTTTTAAATCGCAATGTCAAATGCCTTATGTTTTGTGATATCTTTTAAAAACGTAAATTATTCTTGTAAAATCACAATCTCAAACGCAACTTAACTAAAGTAGGGTAGGTTATAAGTAAAGGTAATCCAAGCTGCCTCCTCCTTCATGCGCGGCAAATGGGGGTCAAAAAGAGAGGATAGCATGCAATGCATGCATGTGCGCTGCTCTGGGATCAATTCATGTATAATAAACTATAATAATAAAGAATTCCCACTTAAGTTGTTTAATGGTATTATTGTGATGTTAAATATATAGTTGGTTTCCACTTGCAAAATGCTTAATTATTTACTCATTCTTTTAGAGTTAATTTACTCGATCAGATAACCTCTCCATATGTCTATACATATTATAAGCAAGAAGATGGTGATCGACATTCGGTGGGAAATTAGGTGAGGAAGATCATATTATAATCAAGATAAGATGCTTAATTAGGTTAATATATAATCATACTAGGCTTGCCAGAAACAATTCATCAAAGTCATCACGTGCAATGCACCAAACCACTTTTCCATCCGTTTTAACGTCTGACGCCGACAGAAAACTTTTTTGTAAAACAATAATAATTTTAGAAATGCTATCACACTTAGTATCTTGGATGTACAAATAAAAAGAAAAGGATATTAATTCAGCCAGCTTAAGCATATTTTGCTATGATTTTATAGCGTCCTCACCAATAATAGCCAAAAACAACTATTAAAAAAGTATAAATTTCTACTTTAGTTACTGTTTTTTCTCTACACACTTCAATAAATTCTCTATACTACTCTTTTTTTTTTTTTTTTTTAAATATTAATTTTCAATTCTAATATTAATTTTTTCAAAAAAATCAGTTGCAGATATGATTCTTATCCAAATATCCAAAATAGAACAAAAATTCTAGTAATTCTAGAAGTGATTCTTATGTTACTTTTGTGCCCTTCAAAAAATGAGGTGACTTTTTATAAAATTATTATTTGATCAAAATTTAATAGTGATCAATCACAAGCCTAATGGTAATTTTAAGAGTCACATCATTCTTAGAGAGACAAAACAGTGATACAAGAAGAACTTGTAACATTATTCCAAAAACCCATAGATTTTTATCATTTTATGGCTAAATGTTTTCATTTCAGCTTACTAGCCAGGAGAGTTTGTGCCCCATTGGCGATTACTAAGCCGGAAAAATTTGGATGTTCATTGCCATCATGATACATTTATGTGCATGCCAGAACCATGAGACTTGCGTTGAAAAAAAATAGTGAGTTTGCATAGAGCGAGTACTATTTACTCACCAAATACATAAAAACATAAAAAATAAAAAAAATAAAATGATTAAAAACCTTTTTCTCCTCTCCCCTCCTTTTCTTTTCCTTTACTCACCCATGCCTCTCTCTCTTCCATTTTCTTTGCCTTTTCTCACCCATTTTGCTTAGCTCCATTTCTGAATTAAGAGTGCCATTTTCTCTCCACTATATATTTTCATTTCAAGTTTCACCGTCACCGGTCCTTCAAGTTCCACATCCTCAAAATTTTCAAAAATATGACCATTATCAAAATTACAAGTTTTTTAAAATATAATTTTTATTATTATTTTAGTGAGACAAAAACTAACTTAAACATCGGAGCTATTCTTAGTCAAGGTGCACATATTTTCACCAACAAGCTCTTGTGTGCTTTTTTCCGCCTAACAAACTTGACTTTGGAGCCACGACTACACATAAATTAACATGGAGACATCTCTGTAGAATATTATATATGGCCTTAGTTGGCTTTAGATAATGAAAAGAGATAGATAGTGTTGGATTCCGTCGGTGGATTGAATATTAATTATGGCCAATTCTAGTGGACTCCAAATAAATCATTGTCTTTTGGTATCATCACAACGAGGCACTCAAATCTTTATATATATATATATATATATATATATATAGGTCGAGTTTTGGCTTAAAGAGTGCGTAGAATTGCGACACGTATCTTCAAACGATCCTATTAGAAAGTACTTATACTTGCGACACGTGTCATTTTAGATGTTAGCCTTTTAGTGAGACAATTAAAACATAAGGATTTTATTTATAATGCATTAAATTGTCTAAATGAAGAAAACAAAAAGTTTTCAAATTTTCTTTTTCTTTCTTTTTAATCTAATTTTCTTTTCATTTTCTCTTACTTTATATTTATATTTCAATGTAAAACAATTAATACGTATAAGTTTAATTTGTAATATATATAATTATTTTAAGAAAACAAGACAGGATAGCATTCAATGCGCATGCATGTGCGCTGCGCTTAGGGATAATAAACTATAATAATAAAGAATTCCAACTTAATTTGTTGAATGGCATTATTGTGATTTGTGAGGAGGAGTCCAACACAACTGGCCGACCAACGGAATCCAAAACTCACAAACCAACGACCAGACGTTAACAATTGCATGCAGAATGCACTATTATTTACTCATTTTTTAAGAGTATATTTACTCGATCAGATAACCTCTCTCTATGTGTTTATATATTATAAGCAAGAAGATGGTTTTATATATTATACGCTTCTGGTTGTATTTGTTTACATAAACCAAGACAGAGTGTTCGATTGAAATATTGTTTCATTGTCCCAAGATTTTGATATGCTATTAAGGAAACTAACAATATAGTGAGTATAATGAGTGAATGTCCTTAAGGATAGAGTATCACATTATAAATATGTAAGAAGTGTGATCGGTTAATATAGCTTTATTAGGTCTAAATCCATACGTTATCGCAACATGTTATATTACATATGTTTCAAATTTTTGACCGCATCTTTCAGCTCATCAAGCCACTTTTTCACGACAGGCTTTGTAACTTGCACTTCTTCAGCATCTTCAAGCACTGCAACGAAGGTCATGAGTGATGTCTCCATCTTCTTGAGGAGTCCTTCGGAGAGTTTTCGATGCCGAAAGAACTCAATGAACTCACCAGATGCCATTTTTTCAAAAAAAGCTTATGGGTGCATCTTTTATTTTATCAGCAGAATAAGTTGCATATTCCGGCCCTCGGCGTGGTCGTTGCTACTAAATTACATCAATTAGTATCGTTAAATTGAAAGTTTTAGAAAACACTGATTAAATTTGGGTAAAACGATGGTATATATTTAGACGACGTTTTATAAAGTGCTTTACCAGTTTTTTATAACAAACTTTGGTATATGATTCCCAGAGAACATGGTTGGCTCCATGCCCCTATAAAACAATATATTTAGAAGATGCCGAAGTTTATAAAACGCTGATATATTCAAATTTTTTTATTCTTGGAGGCAGGGTGCTCTGCTCTGTACTTTTTTATTTTATTTTATTTTTTATTTTTTTTAAGTGAAAACATGAAATATTTTGGGTTATTATAATCAATTCAAAGCACAGCAAACGCCTTAACAAGTCTGTGTATGCTTTAAACAAAATAATAACAAAATATTCTATTTTTCAAAGGCAATATTATCCATGAAGTTTCCTTCTTTCATGTTTGGTTTGCCTTTATTTTTTTATCTTCTTTTAACTTCTTTTGGTGGTAGGCTTTATGATGGTTATTCTTTCTTCTTTTTCTTTGATGATGTGGATTCCACCACAACTGGCCGGCCTTATTCAATCCACCAAACGGAATCCAAAGCTATCTCTAAAGAGATTGCCCGATGGGTGAAAATCCAAAATCACCCACATAATGGAAAAACCAAACGGTGTGCTCTTTTAGTTTGAATTAGAAGTCATTAATAATTCTTTCACAGCTATGCATTGATCAAATTGTCCCTAAAACAACTTGCATCCAAAATTATTTTGTCACTAAATTAGCCAATTCAAAAACCTAACAAATTACCCCTTTAGCAATTCTGTTACAAAATTTACTAGTAACATCTGAATAAATAAATCTTGTTTCCTAAAACACTTACAAAATATACGTTTAAATCTTTAATGTAACATTAATATTACATATTTAAATAGAATATAATAATCATTAATAAATCACAAAATCTATTAGCTAGAACACAAAATATCATCATAGATGCAACAAGTATTATCAATATCAAAATCATCTATAGTACTGTTCCATCTACTCCTCCTATTTGCACTCCCGAAACTCTCTCTCCCCCTTGTTGTCACTAAATGACAAATGGTATTCCAATAAGTTAACCAATTAGCCCAAAGAGTGTAACATGAAATTTAGAGATAGTTTGAGCAATATTTCAAGAAAAAACAAAATTTTCACCTGAATGCTATTTTTCCTTCACTTTAATGCTAGAAGCCTAGAAGCTACCAAAGGTATAACTTGCAACAAATTGGTGGTTTGAGGGACCAAATATTATTACAACAAATTGAACAAGATAATGTACGTACGTTGTTTATCCATTCATAACAACGACTTTCACATCTTCTTACTTTTGCACTACAATTTTATTGAAGCGGGTTGAGCACTTTAAGATATTTTTTTCTTTCTTTCAAGTTTGTTTGTTTGTTTTCTTTTTCTTTCGGTGTTGGATGAGTGCTGCTTTATATCAAAACTACAAGTCACCTCTCAAACACTACAAAAAAACTACCATTTTCTAACGTGGCAAACAGTACACGAATATTTGCCACGTCTCTAATTTCTGACGTGGCAATAATGCAACGTCAGAAAATATTTTTCTGACGTGAAAAATTCAGCACGTCAGGAATTAGTGACATGGCAATACCAATACGTCAGAAAATTCTGATGTGTTATATATTGCTACGACAAGAAATTTTTTTGGATTTTTATAATTTTAAAAACTATATTTTTTCCGACGTGTTAATTTTTTACACGTCAGAAATATCACCACGTCAAAAAATAATATATATATTGGTTATATAGTTATATAACTATATTATATAATGCCAATTCCCAATATTGCCATGCATTGTGTATATATATAACATAGTTATATATATACAGCATTTTTTTTTTCTCTAATTAATTATTGTTCTCGTTAGAATTAATTATTGTTCTCATTAGAATATATATTGTAGGGTATATAAGTGGCCACATGAGCTATTGGAATGGTTATTGGAATGGAAGGAATGCAAGTTACAATGCATTTTTTTTTTTTTTTTAATGTTTTAGAACTTTTTTAGTTTTAGTATAGACTAGTTTGCCTTTTTTGTGGTAGTCTACCCTGTAAATTTATTTTTTGATCATTGCTCATGGTCTTGTGTGGTTCTTATAATGTTTTTCCCTTCAATATATAAGATTCTTGCTATGTACAAAATAAAATACATGAAAAATAAATGCGTAAACCTGGAGGGTTTTGCTTATTGTAACTCTTCTATCATCCTCAAAATAAAATACATAATTGGTTTTTTTGTTACCTTTCTTGAAGTTGATTTTTTGCTTTAATATTTTGTGTTAATATGTATTGTGTATTAATTGGAAATTATGTAATGCTTGTTCTGTAATGGGAGAGTTAATTTGTTATGTAATGGGAGTTATCAGCATTACCAAGAAATGCCAACCCTTCAGCAATATACAAAGTCATCTCTCCCACCAATATCCAGTTAAACCAATCAATTAAATCAACAAGGTACAAAATTATATAACAATATGAAGCCGTACGTCAATATCCTTGACAAGCCTTTTGCTATGATGGCATCCTCACAAGAAAATCTATTATATCGTCACAAAGCTGGCAATGATTAGGAAGTTGATCAACAATGCCTGCAAGGGCAAAAACTTATACCTGCATGAGATTTTTCAGCATGCCTCTGAACTATTCATTGCCCTGAGGCCTGAGCCATACATGCATACATCATACTCTTCAGAATGCCTCTAAACTATCAGCAATTGGAAAATTTGTAAGTGCTCAAATTTACCTTGATTGGACCTTACGATTTCATTGGATTTCCACCAACCAAACTGAAACTTGGTGTTTGAGATTTATCAAAGGATTTGGTTTAAATGGACTCACAACTTATAAGCCCTAAACATATGATGGACTTCTAATGCAAAACAACTCAAAGAAGGACTACTAAACCCCTTAGACATCATCCCTTGAAGAAGTTGTATTATTATTATTTTTTTGACAAATAAAACTCCTACTATAATTAAAATACTTTCCTTGCTCCAGCTCTATATCTCCCACGATTATGTGTTCTTATTACATGGCATTTTAAGTCAAACTGCCCTACAAAAGGAAAATATTGAACAAAGATCTACAATGTGTAACATTACAGGAAAAACCATTAGCCTTATAATTAAATTATCTTTATAAACTACTCATTTTATGTGAACTACTATTTATCTTCTCAATATGTGATTGGAAAGATCGGGGGTGTTACATAATTTAATTCATCCATCCATGATCCATCAATTCATAAGAACTTTGGTGTCCACTTGCAAAATTATTGATTGAGGATATGTCGGTTGCGCACTTCTAGATTGCCGTCTCTCATTTTCAAAGACAATGCCCAAGAAATTTCCTTTTTAAAAAAAAATTTATTTTATTATTATTTTTTTTCATGTTGTGTTTGCTTTCTCTTTTTCTTTTAGTGTAAGGCCACTAACGTCCTTATTATGGCATGGGCTACTTTATATCAAAAGTTAAATTTAAGGAGAAAATTTTAATTTATCAAATTTAGAGGACCACTTTATATCAAAACTACAATAATAAGACCATGTTGAGAATTTGAAGTTCAATAGAAAATATTTATAAAATGTTAGGAGTCAATGCTCGGGCACACAGGGTTGGCGGGGCAGGGAATGAGATTCGGTTAGTAAAATATAGGAGGGCAAAATGATTTTTTTAATTCTTTTAGGACTATTTTACCCTCTTGTGTAGAAAGCACAGCTTTCATGTCCACTTGCACAATTATTGATCCATCAAGTTTCTTTCTTTCTTTCATGTTTGGCTTTCATGTCCCACATTCAAAACAAGTGTGGATTCCTGACTTAAGGACCCATTCCTTAAAGAAATGTTTTCGGCTTTCCTTCTTCTTTGATTTATTAGTGAGATGGGGTGGAGTCCACCACAATTGGCCATATTCAATCCACCGACGGAATCCAATGGGTAGGCCATAATTCTGCAATGGTGTATCACGTGGTATACTGGTACTGCCCCTGCCAAAGGGAAGGCTGTAATTCTACAATTAGGCTATTTTAAAAAAGACGAATGTCATTTTTAGAGACCAAGTTAGAGGAAGTTCTTTAAATCTAATTTTGAGAAAAACTTTGTCCTTCAAGTAATTAGATGATCTTTGAATATATGACATTTTTACTGTATCATCAATTGACTGATGTGAAAAAAATAAGAATGTTTAATATGAAAAAGTAATAGTAAAAAATTGTTTTGTAATGATTTTTTTTTTATTTAAATAGTAGTAAAAAATGATTGATGTGATATAAAAAGTAAGAATATTGAGACGTACGTTGAATTTTTTGAGAAATAATATGGAGTCATTTTTGGCCTTTGCCAAAACAGAGCCAGAAATCAATTGTGGATTGAATGTGGCCAACTGTGGTGGACTCCACGCCACATCCTGTCATTAAATCAAACTGAATAAATGAAAAAGTAACCAATATTTGTCCATCTTTAATTCATATCATTTGAGAGAGAAAATTTGAGAGGTGAGTTGTACTACTCAACCAACTATCAGTGCTAGCTTTTTGCAATCTGCCATTCATACAATTTAGTTGTAGGCAAGCAGCAATGATTAGCATCAGTAGGCAAGGAGCAATAGAAGGTGATTTGAGTCCTATATTAAAAAAAATATTATAAATGCAAGTGATTAATATAGTATTGTTCGGTAAAAACAAATAAGCATTGAAAAAGTCACACATTGAAAAAGTCAACGCTAAAATAATTTTATTTTTCTTGCATTAGAGTCGACTATTAGTAGCAAGAGTAATGTTGCCGCTAATAAACTTGACCGTAATGAAGTAAATTCAGGTGGTGCAACTTCAATCATTGAATTTTAAAAAAAAAAATATTATAGTTTTGATATAATTAGTCCACATGATAATAAGGCCGTTAATGGCCTACCACCGAAAGCAAGAGAGAAAGCAAACAAACATGAAAGAATTATCTTGTTTAGACAATTTTTTATTTTTTATTTTTTATTTTTTTTTGTAAGTGAAAACATGAAATATTTTGGGTTATTATAATCAAATCAAAGCACAGCCAACGCCTTAACAAGTCTGTGTATGCTTTAAACAAAATAATAACAAAATATTCTATTGTTATAAGACTGTTTTTCAAAGGAAATATCCATGAAGTTTCTTTCTATCATGTTTGGTTTGCCTTTATTTTTTTGTCTTATTTTTCCTTCTTTTGGTGGTAGGCTTATGATAGTTATTCTTTCCTCTTTTTCTTTGATGAAGTGGATTCCACCACAACTGGCCAGCCTTATTCATTCCACCAAACAGAATCCAAAGCTATCTCTAAAGAGATTGCCTGATGGGTGAAAAAAACACGAAAAAAAAACAAAAAACAAAAAAGTGGACCGTATTGCATGGAATGGTAGATGGCACATTCTAAAGAGAAGTTAAGTTTTTTAAGTCCACTTCTTCCTTGTTAAAGCAAAAAGCAGCTTCCTCTCTGTTTTTGCTCTGCTACTTGCATTCCCCTTCCTTCATTTCCTTTGATTTCCAAACAAGAAAACATGGCTGAGATTGCAACCAATTTTATCTCTCCCTTCCTCCAAGTGTTTTTCGAAAGAATGGCATCTGGTGAGTTCGTTGAGTTCTTCCGGCGTCAAAAACTCTCTGGTGGACTCCTCAAGAAGTTGGAGACAATATTCCTGACCTTTGTTCCAGTGCTTGAAGACGCTGAAGAAGTGCAATTTACAAAGCCTGTCGTGAAAAAGTGGCTTGATGAGCTGAAAGATGCAGTCTATGATGCAGAGCACGTCTTGGATGAGATTGCTACTCAAGCCTTGCAAGGCGAGTTGGATGCCCAATTTCAAACCACTGCAAGCGAGGTACACAAGTCTATCTCTGCTTTTCGTATTTCTTTTGTCCAACAAATAGAGCCAAAGATAAAAGAGATACTTGTCAGACTGGAATCTCTAGCACGACAAAAGGATGTTATAGGTCTTAAAGAAGGTTTTGGAGGGAAATCATCTGAAAGATTGCCCACAACTTCTTTGGTTGAAGAATCTGATATTTGTGGTAGGGATGTTGACAAGGAGGCAATTATTAAAATGATACTCTCAGATGATGCACGTGGCAATGAGATGGGCGTGATTGCTATAGTCGGCATGGGGGGGATTGGCAAGACCACCCTTGCTCAGTCTGTATACAATGAAAACAAGGTGAAGGAGCACTTTAATAACCTTGAAGCATGGGTTTGTGTTTCTGAAGAATTTGACGTTTTCAAGATAACAAAAACAATTCTGGAGGCAGTAACTTCGTCAACTTGTGATATTAAGGATCTAAATCAACTTCAACTTAGACTAAGGGAGTGTTTAACGGGAAAGAAGTTTCTACTTGTTTTAGATGATATTTGGAGTGAGAGTTATGTTTACTGGGAGGCATTGTGTAAACCCTTCAAATATGGGGCACAAGGAAGTAAGGTCCTTATAACAACACGTAGTGATCTTGTTGTATCAATTGCTAGAGCAATCTCTCATCGTCTAATGGAGTTACCAGAAGAAGATTGCTGGTCACTATTTGCAAAACATGCATTCCATGATTCTAATGCACATGGTGAGTTAGAAGTTATAGGTAGAAAAATCATTGAAAAGTGCGGAGGCCTTCCATTAGCAGTCAAGACAATTGGTGCTTTATTAAGATCTAAACCAGACGTTAATGAATGGGATAAGGTATTAAAAAGTGAATTATGGGATTTGCCAATTTATGAGATGAGTATTCTTCCAGCTCTAAGGTTAAGTTACAAATATCTCTCTTCACCTCTAAAGCAATGTTTTGCTTATTGTTCAATATTTCCAAAAGATTATACTTTCGAAAAAGATCAATTAATCTTGTTATGGATGGCGAAGGTTTCCTACATCAATCCAAAAACAGAACAATGGAAGAAGTTGGTAATGAGTATTTCCTCACTCTAGAATCAAGATCATTATTCCAAAAATCAAGTGACGACAAGTCACGTTTTGTAATGCATGATCTTGTGAGTGATTTAGCAAAGTCTATATCTGGCCAATTTATTTCAAGGTTGGAGGATGGTTGTTCTCACAAGATGGTAAACAATACTCGCCACTTGTCCTATTTTTTCAAACAGGAATTTCATAGCTTAAAGAAGTTTGAGACCCTTCGCAAAGCTAAGAGGTTGCGCACTTTCCTACATTTAGATATGCCAGGTTATAATTTTCCCATCTACCACTTGAGTAAAAAGGTAGCACATGATTTACTGCCGACACTAAGATGCTTACAGCTACTTTCTCTGTCCAAGTATAAGAACATTACTGAATTACTAGAGTCAATTGGCAAACTTAAATACCTACGTTACTTAGATCTCTCTTTCACTGAAGTTGAAAGACTACCCGATTCTATTTGTCAATTGTGCAATTTGCAGACATTGAGATTGTCAAATTGTGAAAAGCTTGTTGCGTTGCCAAGAGATATCTGGAAACTCATTAGTTTACGTCATCTTGATATTACCAAAACTGGCATAAAAGAGATGCCGATACATTTGGGTAGATTAAAAGGCCTCCAGACATTAACGAAATTTATCGTTGGCAAAGGTAGTGGGACTTGCATTGGAGAGTTGAGAAATTTTACAAATCTTCAGGGATCGCTTTCTATATTGGAGCTCCAAAATGTTGAATCTCCTACCGATGCTCTGAATGCAAGCTTGAGGAATAAAAAGTACCTCGAAGAATTGGTATTGAAATGGAAAGTTGATACTAATTTTTTAGAATGTCAGAGAAGTGTGCTTGAGAGAAGTGTACTTGAGAGAAGTGTACTTGATAGTCTCCAGCCCCATACAAGCTTGAAAAGCCTCACTATTAGATACTACCGTGGTAAAAGTTTTTCAGATTGGGTAGGGCATCCTTCATTCTCTAATGTAGCATCTCTTGAGCTACAAAGTTGTAGGTATTGCAGCAGTTTGCCACCCCTTGGGCAGCTACAATCTCTGCAGAACCTCTATATTATTGGGTTTGATGAAGTTGTTACAGTGGGTCGTGAGTTTTTTGGTAGGGGTTCTTCTTCATCTAAGCCATTTGGTGCCCTCAAAGTTCTTAAGTTCGAGAATATGTGGAAGTGGGGGGAATGGAATTATTTTGGTGACGAAAATGAGGGTGTAGGTTTTCCTAAACTTGAAGAGCTTTATATTAGAAACTGCCCTAAACTCACAGGAGGGTTGCCTGTCCATCTTCCTTCTTTAGCAATACTTGATATTAATAGTAATTGTCAGCAACTGGTGGCTCCACTCCCAAGGACTCCTTCTATACGTAATTTGAGGCTGATTGGTTGTAATCGGGTTTTGTTAAATGAATGGCCACCTGGAATGCAGAAGCTCGAAATTGGAGGATTTGATGCACTAGATCAGTTCCTACCCAAGGGAATGATAGACTCCAACGGCGGCCTTCAAGAGTTGGTGATCCGTAGCTGTTCCTCACATGTGTCCCTTCCTAAGGATGGTCTTCCGTCTACATTAAAGACCCTTTGGATTATCGATTGTATGAAGTTAGCACTCCCAACAAACTGGACTATTCATCCCTTCGAAAACTGTGGTTGTGGAATTGTGATTCTGTAAAGTCCTTGCCATTAGATTTATTCCCAAATCTTTATCACATCGAAATCACTTCGTGTAGCAATTTGGAATCTCTTACAATTCCAGAAAATTATGAACATGATTTAGTCGCCTTGGAGATTAAGATCAGATATTGCCAGAATTTTGTTTCTTTTCCAAAAGGAGGATTGCGTGCCCCCAAACTCACCACGTTTAGGGTCAATGGTTGTGATAGTTTGAGATCACTTCCTGACAACATGCACACACTCCTGTCTCTTGAGGATTTGTATATATGGTATTGTCCACAAGTTGAGTCGTTTCCTGAAGGGGGGTTGCCTTCCAATTTGAAATCAATTGAAATAAGAGGTTGTGAGAAACTCATTGCAAGTCGGATGGGATGGGGTTTGCAGAACCTCCCCTTTCTTAGATATTTGTCAATCACTGGCAAATCTGAAGATGTGGAATCCTTCCCAGAGGAGCAGCTGCTGCCCACCAGTCTGACCTCCCTTAAAATATGGAATTTTCCAAATTTGAAATTTTTGGACAAGAAAGGGCTTCAACACCTCAATGCTCTTGAAGAATTGGGTATCTGTAACTGCCCTAATCTCAAGTATATGCCGGAACAGGGGCTGCCTCCCTCCCTTTCTATTCTAGAAATCAGAAAATGTCCGTTGTTGAAGAAAAAGTTGCAAAGTAAAAAAGAAAAAGAATGGCGCAAGATTGCTCACGTCGAACAGATAAAGATTAATGGCGAATTGATTGAATAAGCGAAAAGTCTGTCTAGCGAAAGGTCCCCTATTTCGGTGCGTGCAATTTTCAACCACCTAATTTATCTTATATGATTTATAGTCTCTGTTTTAATGTGCTTAGTTGCTATCTTCGATAAAACAGAATACTCCACCCACATCACCACTTGAACGATATATTATTCTGCATATTTTGATTAATTCTTTTAGTGTACAACTTTTCGGTGTTTTTTTTGTTTTGATTAAACTCACATCGGAGTAAGGCTGGCTTGTTAAGTTGTTGAAGAGTAGTTATTTTTATGTTAAGTTGGTTTGTATATAACAGCTTATTGTTATGTAGTTAGCAATTAGTATATGCTCTATATACTGGAAATGTACAAGAACCAATTCATTGAATGAAATTCACAAGAGAATATTTTTCTCTCAATTCTTGAGTTCACTAGTTTTACACTTTGCTAGTTCTATTTTTGTTACTGTGTAGTCCCCAATACATACATCTATCTTCTCTACCACCCTCTTATCCCAAAAAATCGAGATGCCCCCTAAAGCCCCGCAAGCGTCTAAACAAACCCAGTCCACATGATTACACCTCCAAAGGCTACGAACCCAGCTTCGAGACGAACATTGCATTTTCATCTTTTGAAGGCACACAATATCCACTTTCCAATCTCGAAGCATATTACTCACCTTTAAATGTTTTTCCTTCTCGTTTGGCCCCCTTACATTCCATGAAAGAATTCTTGGCTTCATGATACCACTTGCTTTCCCCTCCCCTTTCTCTCACTACGACTTGTACCACCCCCTCTGCTGTCATAATTTATTCCACATACTAGATTCTTGATCTCCCTATTTCCCCTAGAAGCACTATGAGCTGGAAATTCTGCCTCTTCCTCCCTCCTTTCCTTCTTAATAGAATTCAGGAAAGCCATCAAACGCAACTTGTGGCCCGTAAAAGAAATTCCCACTATGGGATAAATCTGCTCCACACATCTAATCACCCATTCTGAGTTCTCTTCTTTACCCTCAGGAATGTGGAAGTGAATCTTCGCATTTGGACTTCTTTGTTGAATACTTTGTACATTTGGACTTCGGCTTTTCTTGCACCCTTGTCTATATCTTTTGTGGAATTTCTTCTCCACTTTTCTTTTTCTAGTTAGGTGTTTCCTTTGTATACCCTCAGTGTACGTAGGGGCGCATTACGCTTTAATAAAACTTGATCGTTACTTATCAAAAAAAAATTTGTGTCAAAAAGCATCAGTAGCTGATAAGAAACCAGCTTAGCAGTTGCATGAAATGTTTAATTGGAATATGCATTAGCTCTATGATAAACCATGTTATCTCTACATCAGTCTTTTCATCTTATGCATGTTTGTGTAGGTTTTCCATTTCAATCTGTTATGCATGTGTTGTTATTTCTTTGTTGATTCAAACATTTACCTATTTTCTCATGAATAGGTACTGAAAGTTTAGTGGGAACCTGTGGACCTTGTAAAAGTGTGGTACGAAATCAACAAAATTGAGAAATTTTGGTTTCTTTTTCTTTTCTTGGAAGTGTACGCTTTGAATTACCATTCAATACCTTTTTCTCCTCAAAGTAGCTATAACGGAAAAGGTAATCAATGATAGAAAAGAATTTTCTTGTGACTACTGCTTGATCATTATTAAGGTGACTCACTTGATTTATGGTAAAAAAATGGCAGTTTTCCTGATATCTATCCGGCATTGAACCAATTGGAAGCTAGTGCTGTTTCTAATAGCTTCAATTATCAAATGTTGAAATGAGAAATTGAAGCTGGTTTTAGATGGTAACATTTTCTATTGACGAAGAGGTGCATGTAATTGTTTTAATGGTTGTTGTTTTCTTTATAGGTAGTACACACACACACACACACACACACACACACACACACACACATATATATATATATAAGAATATTGATTACATCTCTTTGTATTGTAGGCTAGAGTCCCTGGAGAAACCGAGCTGCAAGGTGTGATTGAAAGTAGAGGGATATTATGTTTTGGTGGCAAATGCAGAGGAGTTGAAGTGGGTACTCGATGGAATTTTAGATTATGGTTTTAGAAGACCCATTAGATTGTTTGTGGATCATTGCATGTGTGTTATGTGCTGTTTGAGGTGCACGTGGACAGTGCAAATATACATTTAGCAGCGTATATTTTCTTGGAGAAGGTGAACATTCTTTGTAATGTCATGAATCATGTGTAAATGCTTCGTAGGACCACTAGAAGAGTTTGTCTGAAATTCCATGGTTGATCCTCTTCAAATAAATCTACCATCAGTCTGAATTGCAAAGGTTATCTCTTGCATCATGTTTGTTATGCTATAAAGTTCATCTGCATAACTTCTTTTTTTTTTATAGAAAATGTGATGTTTTGGCTATTTAATGAATTGCAGGACATCTTCCTGAAACTGACAATGGGAATTTGATGTTGTTATGTACATCATGTGTGTAGTGCTTAAAAGATTCTCGAGCTAGCCTTGCTCAAACTGCTGATGCTAATGATGGGTGCGCATTATTAGATTTAAAAGTAGACATTATTAACTTTTTGGCTTATGTGTTGTTTATATTTCATTTTATTTATTTGAATTTTTGGTTCCACTTCAATTTATTGTAAGTGTTTTTGTTAATGGGCAATTTATTGTTCCCTCAATGTGAAAAGGAATACAATGTTGACTGTTTGAAGGATCACCATATGTAAGACTAAGGGGTGAGGACTTTTTCTGTTATTTTTTGCAGTTCTGTTGCCACCAGAATCACTTTTCTGTTTATTGGATCTGTAAATGTTAACAAGGCTCATCCACCAGAAATTGCCAAAAGGGAAGTGGTTCTGTTGCACAGATTGTAACAGAATTCATTGTGCTTTGGAGAATTTGGTATTTCGCAGAGAACAAAACCTTCCATAATCACTTCTGAATCATGTAAGGAGGCTAACGTTCAATAAGATGGGGGGTTCTTAATTGGAAATTGACCTCTTCTTATGAAACTAGACAGTTGCTTTCAAAGGCTGTTGCCATTTTCCATGTGAGTGATTGTCAAATTGTTCTATTTATATTCATTTCAAGTCGTATGTTTGAAATGCTTTGCATTTCTAGTTTGCTTGTTTACATACCTAATTATGTGTATTGTTCCCTTAATTTGCAAAGGAATATTATATTGGCTGCTTGAAGGATCACCATATGGAAGACCTTAAGGTGAGAAATTTTTCTTGTCATATTTTACAATTCTATTGCCTCTAGAATTACTTTTTTATTTATTTCAACTACAATTGTTAACAATATTTATCCACCACGAATTGCCAAAATAGAAGTGGTTTTTTTTGCACATATTGCAATAGAATTCATTCTGCTTGTAAAATTATGTAGTTCGTGGAGATGAAAAGTTTTCAGAAGCACTTCTAAATGTTGTAAGAAGGCTAACATTGATATAAGATGGTGAGTTCTGAATTGGAATTGGCCTCTTCGTATGAAACTAAATAGTTGCTTTCAGAGTATGTTGCTATTTTTCACGTGACAGATTGTTAATTTCTAGGTTAGTATACAAGTGATTTTCCATTACATGTAAAAAAAATAAAAATCGATTTCCCTTATAGCAAGCATCTGCAAGATCAAATTGTATGAAGTTAGTTTCGACAATGAGATAACTCATTACATCATTAATTGTGCAGGGTACAACAGATGCATATTCTCACATAGTATCAATGCATTTTCATGTATTACATACCTGATAATGCAGCTAGTTACCAATGAACTTTAGCTCAAATGATACTTCCTCTCTTTGTAGAAAGGTGGAGGGTGAGGTTGTAGGTTCAAGCTCCACTGGTTGTGTGTAACTTAGCAATCAGTTGTCTCAACTGAAATGTTCAATAATATTTGGGCAGGAAATGGTAGGGCTCCCTCTAGTAGCAACAAACACTAATTATCATGGGCAGGTAATTTTCATCCATTGATGGGATGCTTTTTTTTCTTTCCTCTTTGGATGGTGGCACCTATTCTAAATTGATGAATGCTGTTAGTGTAGGATTACTTTCAGTCCTTGTTCACTTGGATTCAAAACCAAGTGCTGTCAACGGCTGATGAAGCTGAATCAATATGGACAAAATTTGGTTTTATTAGACCAAGGTGAGGTACAAGTTTTTCCCACATTCTGTTTGGGGTTTGGGAGATCAAAGAAGTTGAGATTAATATGTACTTTTTTATTTTGTGTTGGAGCTTAATAAGTAGAAGAAGCATTACCATATGGTGATCCTTTGTTAAATAGGGGTTGCTGGCCTCCCTATCAATGCTTCAGATATGGGAATGTCCTTTGTTGAAGAAACAGTGGCAATGTAAAAAGGAAAAGAGGAAAAAGGATGGTCTAAGATTGCTTACGTCGATTGAATGAGCTAAAAGTCCAGGAAGAGTTCCAATTTTCGGTACAATATCAGCTTTTACAGTTAGGTACATAAATTTTCAACATACTAATTCATCAATATATTTACCCTCTCTGTTTTAGGTTTCTTTGATAAAACAGAAGAGGAGTGTTACACATACTCCCACGTCTTCATTTTCAAGTACTTACTCCATAACATGGCAGTGAAAATCATAATTGAATAAATAACAAAAGAAAGTACATGTAGCATTCAATGTTAATTTTTACTGTCACGTCAAAGAGTGAGCACATAGGAGTATGTGTAACATTTCTCCAAAACAGAATGCTCTGCCCACTGGTTAATTCTTCATTTACTTCACTATGCCAGAACTGAGCAGTAGAGTGCAAATTATTGAGGACTCGGTAGAGAATCATTATTGTCCACTTTTTGCTCTTTTCCATGTCTCTTCCACTTTTACTGTATCTTTGGGTTTCTGATTCAGTACCTAAAGTCAATGAGTCTGGAAAGTAGTTGTTGGAAAGGCACAACATCAATCCCATTTGGTTTATACTACCAAATGTTTTCATGTATTAACTATAAACTGAATCTAGTAAAGTGGAAACGCATTTCAAATTTAGTGTATTGTCTCGTACTTATGCACCTTCTCAAATTTGCTTCAGTTGCATTTATGATGTTTGTTATTTTGGCCATTTGCAGAGTGATTCCAAATGTTCCCTCTGTGGTACTGTAGATATTGCAAGAATGTGTTCCAAAAGGAAAAAAAACTATTAGAGTGTGATGCTAATGTTGTGGCATCTGGAAGGGTTGCTGTAGTTGATCCTATAGAACAGAGGTTGACTTTGGTAGACGTGCGTTATCCAGGTTCTATAGTCACTATTCTTGCCATTAAAGTTTCTAGACATTTGATGTTTCATTATTTTCTTCTGGCCTGAACCTTTTTGTGTGTGAATCTAAAGAGAAAATGTTCCTATGCATCTTAGGCCAAATTGTAGCAATATCTGATGATTGTATGTCATTAAAAGCATGTTGATGAATGTTGATGAAAAAGAAAATGTCCTTTTTTACTGACTTGATGAATGTTGTTTTTCCAGTCCTTGTTTTCTTGCATTGAGAGCCTCCCATTATCTCCATTCTGTTTTACATTTATTAATCCTATTCACTTCCTCTCCCATTATCTCTCTCTGACTTTCATTTGATTTCTCTTGCTCTGTGTTTTTATCATGTTTTACCTTTGTTTGTTCACTCATTTGATCACTTGGAAATGTTTTTTGAAATGTTAGGAAACTAGCAATATTTAATTTTTCTATTCTTTGTGTATTGATACTTCAAAGAAATTAACCATAACAAACTACAATCAGAGTTTTCAGTAAGCATACATACAAGTTAAAATATATTGTGTGGGATTTGATATTATGAGAATATATTAGCATTGATTGTAATTTTGTATCATCTGAGTTGATTTTATCAATCATATCATTTTGTATCATCTCCACATCGCTATAAATAAGGACCATTTGGATTGTAAAATGATCCATTGAATAAAAGCATAATGTTGCCCTTAAGACTTTATCCTGTGGACGTAAGTCATAGACCGAACCACGTAAAATCTTTTGTGTTATTTATTTTATTGTGCTATTTATTTATTTTTCCATTTCATTATTAATTTCTTCAATGCATACATACATACAGCTAGTATATATATGGATTGGATGTTGGAATACTTCGAATTTCTTTTTATTAATGTATTTATTTATGTACAGAATGAATAGAGTTCCACGAAATTCATCCCTTAACCAGACATCATGCTCTTCAGGCGGCTTCTAAACTTTCAGCAGCAGCAGGAGAACCAGGCTTAGCAGAACATGTTCATCATTCCAGACAAATTTGCTTTTGATCTCTTGAAATGAGTGATTAAGTATAGTCAATACTGTATAGATATATGTTAGTGTTCCTCTGGTGTAATTTTATGTTGTGAATTTAGTGTAAATGGTTGTTTTTATTGATAACGTTGGTTGTGTTCTTTCTGTTAATGGAAATTACAAATTTAGGACAGTATTTGAGAGCTGCCATTGTTTTGGACCCTTTTCATATGTACAATAGATGGTAAATGTATGACTTTAATCCTGTAGATGTTTCTTGTATTTGAATTTATAGTTTGAGCTTGTATTAAGTTCAAGAAAAATTCGTGGTTAATGTTATATATTGTGGTTGAGCTTGGCCCTTTCGCTTAATAATTTTGCTACTCATTTGTCCATTTTGTTTCCCGAGAGCTGTGAAGTACAGATAACCAAGCGATGCATTCTTACTGTCAAAACTCCAGATTTAGACTTTAATGGATGTGCATTATGTGAGTTCTATAATCATTATTCCTGCCATCAATACTTTCTATACCATACATGCTTCATTATTTAATTCTGGCCTTCAATTTTTGTATATGAATCCTAAAAATATAAAAATAAAATGTTGCTATGAATCTAAGAAAAGAAGTGATAGAATTCATTCTTTTTCAACCATCTTTTAACCATTTTCATAGTAAATGGATGAACCACTATTGAATTTGTGTAGGTTTTCCAAACGTGTAGGTTTTCAATTTCAATCTGTTATGCATGTGTTGTTATTTCTTTGTTGATTCAGACATTTACCTACTTTCTCATAAATAGGTACCGAAAGTTCAGTGGGAACCTGTGGACCTTGTAAAAGTGTGGTACGAAATCAACAAAACGGGGAAATTTTGGTTTCTTTTTCTTTTCTTGGAAGTGTAGGCTTTGAATTACCATCCAGTACCTTTTCTCCTCAAAGCAGCTATAAGGAAAAAGGTAATCAATGATTGAAAAGGATTTTCTTGTGGCTACTGCTTGATCATTGTTAAGGTGACTCACTTGATTTATGGTAAAAAATGGCAGTTTTCTTGATATCTAGCCGGAATTGAACCGATTGGAAGCTAGTGCTGTTTCTGATAGCTTCAATTATCAAATGTTGAAATGAGAAATTGAAGTTGGTTTTAGATGCTAACATTTTAAGTTGACTAAAAGGTGCTGGTAATTGTTTTAATGATTGTTCTTTTCTTTATAGGTAGTATACATACATTTTTTCTTTTTCTTTTGATAAGTAGGTAGTACACATACATATTTCTAAATATTGATTACATCTCTTTGTATTGTACGCTAGAGTCCATGGAGAAACCGGCCTGCAAGGTGTAATTGATAGTAGAGGGATATTATGTTTTGGTGGTAAATGCAGAGGAGTTGAAGTGGGTACTCGATGCTATTTTAGATTATGGTTTTAGAAGACCCATTAGATTGTTTGTGGTTCATTGCATGCGTGTTATGCATTGTTTGAGGTGCACGTGGACAGTGCAAATATACATTTAGTAGCGTATATTTTCCTGTAGATGGAGAACATTCGCTGTAATGTCATGAATGCATGTGTTAATGCTTCATTGGACCGCTAGAAGAGTTTGTCTAAAATGCGATGGTTGTTCCTCTTCAAATAAATCTACCATCGGTCTGAATTGCAAAGGTGTCTTTTGCATCATGTTTGTTATGCTATAAAGTTCATCAGCATAACTTCTTTTTTTAAAGAAAATGCGATGCTTTGGCTGTTTAATGAATTGCAGGACATCTTCCTGAAACTGACAATGAGAATTTGATGGTGCTATGTAAATCATGTATGGAGTACTTAAAGATTCTCGAGCTAGCCTTGCTCAAGCAGCTGATGCTAATGATGGGTACGCATTATTAGATTTAAAAGTAGAAATATTCGTGACATTATTAACTTTTTGCCTTGTGTGTTGTTTATATTTCCGAATCTGATTTGAAGCAGAAACCAACTACTCCCTTAATAACTTGAAAGCCACAATCTTTCACCTAAACTTTGGTGCCGATTAAGCATAGAAATATGTTGTCAAGGTTGATAACTATTGGTGAACAACTTAAAAATTTTCTACTTGGAAAGAAAGTCATATTCCATGAATGGGTACTAGGAAACAGACCAAGCATAATTTGCTATTTTTTAATGCATGGCTTTATTTGTGTCAAAAAGCATCTCTAGCTGATTAGAAACCAGCTTAGCACTTGCATGAAATATTTTATTGGAATCTGCATGAGCTCTATGATAAACTAAGTTATCTTTAGTTGCATAAACTATTCATATCATCTGATGCACGTTTGTGTAGGTTTTCCATTTCAATCTTCTATGGATGTGTTGTTATTTCTTTGTTGACTTAGACGTTCACCTATTTGCTCATGAATAGGTACTAAAAGTTCAGTGGGAACCAATAACGGGGGAATTTGGTTTCTTTTTCTCTTGTTGGAAGTGTAGGCTTTGAATTACCATTCAGTACCTTTTCTCCTGAGAGCTGCTATAGGGGAAAAGGTAATCAATGTTTGAAAATGATTTTCTTGTGGCTACTGTGTGATCATTGTTAAGGAGACTGACTTTATTTATGGTAAAAAAATGACAGTTTTCAATATCAAAATGTTGAAATGAGAAACTGAAGCTGATTTTAGATGGTAATGTTTTCTATTGACTAAGAGGCGTGGGTAATTTTTTTAATTGTTGTTCTTTTTATATATATATAGTTAGTACACATACATATCTATGTGAATATTGATTATGCCTCTTGTATTGTAGGCTAGAGTCCCTCGAGAAACCAGGCTGAAAGGTGTGATTGACAGTACTTGGATATTGTGTTTTGGTCGCAAATGCAGAGGAGTTGAAGTGGGTAGTCCATGCTATTTTAGATTATGGTTTTAGAAGACCCATTAGCTTGTTTGTGCTGCATGTGGATTTGTTTTGTTGGACTGCTAAAAGAGTTTGCCTGAAATTCTATGGTTGTTCCTCTTTAGAGAAATCTACCACATCATTCTGAATTGCGAGAGGTTTGTTTTGCATTATGTTTGTTATGTTATAAACTTCATCGGCATAAGTTATTTTTTGTTTTTTTTAAATAAAGAAAATGCGATGTTTTTGCTGTTTAAGAATTACAGGACATCTCTCTGAAACTGATATGTTGGATTTGCTTTTCTAAGTAGTGATATGTTGTGGGCGGAAATTGGGTGTCTCATCTTTTGTAGTTGCTGCAACTGCGAGGTACATTTGCTTCTGCTTGAGATTGATTTTATTTACATTAACAGTGTCTCTCCATGAAGTTTATAATATTCCCTGTCAAAAGGTTGTAAATTGTGTACCAATGAAAATGATGACCTCTGCTCCATATGTGAAGATGGAGGGGATCTTTTGTGCTGTGATGAATGTGAAGGGGCTTTTCATGTAGGTAAGTTTTTCTTCTTCTTGAAAGAGTTGTGTATTGCAAGGTTGGAAAGATAAACTTTGATGCTGCAGAGAACCATTGTCATTGATGCCTAACCTCATGAATTAAGTGCCTGACCTTGTATGGCTATATATCATAAGAATCTAATCTAGTAAAGCTAGAAACACATTACACATTTTGTGTATAATCTCATACTAGTATGATAAAACATTTGGGCCAGGCTCATTAACTTCCAACTCTTTGATATTTGGGAGATTATAAAAAATTCAAAAGGTGAAACTTCTCAGGACATTGTTAACTGTTTATCTATTTATCTCCTGGTCCTGTCGTTTATGTGTATATTTCATGTTTTTGCTTCATTTCCCTTCATGTGTAGGGCATTACATACCACAACTGGCTATTGCTCCACCAGACCATAATGTACATTCAACTGGTTTCAAGTTCAATATCAAGGGGTTGCTGTAAGAGAACCTTAAGCATTTTAATTGATAACTTAATTTTTACACTTTTTTTTTTTTTTTGAAATTTTCTTTGGTATGGTATAGAACTTATCATTTTTTTTAATGCCCTTGGGTTTATTGTATCCGTTCAGCTTGTTCCAGTCTACTTAGTTGCATTTATGATATTTATTATTTGGGCCAATTGCAGTGTGTGTTCCTCTACCAAAAAGAAAAATCTGTAGACATAATGCTAATGAACAGAACCAAGGGATGGATTCTTACTGTCAAAACTCCGGAGTTTGACTTTGATGGATGTGCAATTATTTTATGTTACCAGGTAGGTAGTTTATATTCAGCTCAAGTCTTTTCATGTCTTATGTTTCAAATGCTTTGTGTTTCTAGTTTGTTTGTTTGTTTACATAACTAATTACGTGTATTGTTCCCTCAATGTGCATGGGAATATCATATTAGCTGTTTGAAGGGGATCACCATTTGGAAGACCTTAGGGTGAGAATTTTTTTCCTGTTATACTTTGCAGAGTATTCTGTTCTGTAAAATTTTGTAGTTTCCAGACTCACTTCTGAGTGTTGTAAGGAGGCTAACAATGACGTAAGATGGTCAGTTCTTAATTGGAATTGGCCTCTTCATCATATGAAACTAGATACTTGCTTTTAGAGAATGTTGCCATTTTCCATTACATGTAAAAAAAAAAAATGATTTTCCATTATAGTAAGCATCTGGAAGATCAAATCATATGAAGTAAGTTTTGATAATGAGATAACTCGTTACATCACTAATTGTGCAGGGTACAACATGTGCATATTCTCACATATTCTCAATTAAAAAAACAAAACGAAAGATGATGCAGGCAATCAGTTGTGTCAGCTCAAATGTTCCATAATATTTTGAAAAGGAAGTGGTAGAGCTCCCTCTAGCTAGTAGCAACAAATACTAATTATCAAGGACTGGTAATTTTCATCTATTGACGGGATGTTTCTTTTTTTCATTTTTGGATGGTAATTTTCATCTATTCTAAATTGATGAAAGCTGTTGGTGTAGGATTACCTTCCGTCCTTGTTTACTTGCATTCAGAACTATGTGTTGCCAGTTGCTAATGAAGCTGAATCAATATGGACAAAATTTGGTGTTATTAGACCCAGATGAGGGTACATGTTCTTTACACATTCTGTTTGGGGTTTGGGAGCGCAGAGAAGTTGAGATTAATATGTACATCTTTTTGTGTTGCAGCTTAATAAGTAGAGGAAACATTACCATATGGTGATCTTGTGTGAAGAAGAAAGGCTTCTGGAGTGGGAATTTGCGATTCTGCTAGAGACAAATCATGTGTTAACCTGTGTCGGACCTTGGGTTGAGCAAGAACAAGAATGTGACTAATCATAGGACACAAACTTTGCGCAACCCCCACGTGACAATGGCTCGAACGAGGTTGCAATAGTTTTTAAAAGAGACTATTTTTGTAATTTTACATTTAGTGCTAACTCCTAAATTCTTTTTAAGCACAATAAGACCAACTTGACCGCCTAGTTGTTATTGTTGTAAAAGTTTATCAACAAGAATACTCTTGAGAGAATTTTTCTCCTTCGTTTTCTAATATTCCTACTCTAGGCTTTATGGAGAAGTCAGTATTATTACCTCAACTTATTAAAGGGTTGATATATTCCTTTTTGTAATTGGATTTTAGTAATTGGAAAATGTGGAAAAGCAGAGCAGGTAACTCTGTTCCTTAATGGTCCTCTTTCCCCAACTATGTATTTTGCTTCAGTCTGTCATTTACTTTAATGTGTGATAAAGCCAACACAACAAGACTGACTATTCATCCGTTGAATATTTGTGGTTGTGGAATTGTAATTCTCTCAAGTCTTTTCCATTAGTTTTATTCCCAAAGCTTTATCATATCACAATCTCTCAATGTAGCAATCTGGAATCTCTTGCAGTTCCTGAAAATTATTGAACATGATTTAGTCACCTTGCAGATTGATCACACTTATTGCTCTAATTTTGTATCTTTTCCGAAAGGAGGATTGTGTGCTCCCAACCTTACATCATTTACGATGATGGATTGTGAGAGTCTAAGATCACTGCCTGACAAGATGCACATATTCCTTCCGTCTCTTGAGGATTTGGTTTTAGGGAATTGTCCTGAAGTTGAGTGGTTTCATGAAGGGGGCTTAACTTCCAATCTGAAATCAATTAACATCCACGGTTGTAACAAACTCTTTGCGAGTCGGATGAGATGGGGTTTGCAAAACCTGCATTTTCTTAGAAATTTGTCAATCGGTGGAAAATATGAGGATGCAGAGTCCTTCCCAGAGGCACAGTTGCTGCCCACTAGTCTAACGTCTATTTTCATATGGGACTTTCTAAATTTGAAATCTTTACTCTGCTTTCTAATAATAAGATGGCACAAGTCAAAATTCAAATCTAAGGCTTTTTATTTTTTATTTGAAATGTTTTAACAAGTACCAAACAGAGCATTTCTTTAAATTTTACAAACGTTCCTTAAGATTTGACAAAGTGTTGAACTTGAGTGAAAATTCGATGCCTTAGGCAGCCAGAGTAACATTAATTTGTAGGGTGCTGTTTTGTTTTCTTTTCATCTGTTTTTGAGCACATAAATAGGGGAACTCTCTACTTGCCTTTTACTTCACCTTTTGGGTATTGAAATTAGTGTGTATATGTTGCAGGTACATGTGATGTCGGCAACTGATCCTCTTGCTCGACGAAGGGGAGGAGTTGGGTTTGGTACTATAACAAGGATATATAATGGAATGTCGTCGCCATTGTCATCAACTTTCCAGCTTTTGCGAGCTTTGAGGTATGGTGAACCCCATAAGTAATAATTATAGAGGTATGGTGTAGGATTACCGTCAGTCCTTGTTTACTTGCATTCTGAACTATGGACAAAATTTTGATTTTATTAGACCAAAATGAGGTACTTTTTTTTTTTCCACTTTTTGTTTGTTGTTTGGGAGTGCAAAGAAGTTGAGATTAATATGTACTTTTTTTTTTTGTTGCATTACCATATGATGATCTTCCGAGGAACAACAGTGCTCGAAGTCAGTGCTTGCATATTGAATTATTGGTGCTCAGGTGTTGGGAGTACCACGAAAATTTTGTGAAAATGGAGAAGTGATGCAGCCCAACTTGCAAATGGGGCCTTATGGAGGATCTTGATTCTTGAGTAAAGCGAGAAGGCTTCTGTGTTAAGGATAAACATGAGTTGCATGAGCTGCAAGCTAATACCCAAAAGGAGGACCCTCACCTCCAGCATGAAAAATCAGCAAAAGCATTCACTAAAGATCTTCAGATTTCTTGCTGACTCTTGCTCCCCCACATTAGCTCACAATAGTAACACAGAACAGCAGCCTCTTCTCCTTGAATCATGCTGCAAACTCAAGCTCCTTGATTCACGGCCTGAATTACTTCTGACAAGCCTCTCATCTCAGCACACTATCAGCTGGTCTGTGCCTCATCACAGCCCACCTTCGGTCCTCTCAATTTCTTCTTTTGTGTTGCCGTGTATTACCTACATGTAAAACTTTCCTTCGTATTTTCTTTGTCTATGTACTGCTTCTAATCCTCTAAACCTCCATGCTTATAAATAGATGTAACTACCCTTTTATTTGGTAACTTAACCAAAACAGAGATTATCCAAATTCTTCCATTCTAGAGTGGGAATGTACTGATACATCTTTGGCAAGCTCTCTTGTCAACCTTGTTATTGGGGGCTCAAAACAATTGCAATGAGAATCCATTTGATTTGAGCAGAGTCTTGATCACCCAGCATTTGAGGGTGGTGTCCAATGTGCTTTCATTGTTGGTGATTACAAGTGCATACGTGCAAATAAAATGGCTGGTGCTTTTAGTTATTTTTCACATTGGCAGTGCATCTTGTGGTAAACCATGTGTGATCGATACTTTAAGATGAGCCCTTCACCTTACGTAAAGTTAGTTCAAATACCTTCATTTTTTTCTATAAGGATATGACCATGACGTTATTGGATTTGATGGAAAAGGCTATTTTCTTTGCCTAGGCCATTGGAAAAAGTGCTTCAGTGCATCTTTATGTAAGCTTGTAGAGAAATATACTGAAATTTAAACTAGTTGAGGATCTTCACAGCAGTAATGGAATCTCTTACACTTTTGGGCTCTGATGAGTTGTCACCTGAACTTTTGATGTTAAGGGAGCATATTACACCCTCTAGAGAACCTGGCATGGGCTTTTGGTAATATCTTTGATGTACTGTCACAACATGCAGATTTTGATTGTTGGTGATGGATATAAGATCCTTGATTTTTTTTTTTTTTTCTTATCATTTCTACATTTATCTGGCAAACAAGCAAAGATTTTGATGTAACTTTAAATTGCTTGGTCATAGTAAAAATGTTAACTGTGAAAGGAAAGAAGTGAATGGTGCCTAATGAGTTGTTCTGTTCGACCACTGAGAAAACATGTAGGTGACGAATTGATGATATGAAAGAGTTTGAATTATAATTGAAGTAAAATAGTTACAAGGCTCTCATTGATTGTAAAATAGTTACAATCAATTTATGAAGTATGATTGAACTACTTGTTTATTATGATCCTATGAATCAGCATCATGGATAGTTGTGTTCTAATTTCCTCTTTCTCTGTTTTTCTCCTAGTTTTTTTCTGCCTAAATGGTTCAAGGAGTTGGTTGTATCTTCAATCATGGCCTGTCTCCTTGCAGGAACTGCTAATTCTTTGAAATGCGTCGTGTACTTACCAGATGAGTCTGATAGGGAAACCATCGACATGCTTGCTGCCCTTGGCATGTCTGACATTCCTGGGGTTGTTGAAGCTGAGCTTGAGCTTGTGGTTTCTGCCCAGACATTTGCTCGTGGTCCGGGTGGGGCTGGAGGAAATAGGAGGTAAATAATTAAGTCTTTGTGGGGACTTAAGAACCAAAATTGTAGCTCTTTTCCAGGCACTGAATTCTTTTTGGTTTCAATTTTAGTTTTTCTTATAAATGGGTGTTTAGATGTTTTTGACTTTGGAAGACAGTTCCCCTGGTTTATTTGCTGGAGAATCTGAGGCCTTTCCTGTTATGTTTCATGGTTATATGAGAATGTGATTGGCTTTTGCTGTGAATGAGTTTCATTTTGTGGATATGCGTTTAGATAAGATTAATGCAATTGAATTGGTGTTTTGGTATGAAGTGAGGAATGTATTCATTTTTAACCATTCCTTACTCATTTTATATGCATTTATTTTGGTGTTTTGGTAAATATCTGCAGATTACAATAAACCATACATTATTTTCATCATTTGTGGTGCCAGTTAAGTTGGTCCCGGGTAAATTACTAAATATTTATATATATCTTTCTTGCAGTTTACTTTTGATTAAGGTTGAATTGAGTTGATTTGAGGTGAGTTGAGTTGTTTACTGCAATTATTCATCTGTTGAGCCTTCTCTTGTTTATGAGATTTTAGCTCTCTTGAAATGAATTTGTGATTGGTATGGGGTGGCTGCATTTCTTGACTCCTAGCTCTCGTGTCTTGGGGGTTAGAATTTGTGATCGGTATGGGGTGGCTGAATTAGTCTCGTACACAAAGTAGAAGCTGAAAAATTCCTGATTTTTTTTTTTTTCTCCGGTTGCATCTTGGGTATTAGTTTCTCAGCGCTGGCTGATTGTGTGAAAAGCATAAGCCAGATTTTTATGGAGCATCTTTGAAAGGCATATTGCGGGCAATGTCATAAACTTTGAGCTTTCTTTTGAGGTGAATGTTGTTTTGGAATTCAGGTTGCCCTTTTGATTTTAGTTAAGCTGTCATTTTCTGAATAAATACAACTAGAAGTACTTAGCATGTGCAGCATTTAATATGTACTTAGACTAGTTATTCTAATTTAAGGATCAGAATTTTATCATGTACGACATTCTGGAAAGGAATTTTGAAATTTGACAAGAAATAGGTTGTATTAGCTTTCCAGTTTAGTTTCTTTCTTTATTAGACCCAGATGAGGGTACATGTTCTTTACACATTCTGTTTGGGGTTTGGGAGCGCAGAGAAGTTGAGATTAATATGTACATCTTTTTGTGTTGCAGCTTAATAAGTAGAGGAAACATTACCATATGGTGATCTTGTGTGAAGAAGAAAGGCTTCTGGAGTGGGAATTTGCGATTCTGCTAGAGACAAATCATGTGTTAACCTGTGTCGGACCTTGGGTTGAGCAAGAACAAGAATGTGACTAATCATAGGACACAAACTTTGCGCAACCCCCACGTGACAATGGCTCGAACGAGGTTGCAATAGTTTTTAAAAGAGACTATTTTTGTAATTTTACATTTAGTGCTAACTCCTAAATTCTTTTTAAGCACAATAAGACCAACTTGACCGCCTAGTTGTTATTGTTGTAAAAGTTTATCAACAAGAATACTCTTGAGAGAATTTTTCTCCTTCGTTTTCTAATATTACTACTCTAGGCTTTTATGGAGAAGTCAGTATTATTACCTCAACATTGTCTGTTCCTTAATGGTCCTCTTTCCCCAAATATGTATTTTGCTTCACTGTCTCATTTACTTTAATGTGTGATAAAGCCAACACAACAAGACTGACTATTCATCCCTTGAATATTTGTGGTTGTGGAATTGTAATTCTCTCAAGTCTTTTCCATTAGATTTATTCCCAAAGCTTTATCATATCACAATCTCTCAATGTAGCAATCTGGAATCTCTTGCAGTTCCAGAAAATTATGAACATGATTTAGTCACCTTGCAGATTGATCTCACTTATATATTGCTCTAATTTTGTATCTTTTCCGAAAGGAGGATTGTGTGCTCCCAACCTTACATCATTTAACGATGATGGATTGTGAGAGTCTAAGATCACTGCCTGACAAGAAGCACATATTCCTTCCGTCTCTTGAGGATTTGGTTTTAGGGAATTTTTTAAACCGGAACCGGAACCGGGTCCCCGGTTTCCTGGTTTTTCGGTTCCGGTTCCGGTTTTCCAGTAATTTTTGACACCCCTACTTTCTTCCATCATATCAATCATTTTCAGCTGCAATAACAAAGGAAAAAGGGTTGCCAAACACACCCAATATTTGATAAGAGTTTTGAACATTTGAGAAATGAAAATAATTTTTAAAAAAGTTTTCGAAAGATAGCATGTGAGATAAGATAACACAACCTACAATATCAAAATTTTATCTTGAGAATTAAGAGTTTTTTCTTTCTAAATTCATAGAGTAAAAATAATTTTAAGTTGCATTTTAAGTTCTTTTCGTAATACATGGTGCTTAATAGTTTGAATATTATGATTTTGAGAAAACCCCCGCACAATGACACTGATTTGTACTAAGTTATGTTTTGAGGGTTTTTTATTTTTTTATTTTATTTTATTATTATTATTATTTTTGTGGTATAGAAAAATAACAAATAAGTTTATACTATCAATTTTTGTTTAGATTTGGCATAGTAGGGACTTTATTTGTTATTTTGACATCATACAAAAAGTTTTTAATATATTTTTATACTAAAAAAGCTTATTATAAATAAGTGTAACCATGAAACTGATATTGCATTTTTCACCCCCACAAAGAAAAAAAAAAAAAGAAGAAGAAAAAAAACATAATTATAGATGTGAAAAGGAGGCGACAAATTGTTCTTTTCTTTCTTCTTCGTTCGGGGTTGGTAACAAAACTTGTAAAACCCCCAAAAACATGAGTTTCAAAGTGAAACGCTCGTATTAGAATATATGAAAAATATATAATATTTTTAGTATATTCCATAATTATGCTGATATCAAATATTTTCTATTTATGGGTTGATTGTAATCAAATATTGAGATTGCAATCAAATCAAGGGGATTTGATTACTATACTTATATTTAGACATTGCCCTATAAATAGAAACATTTGTATTGTATACAAATCAAGTTAATGAGCACAATGTAGCCCTTAGGGGCATTCCGAGTGGTGGACGTAGGTGTTTAACACCGAACCACTCGTAAAGTTCTTTGTATTTATTTTCTATATTGGTTCCGTTATAATTTCTGCATAATCACAATTTTAACAACTTGAAACCCTAGAATTCAAATTCAACGCTTGCTTGTTCGGAGAATCTGATTCCAAGACATGCAAAAGCACCAAATGGGTCGACCCAAACCCTACGTCTTGTTCTCCAAGACCTTCAACCACCCCCATCTAGACAAGTACCACTACAAAAATATTAGGGTTTAGTAACGTGGCAACTGTTCATACGAATGGTGCCACGTCACTCTATTGTAACGTGTTAAAATATAACACGTTACCATAATTTATAGTAACGTGGTATTTTTTACACGTTACAATACAGTGACGTGCAAAAATAGCACGTTACCATAATAGTAACGTGGAAAATGCCACGTTACCATACAGTAACGTGGCAAAATAGCACGTTATAATATGGTAACGTGGGCAAATACCATGTTACCATATGGTAACGTGGCAAAATAGCACGTTACCATATAGTAACGTGGCATTTTGCCACGTTATCATATGGTAACGTGGTATTTTGCCACGTTACCATTAGTTTAATTTTCAAAAATATATATTTTTAGATATTTGATGAATTTTATTTTTTGTTTATACAAGTGTACTCTTGTAATCTTGATAAAAAAAAATATTGGGACTTACAACTTTGTGACAGGCCCTAGAAATCTCATGCTAAATATTAATATTGTGAGTTTCCAGAGAAAGATCAAAACCCAAAAAATATATGGCTAAGATATGCCTCTACACAGAATATGCATTAGTGCTTGTGTTTACAACACTAAATGCATCACTACTACTTCTTATGTGTCAAGCATGCTAGACGCTATCGACTCTATAATATTAACACTATGCTTTATTTCATAGTCAGATATGCATTAATTGATAGGATTAACCCTATCAATTAATTAACAAATTAAGGAATTATGGATGCAATCCTGAATATATATAGAGATTGATATATATATATATACGCCATACATGGTGAAAATATATATATATATATATATGCATATATATGTAATATTACACATATTTAAATTGATATATATATATATATATATATATATATATATATATATATCAACTTATAAGTTGATAATTATCAATTAATTAACTTAAAATAAATTTAGTTTAATTTCATAATTGCAAGTATTATGTAATATGCTTTATATAAATATATCAAGAACTATGATTATATATATTAAGCTTAATTAATAATTTGCAAGTATATATTAATATAAATTACAAGTTTATATTAATTAATTATTTTTATATATATATATAAAATAAATATTAAGAGTTATAATATATATATATTAAGCTTAATTATCAACCTTAATATTATATATTTATATCAATTAATTAATTATATATATATATATATATATATAATTAATATATATATAATTTAATAACGTGCCACATAGGCACGTTACAATTTATAACGTGCCTATGTGGCACGTTACCATTTATAACGTGCCTATGTAGCGTTACCAAATGTAACGTGCAACATAGGCACGTTACCTTTAGTTTCATCGGGACCATGCGCATGGTCGAGCGCATGGTCCTTGAATTTTCTCTTTTTTTTCTGCCATTTGCCTGTTTCTTCTTCTCCTTCTCAGATTCTTTTCTCTTTTTTCCTTCTTCTCCCGCGCGCGATGCGCAGCTTCCTCCACTTTCTTCTTCTCACATTTTCCAGCCACCTTCTCCTCAATATTTCTCTCACATTTTTCGACCTTGCTTCTAGCTTCTTGGATTTTGTGGCGTGACCACTCACCTCACGCCACCGTCTTCTCTCTCGCCGCGAACTCGCTCGACCGCCAACTCATCTCTCACTTGTTTAGGCGAAAAACAAGTGAGAGATGAGTTGGCGGCGAGCGGAGTTCGCCGGCGAGAGAGAAGACGGTGGCGTGAGGTGAGTGGTCGCCGCTACAAAATCCAAGAAGCTAGAAGCAAGGTCGAAATGTGAGAGAAATATTGAGGAGAAGGTGGCTGGAAAATGAGAAGAAGAAAGTGGAGGAAGCTGCGTGCAATCGCGCGGGAGAAGAAGGAAAAACAGAGAAAAGAATCGGAGAAGGAGAAGAAGAAACAGGCAATGGCAGAAAAAAAGAGAAAAATTCAAGGGACCATGCGCTCCTGACCATGCGCATGGTCCCGATGAAAACAAAGGTAACGTGCCTATGTTGCACGTTACAATTTGGTAACGTGCTACATAGGCACGTTATTAATGGTAACGTGCCACATAGGCACGTTACTAAATTGTAACGTGCCTATGTGGCACGTTACTAAAATATATATATATTAATTATATATGTATATATATATATATATATATATATATATATATATATATATATATATATATATATATATATATATATATTTAATTGATATAAATATATAATATTAAGTTGATAATTAAGCTTAATATATATATATATATTATAACTCTTAATATTTATTTTATATATATATATAATTAATTAATATAAACTTGTAATTTATATTAATATATACTTGCAAATTATTAATTAAGCTTAATATATATAATCATAGTTCTTGATATATTTATATAAAGCATATTACATAATACTTGCAATTATGAAATTAAACTAAATTTATTTTAAGTTAATTAATTGATAATTATCAACTTATAAGTTGATATATATATATATATATATATATATATATATATATATATATATATATATATATATATATATATATCAATTTAAATATGTGTAATATTACGCATATATGTATATATATATATATATATATATATATATATATATATATATATATTTTCACCATGTATGTTCAGGGATTGCATCGCCAATTCCTTAATTTGGTTAATTAATTGATAGGTTAATCTTATCAATTCTGCATATCCCGACTATGAAATAAAGCATAGTGTTAATATTATAGAGTGATGGCGTCTAGCATGCTTGACACATAAGAAGTAGTAGTGATGCATTTAGTGTTGTAAAACACAAGCACTAATGCATATTCTGTTGTAGAGGCATATCTTAGCCATATATTTTTTGGGTTTTGATCTTTCTCTGGAAACTCACAATATTAATATTTAGCATGAGATCTTTCTAGGGCCTGTCACAAAGTTGTAAGCCCCAATATTTTTTTTATCAAGATTACAAGAGTACACTTGTATAAAAAAAAAAAAAAAAAAAAAAATTCATCAAATATCTAAAAATATATATTTTTTAAAATTAAACTAATGGTAACGTGGTATTTTATCAACTTATAAGTTGATATATATATATATATATATATATATTTTTTCACCATGTATGGCGTGCATATATATATATCAATCTCTATATATATTCAGGGATTGCATCTGCCAATTCCTTAATTTGGTTAATTAATTGATAGGGTTAATCCTATCAATTACTGCATATCCTAACTATGAAATAAAGCATAGTGTTAATATTATAGAGCTGATAGCGTCTAGCATGCTTGACACATAAGAAGTAGTAGTGATGCATTTAGTGTTGTAAAACACAAGCACTAATGCATATTCTGTTGTAGAGGTATATCTTAGCCATATATTTTTTGGGTTTTGATCTTTCTCTGGAAACTCACAATATTAATATTTAGCATGAGATTTCTAGGGCCTGTCACAAAGTTGTAAGCCCCAATATTTTTTTTATCAAGATTACAAGAGTACACTTGTATAAAAAAAAAAAAAAAAAAAAATTCATCAAATATCTAAAAATATATATTTTTGAAAATTAAACTAATGGTAACGTGGCAAAATAGCACGTTACCATATGATAACGTGGGAAAATGCCACGTTACTATATGGTAACGTGCTATTTTGCCACGTTACCATATGGTAACGTGGTATTTGCCCACGTTACCATATTATAACGTGCTATTTTGCCACGTTACTGTATGGTAACGTGGCATTTTCCACGTTACTATTATGGTAACGTGGCATTTTACCACGTTACTATTATGGTAACGTGCTATTTTTGCACGTCACTGTATTGTAACGTGTTAAAAATACCACGTTACTATAAATTATGGTAACGTGTTATATTTTAACACGTTACAATAGAGTGACGTGGCACCATTTGTATGAACAGTTGCCACGTCACTAAACCCTAATATTTTTGTAGTGTTTAGATTAAGTGCTTTTTAAATCGCAATGCCAAACGCATTATATTTTACGATATCTTTTAAAAATACAGATTATTCTTACGAAATCACAATCTTAAATGCACCATAAATAAAATAGGGTTGGTTATAAGTTGAGGTAATCCAAGCTGCCTCCTCCTTCATGCGCGGGAAATGGGGGTCAAAAAGAGAGGATAGCATCCAATGCATATGCATGTGCGCTGCTCTGGATCAATTCATGTATAATCATATATATATATATAAAAGCCGAGTTTTGATGTAGGGAATACTTAGAATTGCGACACGTGTCCTCCTAACTCTATTTCCCACGTCTCTCTCTCTCTCTCTCTCTCCCTCTATCTCAACTTAAATATCTTAAACTTTTTTGAGAAAAATGTCTTAAACTAATTCAATGGTTTATGACATTTAATTAATTGTGCTAACTCTCACTCTCCCATAATTTGTGTTTCAACCGTTTTTTGTCTTTCTCTCTCTCTCTCTCTCTCTCTCTCTCTCTCTCTTAAATGTCTAAAATTAATTCTATGGTTTAAGATAATTAATTGTTTTTTTTTTTTTTGAAGAAATAAGCGACTTTTCATTAGAAACTTCAAGCAACTAGAGCTGTTTGCTCTAGCACCAACAAATCACTAATACATGTAGGAGGTATAGCACTCCAACTATCTCATGTCTGATTCAAAGACAAAGAAATTTAGCAAGGCAATGTGCTACTTGGTTCCCTTTTCTCCTAACAAAAGTAAACTTCCAGGTGCCAAAGACTTCAACTCCAACTTAATGTCCTCAATTACGTGTCCCACCATTTCGTGTCCACGTTCCTGCACTGACAACATCAACCACTCCCTTAGCATCACCTTCTAGATGCACTTTTGTAAAACCAAACTCTCGGCAGAGCTGGAGAGCAAGGATAGCTGCTTGCGCTTTAGCTGCTGCCGATGCTAGGTAACCCGTTCTCATCTCGCACCTTGCCGCCAGGAACCTTCCATTCGAATCCCGAAGCACAACACCCAACCCCAGCCGGCCAGTGGTCCTCTCTATTGCTGCATCCCAGTTCCCTTTGCACCAGATCCGTGCGGAGCACCGCCACCCTCCACGATCTGATTTCCACCGGGATAATCGAGCAACTCCCTCCGCTTTTGGGCCGTCGTGAACTCTTGGATGGCAGTGTTTGTGCGCTGTAAGATGATACTCGGATGAGAGAAAGTGCCACCATGGACCACCTTATTACGCCTCAGCCAAATCCTCCTAGCCAAGCCTGCAAATTGTGCCAACTCCTCCTGATCACATTTGTTAAACATAGCTTCGACCACTTGCCTGAAATCCGGGCCAGTAAAAAAACTCTTTTGAAATTTTTTACTACCCATACTCTACACGTCCATGGCGGAAGGGCACTGCCACAAAATATGAAACCCAGACTCCACTGTTAAACCGCAGACTGGATAGAGAGGATCCGGGATAATTTTCCTTCTACATAAATTCTCACGGGTTGGGAGAATCTCTTTACATGCACGCCATAGAAAATTCCATTCAACAGCTGGAATCGGCAAAGTCCAGATTTTCTTCCAAATATCACTAACCACCCCCTAAGAAGAGCATTCGGCCAGGGACCTTGATAGTATCTCCTTTTGCAAATAATAGGCACTCTTAACCGAGAAAACCCCATTTTTGGTGCCCTTCCAGATAAGAGTATCCCCTTGATTGGTGCTACTAACAGGGATTTCTTGGATCAACCTTACCTCCTCTTTAGAAAAAAGGCTCTCCAAAAGACGCACATTCCACCACTTTGAATCTTCATCTATAAGCTTGTTAATCTGCATCCGGTCCAGTAATTTGGGAGATGATAGGACTCGAAAAGTAGATGGACTTGGAAGCCACCTGTCCTTCCAAATTCGAATTTTTTCACCATTTCCCACCCGCCATACCAGCCCTTCCCGAAGCAAATCACAAGAGCTCAAAATACTCCGCCAAGCAAACGACGGTCTCCGACCAATTTTTGCATCCACAACTGAGCTCCTTGGATAATACTTCGCCCGCATGATTTGTGCCACCAAACTATCCGGTTGAGACCACAATCGCCAAGCTTGTTTTGCCAACAACGCCTTATTAAAACTGGTAAAGTCACGAAATCCCATACCACCGGACTCTTTTGGTAGACCCAACCTCCCCCAACTCATCCAATGCACTCGGGATTTATTCTCCTGATGACCCCACCAGAATTTTTGCATTTGTGAATTTATCTCCAAACATAGAGCATGCGGGAGACGAAAAACACTCATACAATAGGTGGGTATAGCCTGTACCACTGCTTTTAGGAGGACCTCCTTACCAGCTTGGGATAAAAATTTAATTTTCCAGTCTTGTAATTTTTGCCACACCCTTTCAGTAATGGCCTTGAAAGCTGTCATTCGGGACTTGCCCACCAACGCGGGAAGCCCCACATACGTATCATACCGTTGAGATGAAGGTATCCCAGCTACCTCCACAATCGCTTCCCTCACCTCCAATGGGGTATTGCTACTAAAAAATATGGAAGTCTTGTTATTGTTAAGGCGTTGACCAGAAGCTGCTTCATAGAGCCTCAATATATTAGAAAGACCATCCCACTGAGATAGACTGGACCTGCAAAATAACAGGCTATCATCTGCAAAAAATAAGTGACTTATCCGATGGCCCCCTCTAGAGGTTGGAACTCCCATCAAAATTCCATCACCTTAAGATAATTAATTGTGCTAACTCTCACTCTCCCATAATTTGTGTTTCAATAGTTTTTTTTTTTTTTTTTTTTTAATTTAATTTAATTTTTTTTATTTTTTAAATTAATTGTGCTAACTCTCACCTATAATTTGTGTTTCAACCGTTTTCTCTCTCTCCTCTCCCTCTATCTCCACTTAATTGTCTTAAATCTCTTTCCCATAATTTGTGTTTCAATTGTTTTTTTTTTTAATTAATTGTGCTAACTCTCTCCCATAATTTGTGTTTCAACCGTTTTTTTTTTTCTCTCTCTCTTTCCCTCTATATCCACTTAATTGTCTTAAATCTCTCTCTTTCTCCCTCTACTTCCACTTAAATGTCTTAAACTAATTCTATGGTTTAAGACAATTAATTGTGCTAACTTTCACTCTCCCATAATTTGTATTTCAATCGTTTTTTTTTTTAAAAAAAAATTAATTGTGCCAACTCTCTCCCATAATTTGTGTTTCAACCGTTTTTTGTCTCTCTCTCTCTCTCTCTCTCTCTCTCCCTCTATTTCCACTTAATTGTCTTAAATCTCTCTCCCATAATTTGTGTTTCAACCATTTTCTCTCTCTCTCTCTCTCTTTCTCTCCCTCTATCTCCATTTAATTGTCTTAAATCTCTCTCTCATAATTTGTGTTTCAATCGTTTTTTTTTTAATTAATTGTGCTAACTCTCTCCCATAATTTGTGTTTCAACCGTTTTTTGTCTCTCTCTCTCTCTCTCTCTCTCTCTCCCTCTCCATCTATCTCCACTTAATTGTCTTAAATCTCTCTCCCATATATTTGAATTCGTTTTTTTTTTTAATTAATTGTGATAATTTTCACTCTCCCATAATTTATGTTTCAACAGTTTTTTTTTAAAATATAATTTTATGTTTGAACCTTTTATTCTCTCTCTAAACTAATTATATGGTTTAAGTGTCTTAACTATTTCTCTCTCCCATAATTTTGTCTCTCTCTCTCTCTCTCTCCCATAATTTTCTCCACTTAAATGTCTTAAATCTCTCTCTCTCTCTCTCTCTCTCTCCCTCTCTCTCCCATAATTTATGTTTGAAACAATTTTTTTATTTTTTATTTGTAATGCATTGAGTTGTCTTAATGAAGAAAACAAAAGGTTTTCAAATTCTCTGTTTCTCTCTCTTTATTTAATTTTCTTTTTATCTTCTCTTGCTTTATGTTTATATCTCAATGTGAGATATATTATTATTATTATTATTATTATTATTATTATTATATATATATATATATATATTCATCATCATCATAATGCATTGAATTGTCTTAATGAAGAAAACAAAAGGTTTTCAAATTCTCTATTTCTCTCTCTTTATTTAATTTTCTTTTTATCTTCTCTTCCTTTTTGTTTATATCTCAATATGAGACAATTAAAATATATGAGTTTTATTTGTAATATATTTAATTGTCTTAATGAAGAAAACAAAAGGTTCCCAAATTCTCTCTTTCTCTCTCTGTTTATTTTTATTTTTCTCTTCTCTTGCTTTCTATTTATATCTCAATGTTCCTCTGTCAATTTCACACTCAAATCAGGAAAAAGACAAGACTACAAGAGAGAGGTAGAGAGAGTTTCTAATCGTTGTTTCTCAATGATTTCTTTTCTTTATTTTATTTTTTTGCAAGAACAGTTCTTTTAAATTTTCCAATCGTTGTTTCTCAATGAAAAATTATATTATTCTAAATGAAGAGTAGAATAGTTATTTTCAATTATATTAGTATTTTCATTTTATTCGTTTTTTTTATCTTTATTTTCGGTGCTTATGTTCTTCCATTTTTGTTTTTGTACCTTATATTTTTTTCTAATTTTTTTGTCTTCTCTTACTTTCTATTTATATCTCAATGTTTCTTTGTAAATTTTACAATCAATTTAGAAAAAGACAAGAGAGAGAAAGAGAGAGATTTGCATTGCTGTTTCTCAATGAAAAATTATACTATAGTTCTTTTTTTTTATATATATTTGTTTTCTAGAACAGTTCTTTTCAATTTTCCAATCGTTGTTTCTTAATGAAAAATTATACTACAGTTTTTTTTTTTAAATCTAGAATAGTTATTTTCAATTAGTATTTTCATTTTTTTTTTCCTTTTTTTTTATCTTTATTTCCAGTGCTTATGTTCTTCCATTTTTTTTTTGTCCCTTATTTTTTTCTTCTAATTTATATATTATTTTTTATTCAAATGATTACTTTTCTTTGGTAAATTTTACATTGAACTCAAGAAATAATAATGAGAGAGAGTTTCTTATCGTTATTTTTGGTTGATAATTTTTTAGTTTGTACATGTTGTTGTTCATTGAGTGATTTAATTTTTTTTATCCGTTTACATGCTTAATTAATGGATGACATTGGTTTTTAAGGTTTCATTGGAATCGAGAAACATATACAGTAGAAAAAGACAATTCTTTCAATTATATTAAAATTTTATTTTTAGTTTTTTATTTTATCTTTATTTTTAGTTTTTTATTTTATTTCCCTTAAATTTTCTACTAATTTATATATTATTTATTCAAATTGAATATTTTTCTTTTGTAAATTTCACATTGAATTAGGAAATGATAGTGAAAGAGTTTCCTATCATTATTTTTGGTACAGTGTAGGATGCTTTTTTAGATTATGTCAATGTTTATTGTGTAGATTTTTTTGTCTTTGTTTTCCTGTATGTCTTAAAATTAGTTTCATTTACTTTATATATGTGAAGGATGGTTGTAAAAAAAAAAAAAAGGTGGTTATGTTCTTCCATTTTTTTCCCTTAAATTTTATACTAATTGATATATTATTTATTCAAATTGATTAGTTTTCTTTTGTAAATTTCACGTTGAATTAAGGGAAATGATAGTGAAAAAGTTTCATCATTATTTTTGGTACGATGTATAATTAGATTATGTCAATATTCCTGCCAATGTTTTTTTATCTCTTTCATTTTTAAAAAGAAAAATTAAACTACCAACATTCTTTTGTTTACAAAATTAGTAAACATAACTGTAATCAAATATCAATATGCTCATATATTTTAGAACACTTCTTTATTTTTTTTAGTGTAATAGAAAAATTTATCAAAAAAATTGTTTATGAGGAGAGAGTTCAACTCCTGAAAGACAAGTTTACCATAATGGATTGTGTAGTGGAGGAGAAGTGGTGTCATTGTTGGAATATAATGATTAATCAATCATTTTGTATAATTGATTAATCTATGTTTTTATTTTGAATTTTTTTCCTTTATATTTCGTTTTAAACTATATATATAGGAATAAATATTTAATATGTTTCAGTTTATAAGAACTAAAATTTATGAATTTTTAAATTTATTAGATATGTATTGAGTAAAACTATGGTTTAAAAGGATCTTATGAACATTTGTCATTTTTAGTAGCTAATTAGTTAATTAAGAGAAGAAAATAAAAATTGTTGTTGATAATCTTTTAAAGAATTTTTGAGTAAATTACAAAATAAAAAAAAAACCCCGGCGCGTAGCGCGGGCTCTAAGCTAGTAAACTATAATAATAAAGAATTCCCACTTAATTTGTTTAATGGCATTATTGTGACGTTAAATATATACTTGGTTTCCACTTGCAAAATGCTTAATTATTTACTCATTCTTTTAGAGTTAATTTACTCGATCAGATAACCTCTCCATATATACATAATATAAGCAAGAAGATGGTGATCGACATTCGGTGGGAAATTAGGTGAGGATCATACTATAATCAAGATAAGATGCTTAATTAGGTTAATATATAATCAAACTAGGCTTGCCAGAAACAATTCAACAAAGTCATCACGTGCAATGCACCAAACCACTTTTCCATCCGTTTTAACGTCTGACGCCGACAGAAAACTTTTTTGTAAAACAATAATAATTTTAGAAATGCTATCACACTTAGTATCTTGGATGTACAAATAAAAAGAAAAGGATATTAATTCAGCCAGCTTAAGCATATTTTCCTATGATTTTAGAGCATCTTCACCAATAATAGCCAAAAACAACTATTAAAAAAGTATAAATTTCTACTTTAGCTACTGTTTTTCTCAACACACTTCAATAAATTCTCTATACTACTCTTTTTTTCTTTTTCTTTTTTTTTTCATTTTTTTTTATAAATATGAATTTTCAATTCTAATATTAATTTTTTCAAAAAAAATCAGTTGCAGATATGATTCTTATCCAAATATCCAAAATAGAACAAAAGTTCTAGTAATTTTAGAAGTGATTCTTATGTTATTTTTGTGCCCTTCAAAAAATGAGGTGACTTTTTATAAAATTATTATTTGATCAAAATTTAATAGTGATTAATTAGAAGTTCAATGGTGATTTTAAGAGTCACATCATTTTTAAAGAGACAAAATAGTGACACAAGAAGAACTTGTAACATTATTCCAAAACCCAGAGATTTTTATCATTTTAAGGCTAAATGTTTTCATTTCAGCTTACTAGCTAGGAGAGTCTGTGCCCCATTACTAAGCCCGAAAAATTTGAATGTCCATTTCCATCATGATACATTTATGTGCATGCCAGAACCATGAGACTAGCGTTGAAAAAAAATAGTGAGTTTGCATAGAGCAAGTAATATTTACTCACCAAATATATAAAATAAAAAATTAAAAAAATTAAAAACTTTTTTCTCCTCTCTCCTCCTTTTCTTTTCCTTTCCTCACCCATGCCTCTCTCTCTTCCATTTTCTTTGCCTTTTCTCACCCATTTTGCTTAGCTCCATTTCTGAATTAAGAGTGCCATTTTCTCTCCACTATTTTCATTTCAAGTTTCCCCGTCACCGTCGGTCAAGTTCCACATCCTCAAAATTTTCAAAAATATGACCGTTATCAAAATTACAAGGTTTTTAAAATATAATTTTTTTATTATTTTAATGAGACAATAACTAACTTAAACATGGGAGCTGTTCTTAGTCACGGTGCGCATATTTTCACCAACAAGCTCTTGTGTGCTTTTTTCCGCCTTGACTTCGGAGCCACTACACATAAACATGGAGACATCTCGGTAGAATATTATATATGGCCTTAGTTGGCTTTAGAAAATGAAAAGATAGATAGCATTGGATTCCGCCGGTGGATTGAATATTAATTATGGCCAATTCTAGTGGACTCCAAATAAATCAAATAGATCATTATCTTTTGGTATTATCACAACGAGGCCCTCAAATAGATCATTTCCCCCACCCCATACGGCCGGTATGGGGTGGCCGAAACCACCCCCAACCCCTTGGGGGTGGTCCGGTCACCCCCAAATGCACCCGATCCATTTTTTTTTTTTTGGCCAAGGGGGTGGCCAGACCACCCCCTTGGCCACGGGGTTGGTTCGACCACCCCCAGATCGGCCAAGGGGTGGCTAGCCACCCCCTTGGCCAAAAATGGGATGGTCCGGCCACCCCATTTTGGCCAAGGGGTGGCTGGAACCACCCCATCTTTCCCCTCTTTTTATTTTTTATTTTTTTTATTTTAATATTTTGCTTTTAAAAAAAAAAAAAAAAATTAAGATGCAAAAGTCAATTTTTGCTGCCACGTGTCAGTTGGCATTGTAGCTGGTACATTGCCATTCCAGCTACAGTGCCGGCCTTGGCTGGGGGCAAACATAGCCTAAAAGTCCAAAACACTAAAACTCTTCTAAAAAAAAGAAGCACAAATTAACATGATTAAAACAAAAAAAAAAAAACAAAAAAAAAAAAAAAACACGATTAAAAACAAAAGCATATATATATATATATATATATATATATATATATATATATATATATATATATTTTAATTGTATGAAATATATAATTGTAATTACCTGAAATTAGAAAAAAAAAAACAATAATTCTATTAAGCTCCAATCACATCCTAAATGAGCCCATACTGAGATAAATTATTAAATTTAACAAAAATATGCTAGTAGATCTTTGCTTAAGAAAAACAAATTCTGATTACCAAACAGTCATAAATCCAAAGTGCGTATCTACAAAAAAAAAAAAAAACATTGTCAACCAATTATGAAGAATTGTCAAGATAATTGAATAAAGTAATGTGTATGTTACCTTTATAAATTATATATTTTAAACAATAAATAAATTTTATTGAATAATTTTATTTCTTTCGTTAATTATTTTTTTAATATTTTTAATCAATTTTTGTTTAACTTTAATTTATTTTCATTCATTAAAAATTTTTATTCGAACCCCTATGTAACATCCCCAACCCGTTAAAACTGAGTTTGCCACTTTTCTTCTTTTATAACAATTTTTTTTGCAAAGATCTATAAGGTCTATCAGAGTACTTGATTTTAAAAGATACGATAAATGTATAAAACATTCTTCAAGAAATTTTATTACAAGCGAAATTATAAAACATTAAACTTTAGTTGCAGAATATCATATTATTACAATAACTGATATGAAAAGACTTTGAAAGTTAATAATTATTTCTACCCCCATTCCGGCCTCCTATTCTAGCGTTCTTTCTACTTGAAAACAATAAATAAAACTAAATAAGTCCAAAGGGGCCCAGCAAGTAAAGTCAACAACCATAAATAGTTTTGCTCATTGTCATTAGTTTTAAAAAAAAAATGTTTTCACAAATATATATACAACCAGCCATAATAATATATGTATGTACGGTTGTATCTCCCATAGCATATACATACTATTACATCTAGTAATAAATCATCATTATAAATCATCATCATAATGCATCATTGTAAATCATTATAGTATATTATCGTTGAAATTATATTATCATTTTCTCATATTAGGGCCAATGTACACTGTTACCCCGTGTACGAGGGTTGCGGGTCCTTGTGACCATGGCACTAAATTGTGGCTTCAGCCATGCCCGACTGTCAGCAGACTCCCTATAAGGGTGTCTGTTTCCTAAGTTTATGGAATATGTTCAAAAAATCGCAAAAAACATCCTACAACAGACTCCTTAAATGAACTTTGAACATTAGGATTGCTACAGTGGAACCAAATGTTTTGGGTTCCATTATTGCAATCCTTATGATTATTAAAATATAAAAAAATGATTTTCTCTCTTCTCTAAACACGGGTTCCCGATCCTCTGGTTCGGCAGGAGGAGATGAAAGATCGATTTTTGGAGGATTAGAAGCTCGCTCGGGAATCTCACTGGCGTTGGTGACCAGCTCTTCCTGTTCCCGGGGCTGTATGCACAAAGGAGTAACCTGTAAAGAGTCTGCATCCCTTGAAGAAAATGGTTCGAGCAGGGTAATCGAAGTACGAGGCTCTCTGAAAGTCACAGTAACAAAGTCAGACTTGGTAAACGATACCAAATTCAAAAGCTCTTGGGATTTCCCAACCCTCACCTTCTTCAAAGACTCCTACACTGGGGCCTTACCCTTATCTGCCTTCCTCTTTGGCACTAGGGTTTGGCCTTAGCAACAGAAGCAAGGAGTATCACTTCGAGCTTGAGGGTGTGCAGAGGACTTAGATACATAACCCCTCTGAGCAAAAACCTTAGCCGCATGAGGCTTATCCGATTGAGCGCTAGTTTTGTGTGCTCGGGTTTTCTTACCTTGAACCCGAGCCTGTGATTTTTGGACCACTTTGTCAAAAGGTGGAACCGGCTTCTTGGGTTTCCCCTTGCAGTCCCAAAAAATCTTATCGACAAGAATTTGGTAGTCCAAGTGTTCTTTTAAGTGCCAAAATATTCATATTTTAGCCTTTAACTTATATTTGTTAATTCCTTAGTTTTGTTAGTTTATGCTATTTTATTCTATTTTTGTATTTTCTTTGTTTTATAGGTTTTTGAAAGAAAAGAAAACATTCCTGGAAGTATTAGGCTTAAAGGACAAAATTGAAAAAAAGTTAGAAGATTTGAAGCAAGAAAAAGCATTTTGGTAATGCGATCGATCGCAAGGGACCTGCGATCGAGCGCACTTCTAGTGAGGTCCAGACGTGAAGATCAAGGCGTGCTCTCGTGTGCACAAAAGAAGACTTGATTGCATGGCAATCGATTGCAGATGTGCGATCGAGCGCACATGGGTTGCGATCGAGCGTACCCGTGCACTGGAGAATTTCAGAAGCTGCGGCCGAACTTATATTGCTTTCCATATTAGGGTTTTTTGAATCCTAGTTGCACTAGGACTAAATCCTACGATTATACTAGGGTTTCTAGGTTTTCTAGAGTATTCCTAAGCGTATAAATAGACCTCTAAACCTCACAATTGGGGGGATCCTTGAATACACAATCTTGGGGAGGGGAATTTGGAGGCTACTTCTATGAGCGGTTTTCGGTTATTTCTTTTCCCTTTATTTTAATTATGTGTAACTAAACTACTCAGTAGAGCTAGATTGAAACTCTAATTATGTTTATTTAATATTTCAATATTGGTGCCTTTGTGATAATCATATTGTGATGCTTAACTTGATTAATTCCTATTTTATTGAATTCCTCAAATGTATTTGCCTGATCAACATATGCATGTGGTATGGATTGGTTAATTAAATCAATTTGGATGATCGAGTCATGGGTTTAATAGAGTAACAAGAGAATTTCTCACGGGTTCTTGGGTTAATCAACATGAAAAATCGGGAGTATACACCCACGCCCTAGGTTCCGTGTGTTTGTCGATTTCTATAGATTCATGCTTTCTTAAAGAACAACTTAGTATACATCCATGCTAAATCCTTTAAGAAAGAAAAGAGTTAGAGTATACAACCATGCCCTTAGGTTGGCAAACATTAGGTATTCATAATATGATTAAAGTATGGGCATATTGTTATATTATTTAAGCATGGTTAGTGGTGGATATCAAAGCCCTACCTTTATCTTTATTAACTCAAAAATCAATCTTTGTTTTATTTTACCTACGGAACTTATTTTAAGCAAAATTTATGGCAATCCTCGTGGGAATGATCTCTTACTTGCACCCTATACTACTATATTGATCTTGTGGATTTATGAGTTAAATATACAATTATTTGCCTATTAATTTAGGTAGATATTTGCACAATAAGTTCCCAAGTGTTCTCGGAGGGCGGAATCGGTAACGATGACACTGAAGGTCATTTGGGCCTCATTCTCAGAGAGCTAGGAGAAAGCCAATATGTGGTCGACCCGACCCTATTGCTCCGAGCTCAATGTGGGACATTCCTCCCATATCAAAAGAAAGAGATTCAAAAAAAAAAAAAAAACACCCTGAATTAGAGGAAAGAAAAATCAGAAGCACTCACAATTTTCTTTGGAAGCTCCCCACTCTCAGGGAACGGTGTGCTCTAGCGGCAGGGCCTCGGATGGAGATGCCTCCTAACCGCCGGAAATGTAAAAGAATTGCTCTGACCAATGCTTATTGTTGGAATAAGTGGTGCCGAACTCAATAAATTGGTTCTTCCCTCAAACCATGAAGGTTATTGTCTTGGTGTTGGGATAGATATGTGGACCATATATATTGAAGAATTTTGGGATCGACATTGTCTTCCCCCGTAAAACAGTAGGCCACAACCAAAAAGTAGCTAGAAAATACCGCCACCTGTTAGACATCAATTGCTCCGGGGCCACTCCTAAGAAAGATAACAACTCCCTAATGATTGGGGAAAAGGGCAAACGAATTCCAACTCGGAACATGCATTCATACACATATATATCCCTGGGACTACCGATCATTCTAGTAAAATCATCGAGAAAATGAAGCGATATTGAAGAAGGGATTCATAGTTAAGCTGAAGTACCTTCTCGTCGGTAGACATGAAATAGGACCTCTGTTGACGTGAAAAATCCAAGCGTAGGGAAGGCTTTACATTGTAAAGAGATGTTCCAATAAAAGGGTGAACCCTAGCAGAAGAATCTCCCCTCTAACAAATCAAAGGACCTCCAGAGAATAACCACTAGAGAGCTCACCATCTGAAAGTTGAGGTTGGTTGGAAGAAGACATGGTTGCAGAAACTAGAGCTTTGAAAGTTTTCGAAAAAGAAAGGTGCGGAAGTTCAGAGTGATGAACAAGAAGAAAGAGAAAAATTACTTATAAGGAAAGAAACCTTGAACGAAGCAATGAAGCATTTAATGCAAAGAAATGATGAATCTGCGACTACGCCAGAGTCGAGGCAACCAATGATGTCCCTTTCATCAAAAGGTGCAACAAGGTAGCCATTCAATATCCAACACCTATCTTGGAAGCCCACGCACTCGGACATGGATCACTCAGGAAGAAACACATGGAAGCGGCAACGATACATTTATGAACAAACAGATACATTTATGAACAAACAGACAAAAGATTTGAACAGACGAAGATCAAATCAAATCACCGAGTATCCTAGATGCACATTGTCGGGTTCCTTAAATAGTCGAAATGCTAGGAATAACGGCTCCAACAAGCTGAGTAAGAAGATCGCCTAAAAATCTTGTCATTATAAGAGAAAGGAAGAGACCAAGTATTAGAATCCCATTTTCTCGAATTTACGATAGAAGGGATTCAGGGAGTAACTGTTACACATACGTTTGGGCTCAGACCCATGGGTCCCAAACATAAAGATACAAGAAAGAAAGCCCAAAACACCATGACAGGCCCATATAAGAGGCCCAAAATATTTGTAAAAGGCCAGCTCGTCTATAGCTTAGGCCATCCTGAGAATCCACATTCGAGACTAGCATAGTCGGGAATGCCTAATCTAGTTATTTGCGAATAATGGATGTGCTTTAAACCATCTGGTCGTTTATGCATTATTCACAGACACACATTGATAACTCAGACAGTTACGCACCAATCAAGGGATATGCGTTAATCCAAAGAAGCAGTTACAAATTACTTGTAACAGCTAGCTAGGAGACAGAGTTCTTAATTCCTCCATCTATTACACCCGGATCCCAAATCCTCCGCTCGGTTATCATTACCACATTCACAATTCTACTTATAAAAGAACAAGAGCACCAAGGAGACAGGTACATGATTCATTATCGCTAGACACTATACAAAACACATAAAGGAGCTAACTTTAGCATCAGATTAGGATTCACATGAACACCTCCAACGTATTCTTTTAACCCTGCATTTGTCTTGTAGGTTGAAGGAAGAGCTGCATCGAAGTAATTATGATCCTACCCCTGAGTTCACTAGATCGGAATCTGTTTTAACAATGTTTATTCCTTAAATATGGTGTACCGTCAATATGATCTATATGGTGTACCGTCAACATGATCTCATTACATTCTAGTAAAAAAATGAAGAGAGTGCTTAGCTTGTTACTTGCAATCTCAAATATATTAGTAGTAAAAATTAAGAGAGTAGTTAGCTTGTCACATGCAATCTCAACATCGGGGTTTTTGTCGACAAGCATAATATTTATAGTTGGCATGGGGTCTGATTTTATTTTTAATATTTTTATTTTCATTTCTTATGCTTTTACTTCTGGACTTCCCACGTGCTATGGCAATGTCGAGGTCTTCGTCAATTAGCAAATTGCATTCTCTATCATATTATTTTTGTGGGAAGCCACCAAGTTCGAATTGTCCAACTAGTACATGTTTACATGACTTTGAAATAAATTAAATTTTTATCGGTTGCTAAGAAAGACAAAAAAATAAAGAATAAAGAAAGACTTGAGAGATAGACCGTAGTCGGTGGTTCATAAACTAGTAAATATTTATGAGAATAGATATAGGACTATTGTTCATTTGAAAAAAAAAAAAAATGGTCAAGAGAAATTAGAGAATGATGTTTAGCATTAAATGATAGGTGAAAAGATTAAGAAAAGTTGTTATGAAGTGTATTTGTACACCAAAGTAAAAAGTAGTTTTATTTCTTAAATTAAAAAAAAATAAAAATAGTTGAATATATGCTTCAAGTGCTCTTATACATTCCTCTCGGCTCTCATCTATTAGATCCAGAGTCATATTGATGTATAAATAGTAAGATGTTTTGAGAAATTTGAAGGAAAAAAAATAATAATAATAATAGAATTTTTAGAGAAGTGAAGCGAAATATACCACAATTTAGGGGTACCATTGAAAATTTTACAGTGATATTTATTCTGACCTGTCCGTTTTTTATTCACAAAAAAGTCCAATCATCTAAACGTATCCGAAGGTAGCGAGATTTGCGCCATACCTTTTTTCAACTTTAAGTCTGACAACACAGTGAAGCAGTTTGCATCATACCCATTCAGTCAATTATCAAAAAGAAGATCTTACAAAAAAAAAAAAAAAATTTATCAAAAAAAAGAGGACGCATAGTCTCAACTCTCACTCACACTCTCTGCACAGAAAAAAGAAAAAAAAAAAGAAAAAAGAGAGTAAATTATTAGATCTCTTACAAAAAAAAAGTAGCAGATCGTCGGTCACTCCATTTGTTCAGTATCTCACCGATGTTGTGTCTTTAACTTATTTTTCAAGGGAGAGGCGGGGAGGCCGGAAGCAAGAGCTGGTTTGGTGGTAAAGCGGGCGAACTCGTAGATCCGCATGGCTGACGGAGGTACTTGCTGCTCATTTTAGGGAGTTATTTTGGTAATTTGCTGGGAATAGCGTCTTTTTTTCATATTTGTTCAAAAACAATTCATATTTGTTCAAAAACAAATATGAATTGTCTATTTTTAAACAAATATGAATTGTCTTTTTTTTTTTTTTTTTTTGTTAAAGCTAACCGCCTTAGGAATAGCGGTTTTAAGTTTCAAAAAATATATCAAAATACATGAAAAACTGGCTATTTAAAAATATAGAAACGGCGTTGTTTCGATATTTTGTTAACTTTTATTTTTAATTTTTAATTTTTAATTTTTTTAAACGTGGGTTAATTGCTTAGAGGACAGGCATCAATTTTTCTTTGATTTTCTCTAAATGTTGGGAATAAAATTACTTTTTACTTTCTTATCAAAATATATTTCATAATATTTTTTATTATATTTTTTTATATCATTAAAATATTACTTATATACAAAATACAAATTCTCTGTCTATTGTCGCATTTTTACAAAATTTCAATACAATTCATAATAAAAAACAAAAAGATGAAAGATGAGAAATGAAAAAAAAAAATATTTATATTAAAATAATATATATAGAATTACTTTTAGTTGACTACACATTGAAAAATATTGTAGCTACTCAAAGGTATTGCTTAAATTTAGAGAAACGAGTGAGTTTTTATGATTTTTTTAAATTTTTCTTAAATATAGGGAAGGGAATGGGCTAGTGCTCTTATGTATCTTTTCGTCCCTAGTTTTATCTCAAAGGGTTTTTGTTGTTTATTGAAATAAAGAAGGAGAAGAAAGTATTGTAAGTCAGTATTTTGTATGCCTATATTTTTTAAGACGTGAAAGTGAAGAATAATTCATCCACTCTTCCATTAAAAAAGAGAGAGATAGAGAGGTCAATAGTTAGTAAACTAGTTTTTATCTTGCACTATCGAGCCCGCGTATTGAAGCCCCACAACCACTATCGTTCCCACAATCATCTCCACCGGAAAAACAACCACCTAACCCATCAGGCCAACCAATTACCCAAAACCCGGCCACAGCTGCACAAGGCCGCCCCACCCAACAACCAAGATTACAGCGTATCCCCATCCACAGAGCCACTCAACCGCGAACCCTTACACTGTTACACCACTACACTCATAAACAACTCACAACCACGACCACTCTATCAAGCCTCATAACCCACATGTTGACATCCCAGAAAAAGCACCCCGTCACCCAGAGACCACAAGATCACGTCAATCTTGCCACCACCCCGAGGCCAGATTGAAGAACCCACAGCTGCTAGTCAGAGAGTGTAATACTCCGATTCTATATTGGAAAGATGAGAAAAAGCTCACATAAAGTGGGTGGTTTATGAAGATAGTCATGGGTGTTAAGTCCAACATTGACTAGTTATTAAGTGAAACTGGGCTTTATAATGAATTCTAGGGAAGCTCTAAATTGACTAGTTCTTTTGGGATAATAGCACAAATGTGACCATTACAAATGGTATTAGAGCCAACTAGTAACGCCAGGTTATGTGGTATTGGAGCACTGCATGACGTGGCCCTGATGAAGACGTTAGTAATTTAAGAGGATGAGTTTGTAACACTCCAATCACATATTGGGAAGATGAGAAAAAACCCACATAGAGTGGGTGGTTTATAAAAATAGTTATGGGTGCTAAGTTCCACATTACCTAGTTACTAAGTGAAACTAGGCTTTATAATGAATTCTAGGAAAGCTCTAAATTGAATAGTCCTTTTGGGGTGATAGTGCAGATGTGGCTAGCGATTTTTCCTGGTTCGTTACAGAGACACCATCATACATCACCGACACAAAGAATATACTTGGGCCAAAGTCTTAGGGTGCCTTTGTTAAAGGTTTTTGGCCCGATACAAGAATGTTGAGAAAATGAAAAAGTGAGGTAAATAATTTGGGGCCTCTAGCCTTTGCCCAATACAGCCTTAGTGTTCAATAGTTTTAGTTCAAATTCAATAGGGAGCGACTAGCGAGAACGAGGTTTTAGCTATAGTTATCCTTTGCATCTTTAACCATTATCACTTGTTATTTTTTAATTATTAGTTTTAGGGAATAAAGGTTTTAGTACTAGTTGTGTGTTAGCTCTAAGTAGGTAGTATTTTGTCTCATCTGTTTTCTATTTTTTTTAGGAATCTAATCTTCATACTTTTGTCGTTCTAAAAGTAGTTCGTGGGTACTGCCTGATCAGAACGTTGTATCATTCATAAGCTTTAGTGATGAGTTACCGTGGGCATTGGCAAGAGAAATGGATGAGGTTAGTATCTTCTTCTTCCTATGTTATAACTTATCTACATAATCGCTTGCTTACTGATATGATTATTATATCATTGTAAACATTTCTCAAATGATCTGTATTTTTGTGCGGATGAAAGTAACGGTGTATAAGTGGGGCAGTTAATAATCGCTAATAATCGTTAACAATTGCTAATCGTAAATAACTGTAACTAGATAACCGCCTAGGCCAGTTTCGGTTGTCGGTCATAAGGATTGGAAAAAATGGTTAAAGTTAGAATAGTTTTCAACACGGTGTGGACTGCGTGTTCTTCAGGGCCTTCTTGGTCTTCAATACATTGGCGTGTGTTCCAAATAGCTACAAAATAATAAAAGCCTCAAAAGATCCACCGGCGTCTATGCCGGAGAAACTCTGATGCTTAAGTTAGTTTCCGAGAGAAAGATTGTGCTTCGGCGCACAATAATTCAATATGTTCAAAGGGGACTACTTGAGCTCTAATCCGTAATTTCTGGGATCAGAGAATGTCATTTTGTACCTTATGTAGGGGCCTATTTATAGGCTTGGGAGAGTTGAGGTAGATTTGGACTAGTTTTTCTTATTGGAGTTGAATTAGAATTCCTAGGAGCTTGAGTTGGAATTGGGCTCCTACTCCCCTATAGACTTGGAGTAGGACTCCTATATTCCAATAAAGTCCCATTTGGAATATATCTTCTTCTATTTAATTAAATAGCCCTATTTAATTAATATTTGCATGGGTCTATCATTGGCCATTGGGTCCAAAATTTGATGGGCTTTAGTGTGAATTTATTCCCAACAGTGACCCCAAATTCCCTTAGTCGAGGTACTCGGGTAACAGGAATTTAGTCAGAGCCTTCGGGTGGCTCGTTGCTTGACCTTGTCTGAGACTCATGTCTCCCTGATGAGTGTGCTTTGAGCTCGACAGCTGGAGCTCTGAAGCTCTGTTCCTTACATCGCCTGAGTTCCTAGGAGTACCTCTAGCTCTATCCTTTGCCCGGGGGTTAAGCCCATCATACCATCGAGATACATGGGGATCATGATCGGTCCTCTCTTCAAATCATCAAATAATCCGAAGGCGTAATCTGGCGCCTTCCCTTCAAGTCACCCGGGAGTTACACCCAACTATACCTCCAAGACACCTGGGGATCATGTTCGGGTCTCTCTCCAAGTCATCAAGTAATCCGAAGGCGGGTCTGGTGCCTTCCCTTCCCGTTTGACAAACTAGGCTTTGAACCTTGCATAATAATCTTCAAACAATAATTTATAAGTCTTTCAACAGACTAACATTTGCTCTCATTTTTCCTTGGGGTGACTTCTTGTTTTTGTCCAGGGTTTTCTCCCTGTCTCTGGGAATGAATCTTATTGTTTATTACCGGATTGTCTCCCGTTGCTTGTTTTTAGCTCAAGGTTGTCTCCTTGTTTTTAATCGGGTTGTTTCCCGTTACTTGTTTTTACCCAAAGTTGTCTCCCGTTGCTTTTTTTAGCCCAATGTTGTCTCATTGTCTCCTTGTTTTTAACCGGGTTGTTTCCCGTTACTTGTTTTTACTCAAGGTTGTCTCCTTGTTGCCGGGGATGAGCCTTCTTGTTTTTTGACCGGGTTGTTTCCTGTTAATTGTTTATGCCCAATGTTGTCTCCTTGTGCTTGTTTTAGAGGGTTGTTTCCCTATTCATTGTTTTTGCCCAATGTTTTCTCCTTATCCTTGTTTTGAAGGATTGTCTCCTTATTCATTGTTTTTGCCCAAGGTTTTCTTCTTGTTATTGTTTTAGAGGGTTGTCTCCCTATCCATTGTTTTTATCCAAAGTTTTCTCCTTGTCTCTAGGAATGAATCTTCTTGGTTTTACCCTAGGTTTTCTCCTTGTCTTCGGGGTGAATCTTCTTGTTTTTGCCCAAGGCTTTTTCCTTGTCTCGGGGGTGAATCTTCTTGTTTTTTCCCAAGGTTTTCTCTTTGTTTCCGATAATGAATCTCCTTGTTTTTGTTTAGGGTTTTCTCCATGTCCTTCCTGCCAAGTAGTAATTGTCAAAGGGGGTCCCGGCGCTAGGGGACCGGGAACACTCCGATGCTTAAATTAGCATTACTCTTTATTTAAACTAAATTTATTATTGAAAGACAATCACATAATAAAAAGCATAAATGAATCAAAAGATGGTACCCGTGTACCACACTCGAGTGTGCTACTGCTCCTTGTTGCTATACTCGGTCCCGAGAGTAGTTTTCTCGGGAACACTCTCCATAGTTATGTTGTAACACTCCTCCGACGAATCCTCCAGCTATTGCTCGGATCTCAGCTATCGCATCCTAGTGTCTCAGTTCTCCGCACCGCCGGCTTTGACTTTGCTTTAGAATTTTATGCTTGGAGTCCAAATGCTCGGGATTCTTCTTGTATCCGGAGTTGACTCATTAACTTCTTCTTTTATTTCTTCCTCCCTTCCTTTGTTTTTTTTTTTTTCCTTTTCTTTTCTCTTTTTGTTCTTGTTTTCTTCTTCTTCCTTTTCTTCTTTTCTTCTCCTACCTCTACTTTTTTTCTTCTTTTCTTTTCTTCTGGCGTCAACTTTCTACTTCTTCTTTTTTTTTGAATGCGTGCTTACCACCGTGACGAATTTTTTTTTTATTATGAGAAACAAATAATCGTTCCCACAGATGACGCCAAATTGTTAGAACAGTTTTCGACATGGTGTGGACTACGCGTTCTTTGGGGTGTTCTTGATCTTCAATATGTTGCCGTGTGCTCCAAATAGCTACAAAATAATAAACGCCTCAAAAGATCTGTTGGCGTCTATGCCGGGGAAACTCCGATGCCTAAGTCAGTTTCCGAGAGAAAGATTGTGCTTCGGCTCACAATAATGCAATATGCTCAAAGGGGACTAATTGAGCTCTAATCCGTAATTTTTAGGATCAGAGAATGTCATTTTGTACCTTGAGACATGAGAGAAGCAAGACATGTTTCTAGCATCTCTATTTGCCACTTTTGCTACAAAATTGCATAGGATCATAGATTGTAAGCCGAGTGCTTCTAAATGTCAAAAAATTTAAGAAGTTGATAGGCTGCACGAGCAATGCTGGATCTAATAGTTTAGTACCAACTAAGTTTTTGAATAATAAGTTTGAGGTTCTCTCTTCTCTCTTCTCGTTCACCGAGCTGGGTGAGCGAGCGTGGGCAGCGCGTGTGGTGTTCGTGTAGGCAGGGGTGGTGGTATTATGGCGGGAGGGAGAACTTGGTCAGTAGAGGCGAAGGAGTTTGAACTGGTGGTGAAGGCAGGGGCTGCAGGGGTAAGGATTTTCGAGAGGAGCAAAGGGAAACAAAGGTCCATTTTCATCAAGAAGGAAAGGGATCAGTCCAGAGTAGGTTATCCACGCTTTATTGCGCAATGACGATCAAACAGGCATGGGTACTTTTTGACGTTGGAGGAGTTTGAAGGGAGGAGAAGAAGTGGTTCGGTCCTCATCCCAAAAGGGCATTTCGGGCAAGGTTGGAAACGTTTTATTTTGGAGTTACATATAGCAAGAGCGTCCCTTCGAGGTACCAAGGAAGAAAAGAAGGCTTATGAGGGGAAGGAAATGAGGAGTTAAGCAGAGGTCCTTGGTTTGTCAGGAAACATGGCGGAGGAGTGCTTTGGTTCATTCCCAGAGCCGTTGGCGCGAGTGCCCAGTTGGTTGAAGGATTCCTCATCAGCAAAGGAAAAGCTTGATTTCGGTACGGAGAAATCAGGTATGTTATAGAGGAAGATGACCCAGTTTCCGGTGATGCCTCAGATTCCGGCGAGGTACCCAAGCAATGATAGGAGACAGTCGGAGGGGAAGAACAGTAAGGAGAAAGAAGAGAAAGCGGCTAGGGCCCCGACGAGTGGTATTCAAACGCTGGAGTGGCCGCCTGTGATGAAGGGCGGTACTGTGCAAGCGCTGACGGGACGGGGGGTGGTTGAGTGTCAGAATCAGCCCCATACCGGTGTAAGCCTTGAGCTCCGTAACTGCATGGAGACATTAGTATGGCTGAAAAGGAAGTTGACGTGGGATTGCATCGACTAGAGATGGCTCTTTTAAGGGCAGAGGAAAGTGGGCTTAGGTAGATGGCAGAGGAAAGTGGAGATCTGGTCCATGCGGTCAGGCATAGGGAGAAGTTGGAGGGGAATGGCCCAAGGCTTGCGAGTGGCTCTCGTTTGGAACCATCAGGTATTTTAAAACATGTAAGAGAGGGGAAGGGATGGGCCGACAGAGTAGGCACACAGCCCATGAGGTTTCTCAAGTCTAAAAAGATAGTCTCGGTGATTAAGTCAAAACCGGCTGTGGGCTCAGGCGTGGGTTAGAATGGTCGAGGGGAGGCAAGCTCAAAGTGGAAGAAGAAGCAGGTTTTTCGCACGGTGTGCACGGGCGGGTCGTTGGTGGTTCGGAAGGGGGTTGGATTGGAGACCCGCGGGCATCGTCATCGGTAAAAGGTACATCCTTGGTGGGTAGGTCGCCGGTAGCCGCGTTAGGTCCAGTCGACGCCTCTGTTAACCGGGTGGAGCTTCCTGGAGATCATTCTAATAGGGAAGTCATGTTGGGTACTACCGGAGATTCTCAGAGTACTCCGACGAAGTCTCTGTTGGCCCTAGGTCCGGCAGGCTTGTCCCAGTCGTTGGAGGAGGAGGCATCATCGGTGGCTCCCATCGCAGTTATAGTGGAGACAATGTTGGGTTTGGGTTCTGGAGGTGTGGGGACAAGAGTTTTGGCCCGTGAATCCCTACTCCCGCTAGAGATGGTGTCGCAAGGCATCTTGGGGGTGAGGTCGCCGGTAGGCCCGAGTGATCCTGTCAACGCCTATGAGAATTGTGTGGAGATTACATGAGCCTTTTCTGATGGGGAGGTGAAAAGGTCTTATTTGTTTTGGGGGGGGGGGGGGAGTCACGCTTATCAAGAGTACGCTCGTCAACTTGCCTACGTACTATTTGTCCCTTTTCCCTATTCCGGGTAGTGTGGCCAAGAGGATTGAGAAGTTGCAGCAGGATTTTCTTTGGGGGGGTCTAGGCGATGAGTTCAAGTACCATCTGGTGAAGTGGTTGAAGGTTTGCACTCCGATTAAGGAAGGAGGTTTGGGTATTAGGAATCTTAGGATTTTTAATCGTGCCCTATTAGGGAAATGGTTGTGGTGCTATGGGATAGAGAGAGATTCTTGGTGGAGGGCTATGGTGGATGCGAAATTTGGAAGTCTTTGAGGAGGGTGGTGTTCTTTGGAGCTGGGTGGACCTTTGGGGGTGGGGTTATGGAAGAACATTAGGAAAGGGTTGGACACTTTCCAAAGGTTTACATGGTTTGAGGTAAGGGAGGGGTCTAAGGTGTGCTTCTGGCATGATTTGTGGTGTGGTGATACGGCTCTCAGGAATGCTTTTTCAGGTTTATGCATTGCCTGTGCAAAGGACGCTTCAGTGGCGAAGTATTTGGAGGTGCTGGGTGGCTCAAACTAGTGGAATGTGAGCTTTTCTAGAGAGGCTCATGATTGGGAGGTGGATGTGTTGGCCTCTTTCTTTCAGGTGTTACATTCTGCTAAAGTGAGGCAAGGGTGTGAGGATAGGTTGTGGTGGAATTCCTCCAAAAGAGGCCGTTTCAAGGTTAAGCTCCTTTACGCTTCCTTGGCGAATTCTGAAGGGGGAGGATTTCCGTGGAAGAGTGTGTGGCGTACTCAGGCTCCTCCGAGGGCGAGTTTTTTTGTGTGATCGGCGGCTGTGGGCAAAATTCTGACCCTAGTCAATCTTAGAAAGCGACAGGTGATTGTGATGAACAAGTATTGTATGTGTAAGAAGACGGAGGAGACGGTTGACCATCTTCTCATTCATTGTGAGGTTGCTTTGGTCAATTTGGGTTGTCTTGGGTGATGCCGAAACAGGTCTCAGATTTGCTCGCCTGTTGGTGGTCTTCAGGGAGGAGAGGGAGTGCCGCGGTTTGGAAGATGGTGCCTATGTGTTTTTTTTTTTTTGTGTCTATGGAGGGAAATGAGTAATAGGTGCTTTGAGGATTTGGAGGGGACTTGGGAAGACATTCTAGCCTCTTGCTTTCATACTTTGTATCTTTTGACCGTGCGCATGTCTTTCCAGTTTCGATTAGTTATGATGATTTTCTCTTTCGTTTTTCTCCTTCTAGTTAGGTGATTCTGTTGTATACTCTTAGTTTGGGGCGCCTTTTCGCTTTTTAATAAAACAGTTTATTACTTATCAAAAAAAAAAAATTGTACCTTGTATAGGGGCCTATTTATAGGCTTGGAGAATTGAGGTAGACTTGGATTAGTTATTCTTATTGGAGTTGAATTGGAATTCCTGGGAGCCTGAATTGGAATTGGGCTCCTACTCCCCTATAGACTTGGGGTAGGACTCCTATATTCCAATAAAGTCCCAATTTGAATATATCTTATTCTATTTAATTAAATATCCCTTGCTTATTTAATTAGTATATATTCTCTTCTATTACAAATACCACTTTTTATAGAGTGGCTGTGAGTGATAAGCAATAAATTCTAGACTAATTAAGATAGGGAATAAACTCTAACAGGAAAGACAATAAACACTAGAGAGAATACTATAAAATATTCTAACAGAAACCGAGTAGAAATGGTGTGGCACTTCACTAAATGTTCTACAAGAGCTGAATATCAACATCTTTTATAGCATGGCTATGTCGGCAAGCAACAAAGAACAAATAGAAGTCGGTCTCCCTTTCAAAAAAAAAAAAAAAAAATAGAAGTCGGTCTCAAACTCTAAATACAACTCGGCTAAGTGAGAGTCCAAGACTCAATAGGAAAAGTAAAACACAGTGGGGTCCACATTAGATTGATGGGTGAAAGACACTCAACTGCCAACGCCGACAGAAGGATAGAAGAATAAGTTCCATATGGTTCCGCTATCACACCATGACTTGAAATGGAAGGAGAAAGTAAAAAGATATTTCATTAACTTGATTATTTGCTTGTTGTATTGTGTTCAGGGATTCAGGACGAATGAGAACAAGAAAAAAATCAATTCTTGATCCACAGGGGTGGCTGCTTCGAAGATGGAATATGATTTTTGCAATGTCGTGTGTGATTGCAGTATCAATGGACCCTTTGTTCTTTTACCTTCCTATAATCAATGGAGATAACAAGTGCGTGTGGTTAGATAAAAGATTGAAGATCATAGCCATTACTTTGCGATCTGTCACGGATTTCATTTATCTTTTGAATATCATTTTGCAATTTATTTGTCCTTACATCGACGAGAACTCTCAGAAGCTTGGACGAACTAGGGTAGTTACACATCCTCGGCAAATAGCAAAGCGCTACTTCTTCTCGCGGTACTTCGTAATTGACGTTCTTGCTATTCTTCCCCTCCCACAGGTAAGGGACACATTTATGCTTCTGAATTGTTTTGAAAATGTTATTTCGAGGTCAACTGCAGATGTTGTCTTGATCCTTTTTGTTGTTGTGTATTTTTTTCACTTAATTGATACTTGTCCAAAATAAGTAAATTTTCACTTAATTGATACTTGTCCAAAATAAGTAAATAAATAAAGAGAAATGCTAGATGTTCTTCTAGTGTTCTCCTGGTGTCCTCCCAATTGTGATGTGGCTTTTAAAATTATCGTTGAATTTGAGATTATCATTATTGACTTATTGGTGATTTTAAAAGTCACATCACAGTTAAGATAACACTAGACGAACACCTAGTATTTCCCATAAATAAATAAATGAAAAAATAAATTAGACTCCAAATACTCCTAGAAGGGTGTGAATAGGTGTTTAACAAAAATAATGCGGAATTAAAATTAACAACTAGCATCAATCAATCACCAAAATATGTAAAGTAGTTAATCAAAGAGACACGGATATTTTGGTGACAAATAGGAAATCTTTTAAAAAACTTTCTAAAAGTAAAACTTCTACTGGGTAGCCAAACCCAAGTAATCACTGAAGAAAATCCAGATTACAGACACAATGACACTTTCAACCTTTTGCAACTCCTAGGCTGTGTAAGATTAACAAGCTTCTCACTTGTCTTCCTAGCTCGACAATCTTTTAGTAGTGATTCACCTTCATCGGATCCTCCGATAGACTTCTTATCGTTAATGAACAAATTGGCTTTACAACAACACTAACATTAAGAGATTTAGCATTCACGTTCTGTATCTCTAAAATATCTCTCTTAGCACAATGTAGAATTTACCCTCTTAGTTGCTTAGAAAAATCGTGCTCTGAAGCACCATATATATAGGCAACTAAGAATTAGGTTTTCTTGCTGAAAAAGAAAATATGGAAAATTTCGAGGCAGCATGGTTTTGATGTAACTAGGGTTTAACTTAAATCCAAGTTGAAGTTGGAAAACCCTAAAACGGCAATCGACCATTTCCGTTCGGACGGACTTGAAATACGTTCGGATGCGGCTAGGTTAAACTTCTTCTCTAGCACTTCTTGTTCGAACCCTTGCAAACGGTCTTGCAAACGAAGCTCCCTGTCAATATTGAGTGGAATATTCGTTCAGATGACTCTGCGAATGCCCAGCGAACAAAGCTCTCGGGTTTTAGTACTGGAAGCTTCCCGTTCGGACGCCATCGAACACGCTTGCGAACGAAAACTTTAATCAATATGAAATTACACTTATGATCACCGAATTTAGCCAACCCTAAAATCTAACAAACTCTCCCTTTGGCAATTCGCTGACAAAACCTGATTAATACAAAAACATGGATAGTCATCTAAAAACACTGAGTTTCTTCTTCTTGACTACTCCCTTCAATGTTGTGACTACTCCCCCTTTTTGTCACAAATTGACAAATGACCTCATGTTTCCTAAAATACTCATAAAATACATTAAACGAATATGGAATAGGAATGCTCAATAAAACCATCAACAAGGAGCCATCTAGAACTTCTATGAAATATAACCAAACTCCCTTTCGTTGGTACTTCAAAAACAATTATCAATGGAGAGAATGCATGAAGAATGAGATCCAAGACCATGAACAAACTAAACTTCTCCCCCTCAATGTATGCAACAAAAAAAATAAAATAAAATAAATGCAGTGAAGAAAGGTTCTTCCCCTCAATGTCATCCATACACACATGATAAAGATATCAAAGACTCATGTAATAAGGAATGAATATCCCATACTTGCTCAAAATGTCCAAAATATACATGAGAATCAATGAGATAATGAAAACACAGTTTTGTTAACACGAGAAGAAATATGTTCCATTCAACCCATGCTTGTGTGTTGTGTGGGTAAGCTATCCATTGAGAAACTTTTAAGAACTTATAAGGTGAGGAGAAAAGCTGGCAAGCAAAAGCTTAAACTTCCATATGAGAAGATTGACAGAAATATCAAATCAAAAGTCAAACCTTATCATGCTAGGGCCTAGTCACCCTCTTCCAATATACTCCCCATGTAGTAAAAGCACAAGCTCAAGCATTGTCTGGTAGTGACCGTCTTTTTCCGCAATGAATGTGGTCACGACTCTTTCTATAGGGATAAGCTAAGCACAAATTTGACACAGTGAAAAAGATTCCTTTCGGAATATGATATTTTGATTTCTTGTTTCACTATTTTTCTTTTTGAGAAAATGTCTTCAAGCATTTGGTGCATAAAACAATTAGAGGAATGCTGGAATTTTTAGGTCCTAGGTTTAACTAGCATATGGTCAATTTGATAGACACACTAGTCAATCTTCCTCATATGGTTGCCTAACAGAACTCACCATTAAAGCCAAAAAAAACTCAATATAAGCTTAAGTGTGCACAAGAGTTCAAGCATAGGTAAAATGTACCACGAAATCTTAAGCTTAGGTAACCACAAAACTTAGTCCATAAGAACAAATATTCATCTCATGCATAATAAGAACATTATGAGAAACAAGGAATTGAATCCATGAAGTATACATGAGAAAACAATGGACTATCATGGTGCAAAGGACAAAAATGTGAAGGATGCAACCAAAAAAAAAAAATTGTCTTTTTGAATTTTTCAAAATAAAAACTGAACAAAGAAAAACATGCAATGCAAATCCAAAACTGGAAAGATGCAAAGGAAACAAAATATGCAATGCAATATGTGAAGAATAAGCAAGAAAACAATCCCTAGGCATTTTATGGGACCACCTAGCTCTAGGTGAGTCCAGTATCACTCTCCCTCAATGGGTGAATGGCATCATCCTTCTTGACCCAAACCTTCTTGACTCTAGAAGTAGAATTGTGTCTCTGGTCCAACTCATCTAGCCTAAATAACACTTCCCTAATCAATGTAAAAAGCCCCTCAAAATCTTTCATAGAATAGGAATCCTCACTAATATGCTCACGAGGTCTCAATTTAAAATAATTTGGTCAAATTTGACCAACTTTGCCATAATGATGGCAAGTGGGAAAAAACCTTTGAGAAGGTTGTTTCCAAGAAGGGTGCTTCCTAGGAGTATGCGCAAAACTAGTCTTAGGATAAGGTACACGGATTTTCTTACCATTCTTACCTCATGAAGACGAAGAAACAGCTTCTTTCCTTTCAACCATGGTTTCTTTCCCATTTTCTCTTGAGGTTGGAGCAACAGTTACCTTCCTCTCAGTCGAGGTTTCTTCCACTTTTTCTGGTTTAACAAATACTAACTTGGAAGTAGAAGCAAGGTTAGAAGACACATAAACAAATTTATCAAAACCTAGTCCAGATCTATCAGAAAAATGTTTTTGACCATGCAACATCTTATCAATCTTATCACTGGAGAACTTTCTCAGGTGATTTATAGAGTCGTTCAGATCATCTTCTAAGGATTTAACTTTAGCAATTAACATATAATTTTCAGATTTCAGAGTATTGCAAACAGCATGTGAATCACTCAAATTTTCAAGCAATTTGTTCTTCTCACATTCAAGGTTCTTAATATCCTTCCGAATTTCTAGGTTTTGATTTCTCAACATAGAAAATTTACCCATCAAATTGTCAAATTATTTTTGAAGATTAATCTTCCTTTTTGATTCATTATCAGAAGGATATTGTTTACCAGAAAGTTGAGAAATATCAGAATCAAAAGCACTATCATAAGAAATGCCAAATGCCTCTCTTTAGCATCGTCCTTATCAGAATCACTCAGAGTAACTTGGTAGTCTTTTCCCTTGTTACTCTTAAGAGTACCGCAATTCTTGCAAACATGACCAAAGCCAGAGCACCCAGAACACTTCTGACCCCTTGGATCTCTTTCTTTCCACTCAATATCATCCTTACCACCTTTGAAGTCCCTTGACTTTTTTCCATTCATCTTAGCAAACCTATTCTTATACTTGAAGTACTTCCTAGCTACCATGGCACGTTCCTCATCATTTGTTGATTCCTCATCAGATGAGTCATCAGAATTTTTCTTATGAGTTCTAAGGGCAAGGTTCTTGGACTTCTTAGGTTGGGGCAATGAATACTCATAAGTTTGAAGAGACCCAACTAGTTTCTCTATTCTCAGGTTTCAATGTTTTTACTTTCTTCAATAGCAGTGACTTTGATTATGAATCTTTCAGGGAGAGATCTCATGATTTTCCTAATCAACTTAGTGTCAGAAACTTTATTTCCTAGGTTAATCATTGAATTATGAATCTCACTAAGTTTGGCATAAAACTCATGAAATGTTTCATCCTCTAGCAGTCCGATTTCTTCAAAAACTGAGACACTAACATTTGAAGTTTTGAAGATTGAACAAGTTGTATACCTTCATATGTAGTTTCTAGGATATCCCATGCAACTGACATTTTCACAATTAGATATTCTGGAGAATTCTTCTCTTGAAATTCCCATGCTTATGGCAGCTTTGTCATCCCCACTACGAGTTTGTTTTTCAAGATTAGACCATTCAGCTATTGGCTTATCGGGTGCTTTCCATCAAACGTCTATGGATTTTTAAAACAATATCATACGGGATTTCCAATACCATAATTAGACCCATCAAAGTAAGGAACAATATTTAGAGTTTGAGACATCTAAAGAGGAGTCTAAAATCACACTCAGGAAATTAATCCTTCACGGAGTGAACCCATTTTGATACCAGTTGAAAAATTAAACTAGACTCTAAGTACACCTAGAAGGGGATGAATATGTGTTTAACAAAAATAATGCAGATTAAAATTAACAAGCATGCATCAATCAATCACCAAAATATGTAAGTAGTTATTCAAAGAGACACGGATATTTTGGTGACGAAAAGGAAACCTTTTGGAAAACTTAGCCAACCCTAAAACCTAACAATAAAGTTTAACCAAAACAGGGAAAAGAAAAAGATTTAACTTTGAAATGTGATGTAGGACAAAGCGAATTTAGGAGAAAAGAACCCAAGAATGGAGAAATAGAAAGGAATTGAGTCACATAATTCAAAGAGAGAACAAGAATAATAGGAATTACACCTCAAAGCAAAACATATGTTTATTCATCATTCTAAACTATCCCTATTGGGACAAATCAATTATTGAATTATAAGATTCGCGGAATAGAGAATCCGGTAGACATGCAGACAAAAGGAGTGATTGTTGAGAAACTGAAATTGTCTCAGCTTCAGTTGGCCCTCAAGATTAAGGAGAAGAGAAAGAGTTTCAGCAGAGGAAATAAGGTCTAGAGGCATTTGGAGTGTGATATCATTGGTTGGATCAATCTACAAGTGGGAGTTTGTTAGTGTTTGTGTAGTCTGATTAGTACGGGTGTTCGGACGGACTACACATGAACTACTCGGATGGTAGGAACTTCTGGATGGTGCGATGATCACGTTTGGATAGATGCTCCAAGAGGCTATTCGATTTTAGCTTGTCTGGATGGTGCAATGTCCACATCCGAATGGGAGCTCAAGGGACTTTCAGATTTCAGGAGAGTTCAGATGGTACTACAAGCTGTCCAGACAGGATGGGCATTAGGGTTACAAAACCCTAACCCTAGTTGTGTTCGGACGCACGCTTAAGCCATCTAGATGCCATCGGCTTCTGAACTGTGGTTTTCTTTATATAGTCTTGTTTTTGAGACTTTGGAATTATGTTAATGTATTTTTGTGAAAGTTAAACACTAAGAGAAAACATTAGAGAGGATAGTGAAGTTTTCTATAGAGGTTTTAGAGGTTGAATAGTTTATTCAACGCTCTTGTTTTGTAATCATCATGTAAAGTTTTCTACATAGTGAAATCTATTGCAACTCTGTGGACGTACTTCTAGCGGTGAATTACGTAAATCTTATGTTTTTGTGTTGATTATATTTCTGCCTCCTTCGTTCTTTTCCGCATCTCACAGGTCATGAGGGAAAATAGGATTGAATTTCCTTAACGCCCTAGTCCTGAGCATATGGACAGTCATAGGCAGTTCAAGGTGCATAACCTACTTAGGGTCTATTTGAGATTGTGTTAGAGAAAAATGATCAAAACACATTTTTGGCAAAAGCTTAAAAATAAAGCTTTTGCCAAAAAACTTTTTGACTTAAAATCTATATTTTTCAAAAATAATCTCAAACAGGCCACACCTTGAGATTCGGGATACCTTCTTTTATTGCCCATCTAAATCCTAAAAAAATTTAGAAAATCCCAGCCCCATTGCAGAACCTATTATGTAAGTGAATAGATGCTACGATGTTTCATGTTTCAAAAAGAATATATATCATACTTTTTTATGAATAAAGAAATCCTTTAAGAAATTTTTTCAAAAAGTTAATTAACCTTTTTGAAAAGTTAACATATCATTGTTATATGTTAGAAATGGGTCTAGGGCCTAACTCAACCCAAAAGTTAGCTTATGAGTTGAGGTTTCCCCTCAACTTATAAATGGCACATCTCCTTAATACCCAGGCAATGTGTGACTTCCAACACGCCCCCTCACGTGTAGCGGGAGGACATCCAAGCTAACACGTGCGACAATGGGTGAAAAAGAATGCAAGAAAAAAAAAAAAAAAAACTCAAGAACAAGTGGAAAACAGAGAGGAAAATAGAGAGTGAATCAATTCATTGATATATTCAACTCCATCTGTTTCAAGATACACGAAGCAGTATTTATAAGTTTAACAAGTCTTCTAACTACTAACAACTAACTCTAACTGGTTATAACAAATCACCAACACATTTACAACAAAGAAATACTGTTCACGTGTATAAAATACTCTTTTCTGGAACTGTTCACGTGCAGTTATTCTGCACTCTCTCTTAGTACTCCCCCTCAAGGACATTTATCAAGGATGACAAATGTCCTTGACAGACATCTTCGAGAGTAGCCTGCTGAAATCCTTAAAGCCAAGGCTCTTAGTGAAATATCCGCCAACTGGTCTTGAGAAGAAACATGCAGCGTTTTAATAAGTCCCAGTTGAATTTTCTCTCTAATGAGATGGCAATCAATCTCTATGTGCTTAGTCCGTTCATGAAAAACTGGATTCGCAACAATATGTAAGGCAGATTGACTGTCAGAAAAAAGTAATGTTGCACGTGGATGAGGAATCTGAAAATCTTTAAGTAAAGAAAACAACCACATGAGTTCACAACAAGTGAAAGCCATGGCTCGATATTCAGCCTCAGCAGAAGATCTAAACACAGTCTGTTGCTTCTTGGATTTCCAAGAAATCAACGAATCACCAATAAAGGTGCAAAACCCAGTAATGGATCTTCGAGAATCAACACACCCTGCCTAATCAGAATTTGAGAAAGCCTTTAAGTGAAAATGAGATTTTGCTGAAAAGAAAAGACCTTGTGCAGGAGAATTCTTAACATATCTCAAAACTCTAATAGCAGCATCTAAGTGAGATTGTCTAGGTTTATCCATAAACTGACTTAGGATTTGTACTAAGTATGCTATATCTGGTCTAGTGATGGTGAGATACAAAAGTCTTCCAACTAACCTCCTATAAGAAGAAAAATCTGATAAAAGAATCCCCCCATCTTTTGACAACTTCAGATTCTGCTCAATTGGAAAACTGACTGGCTTGGAAGCAAGTAGTCCTGAATCTTCAAGAATCTCTAATGCATACTTTCGTTGACACAGAGAAATACCATCAATGGATCTAGCAATTTCTAGTCCTAAAAAGTATTTCAAAGGTTCTAAATCCTTCAACTTAAACCTATCATTCAAGAGAATGATAAAATCTGCAACTGCCTTAGGATCATTGCTGGCTATGGCGACATCATCAACATAGATTAAAAGAGCAATGTAAGAGGAACCTTGGAGCATTGTAAACAGAGAGTAATCTGCCTTTGACTGAGTAAAACCAAGGTCTATTAATGTTGCAGAAAATTTGGAGAACCATTGTCAGGAAGCCTGCTTCAAACCGTACAATGATTTTGTTAATTTGCATACTTTATTCTCCCCCTTTCTGCCAAATCCAGGAGGCATAGTCATATAAACTTCTTCATCTAGGTCTCCAAGTAGGAACACATTATTCACATCCAATTGGTGCAAAAACCATCCTTTAGCTGCTGCAAGAGCTAAGAAACACCTCACCGTTGTCATCTTGGCTACAGGAGAAAAAGTTTCATGATAGTCCAACCCTTCACATTGAGTATAGCCTTTAGCTACCAACCTAGCCTTGTACCTCTCAATACTACCATCCGATTTTTGTTTGATCTTATACACCCATTTGCAACCAATAGCAGTCTTGTTTGGAGGTAAGACAGTAACAACCCAAGTGTTATTTGCTTCCAATGCTGAAATTTCAGCTTGTATAGCCCACGCCAATTTCTATCTTTGACAGTTTGGTGATAAAACTTGGGTTCAATGTTGAGTGAAGTGTTGAGGCAAAAAAGTTTATGGGAAGAAGACAGGTTATCATAAGAAAGAAAATTAGACAATGGATAAGAATTACCTGAATGAGTAGACATTGCAGTTGATTGGGATGGAGAAGATGAAACTAGTTGACAATGATAATCTTGCAAGTAACTAGGTCTGGTTTTAATCCTAGTGGATTTTCTAAGGTATGGACAAGACATCGGATTAAGAGCAGAAGATGGACTAAGACTAGATGAAGAATTAGGATCATGAGGTGAGGAACTTGGTTCAAAATGCAATTCTGCAGAAGGTGCTGAACCTGAAGCAATAGGTTCAGAAGATGATGAAATAGATGGTTGTGAAGATGTACTGGACAAAGCTGGTTGTGATTGACAAATGGGAGAAGGAATGGATACAGCTGAATTAGGAGGAAAATCTGATATATCATATGAATCAGAACTTGGAAACTGAATGGATGATGGAACAATGCCATCATGAGGAGTAAATGATGAATGGTCTAAATGAGAAGCAAAAGGGAAAATGGTTTCATGGAAAATAGCATTTCTGGAAATGACGACAGAATGATCATGAAGACTAAAGAATTTATATGCTTTCATGGCATATGGATATCCTATAAAGATGCATGGAATAGCTCTAGGATCAAATTTTGTTCTATTTCTAGACAAAGTTGATACATAAGCTAAGCATCCAAAAACTTTGAGATGAGAATATGATGGAAATGTGGAATATAGCAGTTCATGAGGTGATTTGTTTGAAAGAATGGGTGTAGGTATTTGGTTTATAAGATGAGTAGCTGTGAGTATGGAATCTCCCCAGAATTGTAGAGGAAGATGAGACTGAAACCTTAAAGCTCTTGCAACATTTAACAAGTGTTGGTGTTTTCTCTCAACTATGGCATTTTATTGTGGGGTTTCAACACAACTAAAAAAAAAAAACTTTCATTTTAAATTCAGCACCATTATCTGATCTAAGACATTTTACTTTGGTTTTGAATTGAGTGAGAACAAGTTGAATGAATGATTTGATAATAGAACTAGTTTATGATTTGTGTTATATCAAATGAACCCAGGTAAATCTTGAATAGTCATCCACAATTGTAAGAAAGAAAATAGAACCATTTATTGACTTGGTGGCCATAGGACCCAAATATCACAATGAATGAGATCAAATGGTAACAAAGAAACAGAAGTGCTAATTGAAAAAGGAAGTTTATGCTGTTTGGCCATTGGACAATGGAACAAATGCTAGTAGATGTACAAGAAATTTTAGGAACATGCTTTTGTAATAGCCTTATTCTAGAAATGGAAGGGTACCCTAGTCTATAGTGCCAAACATCATGTGACGGCTGTTTGATGGAATTATAGGAAGCATGTTGTTGAAATGAAGGAAATGATGCAGCTTGGGTGTGAGCAGAGACCTTGTCTTCTTGCAGCAAAACAAATAAACCAGCTTCTTCCTTACCCACCTCAATCGTTCTCCAATGGTACAAATTCTGTATAAAACAATATCCAACAAAGAAGATGAGACAACATCTTAGATTTTTAATAAGTTTTCTAGCTGAAATGAGATTGAAGGTAAAAGATGGAACACACAAAACTTCAGTCAATGTAGGATTGTCTGAAAGTTTGACAGTGCCTATGTGTGTGACAGAAGCTATAGATCCATTTGGTAACTTTACATGTGTTGAAACTATAGCAGTAATAGAAGTAAAAAGGGATGGACAACTAATCATGTGGTCAGTTGTACCAGTATCTATAATCTAAGAAATGTGTTTTTGTGTGAAATGTGGTACAACATTAGCAAATGAAGCAGAAAAAACAGAAAATTTTGGATTAAGAGGTTGGAGATAACCTGCTATGCTAGCAACTGAATTTGCAGCAAAAGATTGAGGGGATTGGATGGGGTATTGTTTTAGCAATTCCATCAATTGCTGACACTGTTCAGAGATCATGGCCAGAGGAGGATTACTCAATTGCTAAACCTTAGTCAAATCAGTTCCCTGCACTTGATTTGATGAATGTGGAGCAGAAAAATTTGGTTTGCTTCGGGTGAACTTAAACTTTGGTGGAAAACCATGAACCTTGTAACATTTTTCAATAGTATGACCTGATAGTCCGCAATGAGAGCATATGGGGCGATCCTTCTTAAAGTTCTGCTTAGAAAACCTAGGCCCTGATGAAGTAGATTTGGTCATGTAGGCAGCATGAGCATGGGAATGGCATATGGGTGAGGCAACAAGATTGGGCATAGGAGATGCAACAGGGTTAGGGATAGGGGTTTGAATCATGAGGGCAGAGGTATCATGGCTATGGGAATTGACAGTTATTTTCCTTTGTTTTTCCTCTTGAATAATAAGAGAAAAAACCTTATTGATGGGTGGAAGAGGGTCTCACAAAGAAAATCATGCTCTAACAGTTGAAAAGAATCATTGCACCCATCAAAAATTGCAGAACTTTTTCTTGGCTATAGAGCTCAAGAATGGACTTCATACGACCACAATTGCAACAATTGCATATAGAAATAGGTCTATAATTATTGAGTTCTTCCCAGAGAGCCTTAATACGAGTAAAGTATTGACTTACAGAGGAATTTTCCTGAGTGACAGTGGAAATGGCTTTTTGCAACTGAAAAACACGAGGACCATTTCTTTGAGAGTATCGATCTTTGAGATCGTGCCACATAACTTCAGCAGAAGTAATGTAGATGACAGTAGAATAAATCTCCTTGGAGACAGAATTAAGGATCCATGAGACTATAAGATCATTACAACGAATCCATGCATTGTAATAACTCTCGAACACTGAAGGTTGAAGAAAAGAACCGTCAATGAAACACATCTTGTTTGCACTCAAAGCAACAAGCATTGAACGGCTCCAGGTGCTGTAGTTTTCTCCTGACAATGGCTAAGGAACTAGTAAAAACCCTGGATTATCACCACTGTGGAGAAACAAAGGGCTTGAAGGGTCAATGGGGCGAGTGTTTGCAAAAGGATTAAAGAAATTGTTTGGAGGATTCTCTTCCAAATTGTTTGGAGGATTCTCTACTAGGACTATAGAGGAACTGATTCATCTTTTCTTTTTTACTCTTTACTCTTGGACAGCCGCTTGGCTAGCTCCTTTAGTAATTAGCTTCTCTGATTTTCTCTTTCATTTCTCCTCTTCTTAGGCGCTCTCTTGTATACTTCCTGTGTATATGGGTTGCGCCCCTCTGCGCTTTTGATATATATTTTTACTTATCAAAAAAAAAAATTCTCTTCCAAATTGTTTGGACGAGTGTGACTGTTTGGAGGTTGGTTTTCCATGGAAATCGAAAATTTTGAAGGACGTGGGTGAGCAGAAGACGATGGAAGGTCTGCCCTTGAAAATAAACTGAAAAATTGCGGATGAATCACAGTTGTGATTATGGCTCTGATACTATGTCAAACTTTGCAATTCGTAACAAAAAGAATGCAAGAAAAAAAAAGAAAGAAAACTCAAGAAGAAGTGGAAAACAGAGAGGAAAATAGAGAGTGAATCAATTCATTGATATATTCAACTCCATTTGTTTCAAGATACATGAAGCAATATTTATAAGTTTAACAAGTCTTCTAACTACTAACAACTAACTCTAACTGGTTATAACAAATCACCAACACATTTACAACAAAGAAATACTGTTTACGTGTATACTGTTCACGTGTATAAAAGACTCTTTTCTGGAACTGTTCACGTGCAGTTATTCTGCACTCTCTCTTAATATTATAAACAATTCCCTACATTTATAGACGCTTGATCGTTGTATTCTGTGCAGGTGTTGATTCCAAATATTTTCTCGAAAAGGACAAGCTCGAAATTTTTTAACACAAAGAATTTCCTGAACGCTATTGTTGTCTTGCAATATATACCAAGAGTTCTGCGAATCCACCTCTCGTGGAAAATACATACCGGATCGGGAAGCAAACATGTTAGGATTGTATTGGTTGAAGCTGCATATAACCTCTTCCTGTATGTCCTTGCCAGTCATGTAAGTTTGATTATTAATTTCATATTCATTTTTTTTTTTTTTTTGTCAAATAAAAAAGGAAAAGAACAAGAATATGAAAATTTTCCTCATCTTGAATTTTCCATTGCTTATTTCAATTTTGCCTTTGTGTTAGAATTTTATCAAGGTTTAATTAATTCGTTGTTTTTTTAAAATAACATTATTTTGGATTTAGAGAGAGGTATATATTGACTCAATGACAAATCGTAGCCCTAAGTTGATGAAATTGTGAGTGGACATTGGAGGGAAACGAATGTCAGACGTTTTGAGGAGATTATGTCTTTTTTCTTCAAAATTCAGTATTTTTTGACAAATACTTATGTCTCTTCTTTGTCGATTAATTATAGTGATTCTTGCCTTTTTTTTGCTACTTTTAGTTAAGTGCTTCCTCTTGTATATCTCATGTGTATTTATCGATTATTTATCAAAAAATAAACCTGAATATTGTATATTTCTTGTGTATTTATCGATTATTTATCAAAAAATAAACCTGAATAAAACTAAAAGATCCAATTATTTATTTTTCATCCTTCATCACTTATATTCTAACAGTGTCTCACCCAAAACAGGTACATGAGCTGTCATTCTTTTAGGAAGATGTAGATTTAATCATTACTTTAACACTCCCTCTCGCTAACATGTGAAATATTTAATTGAAGGGGCTGATGTGGCTGCTTCGGCTGATGTGGCTACATCATCAGTTAACTTAACGAGAAATATGTAAATTTAATTATTTAATCAATACTTTAACATTCACTTTCAGGTGAGCTCAAACTCTATTTTAATAGGTGGGGCCCAATACTTGGAATATTTAATGAAATGTGGGTGAACTGATAGAGTTAAGGTTCGAACTCATGATCACTTGCTCTAATATCATATAAGAACATAAAATATCATTATGCTATTAGAAAGTAATTCTTGGAAGATAAGAAGAGTCAAAAGACTAGACAAGTCATAGGAGTTACTGTAATAATGAGGAGTTATGTGAGATATAAATCACTTGAAGTAGAATAGTTTGTAGCATGTAGTGGAGAAGTAGAGAGTTGCTATGGTGTAGAGTCTTAATAAGTGTACTTGTAACTTGTAAAAACTGATGAATTACATGTGGTTGGTTCAATATAAATAGAAGACAATTCCTCCCATTATTGAAAGGAGTTAACAATATTTTATGTTCTTGTAAAATGGAACTTGTGTTTTTTTCATATCTGCATAGTTCTTACCTTCTTTTATTATTCTACTTGATTTTTTATTAGGATATCTGTAAATTTACTGATCTTTAAGAGACTCGTGGTATTGTAGGTATTGGGTGCCCTCTGGTACTTTTTTTCTATTGAAAAGGCGACGACTTGTTGGCAAATTGCATGTGAAAATCATATTGGATGTACCACAAGTGCCTTTAGATGTGATCACAGTTTAGGAAATTACACATTTTTAAATGATTATTGTCCAGTAAATCCCCCAAATATTACCCTCTTTGATTTTGGAATATTTCTTCAAGCCCTTCAATCTGGTATCATAGCGTCTACAAATTTTCAACAAAAGATTTCGTACTGTTTCTGGTGGGGCCTACGAAATTTGAGGTATGTGCGTGTTAAGCTAGCGTTATCATTAATTCAATAATATTGAGCTATATGTTCCCCATCGATTTTTATATGCTTGTCATCAATAAACGTATATATCATCCTAGTGTAAATTCAAAAAATGAAGAGTTTCGATTGATGTTGCACATTCATTGAACCACGTGAACGAAAAGATAATCAAATAGAAAATAAAGACAATAGCTGAATAATAAAATATACACAGTTCGGTTCCTTCGTTCACAGAATAAAGCATTGAAGGGGTCACGTTATTGCTCTTATTCACTTGATCAAAATGACTTACTTACATTGTATTTATAGACTACGAAGGATCCCTCTAACTTCTAATATTAACCTCACTCATTTACATCACATATAACTCCAAATTGCATTATAAATTCTTAGAATAATTCTTATGTAACGCACATATGTAAAATAAATCTCACGAAAATCCCATAATACCATGCAGAGAACAATATGATAAACATGAATTCGTGCAATATCCACTGCCACACTTCTCGTGCATTTCCTATACTGCTTTTTTTTCTTCACTAAAGTAAGACCATATTGCATTTATACAGATGGTTTTGTCGTACTCACAAGAAAATTAGTCAAAAAAAAAAAAAAAGAGAGAACGGAAGAAGAGCAATCCTTGATAAACCGAGCTCAATTGCAGCACAAATACGAAATTACGTTAAATTTTAAAATATATATAGCTCTCATTGTTTAGATGATGGTGTTGTATTTATTATTTTTGGGGTTGATATTGGCTTCTTTTTGCTTATGTTGAGCCCTACATACAGCTAGCTCTAGTCTTAATTTTATATTAATAATTACCGATACATTATTGTTGTCTCAATTTTTGCAGTTCTCTTGGTCAAAACCTTCAAACAAGTACGGCTTTTTGGGAAAATTGCTTTGCAATTTCTATTTCGATCTCTGGATTGCTACTGTTTTTGTATCTCATCGGAAATTTGCAGGTTGGTGCTCAACATTAGAAATATATCTTTTTTAAAAGATTCACTCCCGTATTTATTTAATTCTGTGTGAGCATTAAAGATTTATGGTACTTACTAGGACACAGCACAGCATGTACATACATGCATGCATGCTAAGTACTTGGATAAGTCATCTAAAACGCTAACTTTGAAGATCAACCAAACAATATTTATGGTTGTTTTACTTTCAATTGATAAAATGAAAATAGATGGATTAATGGAATGAAATGGAAATTGTATTGATAGTGAACTCTAATTAGGGCTGGAGACAAACCACAAGCGAACTCAATTGGGGTACTTATAATATAGCTAGTAGAGATCATTTCCACTGCAACTACATGAGCTAACTCATAATCAATCATAATCCTAATTTCAAATAACCTAATCTTAATTTAAATAATCTAATAAAACTTATCTTATCCCTATCATTTAGAGTTGCTCATCATTATCTTTAGGGATAAATGTATTTTTGGTCATTATAGTTTGAGATTTTGACAAATTGCTCCGTGAGTTTTAAAATGTGATTAATCACTCCTTAAGGTTAACTAAAAAAACAAATTGTTCTCATCACAAAAGCTAAAGAAATCGAGATATGTTAGAATCTAATAAAAACTCCATATTTTATTCATAAAAGTCCATGTGGCAAGATGCCACATCTTCTTTTTGTTTTGTCTTTTTTCCTCCACCAAAAATATGATTTGGCATCTTGCCACATGGACTTTTATGGGCAAAATGTGGAGTCTTTATTAGATTCTAGCATTTCTCAAAGAAATCCATTAAATTGACATGTCAACACCAATTAAATAGTGACACATGTCTAGTTTGCTTAGGGCCTATTTGAGATTGTGTTGAGGATCTCACAAGTACTTTTTTTTTTTTTTTAAAAGAAAAAAAACCATTTGTTAAAAAAATTTCGAAGTGCTTTTGAATGTCAGAAGACCTAAAAATGATCAAAACTCACTTTTGGCAAAAGCTTAAAAATGAAGTTTTTGCCAAAAAAATATTTTTTTAGTAAAATCTCTATTTCTCAAACACAATCTCAAACATGCCCTTAGAGCATCCTCAATAAGCTCTCTATAATGTGGTTTTAGCCAAAAATTGAAAATAAATAAATAAATAATAATAATAATAATCTTCAAAAATCATTGTTTATCAAACTCTCCATATCATTTCTCCAAATTTGTTATTGTCAAAGCATTTGCAATGGCTTCAACAAATTAACTTTTTGGCTATTTTAGCTAATAATGTAACAAAAAAATGCTGTACATCTGGCTCAATATAATGACTAAGGATTTGTTGAGCTGCTACAATACTCAGCAAATTTGTTGAGCATTGTAGCTCAACAAATCCTTATCATATATTTATATATATATAATAGCCGAATCACTCTTTAAAGTTAGTCTAGAATTGCGACATGTGGCGTGAACCTATTTTTTTTTTAAGAGAAATGCTAGGGATCAATAAATGCCTCACATTTGGCCCATATTTCCTTACAATCAATCATTGGATTTGTAGACTTATGTAAATCTTACATAAGTTAATGGTAGACCCCACAAATCTAATGGTTGATTGTAAGGGAATATGGGTCAAATATGAAAAACTTATTGACCCCTAGCATTTTTCTTTTTTTAATGTTTGAACCAGTTTTTAATTGTCCATATAAATTATTGACAAGTGTCATTTTAATAATTTATTGCATTAAATCTTTACATAGCCACCGGCCATGTAGTGTTTACCAAATTCGTTCTCCAAGATTTTATTTCCAAAATTTTCTTTATGAGATTTCATTAAGTGATTATATATAATCCAAGATTTTATTTAAACAAATTTCCTGGCATGGGATTTCATTAAGTGATTATATTTGATGTATAGTAATTATAGTCTCACAATTAATACTCTCCAAAATTATAGGAAGACAAAATTTAAAATTTATACACATAATCTGGCCATGGCATATAGGTCTTGCATGCATTAATTCTAAACAATTTATATCGATTCTGTTACATAACTGGAGAATGGTGCTCAAAGCAAAGAGAGCAAAGTTTTTGTTACTTTCTTTTTTTGAAAAGAATTTGTTATCTTATTCCAATAAATCGCATTTTGCGATACAAATCAAAGAGACGGAGTAGACTCCTCTCTTATTACAATATCACGAACACACAGGGGTATTTTGTTAATCCATGTTGTATTCATGACATGCAAAATGGCCTCCTTAGCAAGCCCATGTGCGGCAGCATTACCCTCTCGGGATGTAAAGTTGAAACATGCATTGCTGATATCCCGCGTCAACATCTGGATGCCTTCCATTATATGACCATAAGCTCTATTACATTCCTCCTCTGTATTTATCGCCTGGACCACCTGTTTTGCATCACCCTCAAAAATTATTCCAGCATTTCTTAGGTCGCGGCCCATGAGTACTCCCTGTAGTGCTGCTAAGAATTCAGCTATCACTGGATCTACTTTTACCGTCTTTGTATAGCTCTGTGCCTTAATCACCTTGCCTTGATGGTCTCGTGCAATGATTCCCAGGCCAATTCTTTCGAGTTTCTCTGATACTCCAGCATCCCAATTTATTTTGATCTGATTCTCCGGTGGTGGCTGCCAACATACAGTGTTGCGTTGTTCTTGATCCTTAGTCGGGATCTGTTGCTTTTCATTCGCTTTCCAGAAATCCTCCAAAGTAGACATGGCATCTTGCACCAACTGGTTAGGTGGTGTAAATTTATCTCCATGGACGACTGAATTCCACCTGAGCCAAATGTGTCTGGCTATGACCGAAAATGTGTCCATATCTTTGCTGTCACATTGTTTTTCCATTGTCATAAAGATTTGATGAAAATCCAAACCTCTGCCCGTCGCTTTCTGGAAACGACGCAAACTTCCACCCCACACGTCCCTTGCTGCTGGGCAATCCCATAATGCATGGGAGATTGTCTCTTCTTCCAATCCACATATGGGGCAAAGACACTCCTTGATCACCCCTCTTTTGTATAAGTTTGACTTGGTAGGCAAAAGATTATTAAGAGCCTGCCATAGGAACATCTTGGTCACATTGGGAACCCTTCGCTGCCATACATGTTGCCAAACTTCTTCACCTTCTGCTGGGCCAGAACCACCGCTCCTTGAGAAGCCAACATACTCCACCTCCATATGATATGCACTTCTTACTGAGTACTCGCTGTTTTTGGTACCTCTCCATACTCTCTTATCCCGTGGGCTGAGAGGACTCAGGGGAATATTAAGAATAATGTTGGCCTCCTCCTCCCAAAATATCTCCTTTACAAGATCACTATTCCAATCCTTGGTGACTGGTTTAATGAGCTCCTGCACTTTTGCATTATGGCCTAGGACATTAACAGGTGAATGCACTGAAAATGTTGATGGCCGTGGAATCCAAGAATCTCCCCATACCCGTACGTCAGCTCCATCTCCGATCCTCCACATACTACCATGTTCAATAACTGATTTTGCTGAAATGATGCTCCGCCAAGCATATGATGGTCTGCGTCCCACATTTGCCTCCAAGATGCTACCGTGAGGGTAATACTTGGCTTTGAATATTTTTGCAATCATAGAATCTGGATTTTTTATGACTCGCCAAATTTGCTTTGCTAACAGTGCCTTATTAAAAATCACCAAGTCCCTAAAACCCAGGCCGCCTTTTTTCTTTGTTCGCCCCATTCGTTCCCAACTCATCCAATGGATTTTTGCTTGATTCTCCTTGTGACCCCACCAAAACCTTTGCATCATTTGATTGATTTCGTGACATAAAGCCCCAGGGAGCTTGAACACGCTCATACAATATGTGGGTATTGCTTGGGCTACAGCTTTTAGAAGAATTTCTTTGCCTGCATGGGATAGGAACTTTTCCTTCCAATTATTCAAACATCTCCATATCCTGTCTTTAATACTTTTAAAAGATTGCATTCGAGATCTTCCCACGAGGGTTGGAAGACCTAGATATTTGTCGTACCTTCGAGTGACTTGTAGACTTGACTCCTGCGATATCTCCTTTCTTCGTTCTTCATTTGTATTTCAACTAAAGAAAAGAGATGTCTTCTCCAAGTTTAGTTTCTGGCCCGACGCCCCTTCATATTTATCAAGGATTCGGGTAAGTCTTTGCCATTCCACCAAATTTGCTTTGCAGAAAAGCAAGCTGTCGTCTGCAAAGAAGAGGTGGTTGATTCGCGACCCATTTTTGGATGTGGGAACTCCCATAATAACCCCCTTGCTTTCAGCTTTATTTAGCATAGAATTGAGAGCTTTTGCGCATAATAGAAACAGGTAGGGTGATAGTTTTTGTTACTGTTGGAACTTCTTTGTTTGTAGTTTGTCTTTTTACTCTCTCCTCCCGTAGAGTGTGATGAAATCTTTTGTTTTTGTTTTTGTTTTTCCTTTAGGTTATATATGTGAATGATGGTCGAATAAAAATCATTATTTGACCAAACTTCTTCTTCTATCTGTGAATTTTATTGGAACGGAAAAAAATATACTGAGAAGACAATTATTTTTTATTGTATAATTATTTTTCATTTTTCATTTTTTTTTTACTTTATTTTATGTGATTATGTTCTTTCGTTTCCCTTTTTTTGTCGTCATTTTTTGTTCTAATTTATATATTAGGGTAAATATATCTAAGTTTCTCGCCAAAATTTTTATCTTCCTAAGTTTTTTTTTTTTCAAAAATTTACTCCCTGGTCAATCGAAATTCCAATAAAATCTCTACCGTCAAATTTTTTTTAACTGCCGTTATATTCTTTGAAACGTACCGTTTTGCCACGTCAGCATAATAATTTTTTTATTAATTTAATTTAAAAAATTAAATAAAAATTAAAAAAATAATAAAAAAAAATTGAAGGGGTTGCCTAAAGCCATCCTAGGCCACCCTAACCATTATGGGGTGGCCGCAAGCCACCCCAGGGATGCTGAGGCCACCCCTAACCACCCATGGGTGGTTAGGGTCACCCCTAAACCCAAGGGGTGGTTTTGGGTGGCCTAACCACCCAAGGGGTGGCCGTGAGCCAACCCTAGGGTTTAGGGGTGGCCCGCAGGCCACCCCCAGCCCTTGGGGTGGCCGGAAGCCACCCCATTATGGTTGGGGTGGCTAGCTAGGGGTGGCTTCCGGCCAACCCTTCAATTTTTTTATTTTTATTTTTAAAATTTATTTAATTTTTTAAATTAAATTAATAAAAAATTATTATGCAGACGTGCCAAAGCGGTGCGTTTCAACCTATCTAGCAGCAGTTAAAAAAATTTAATGGTAGGGATTTTCTAGGCATTTCGATTGACCCAAGAAGTAAATTGTCGAAAAAAAAAAAAAAAACTTAGGAGGAGAAAAATTTTGGCGTGTTGACCCAAGGACTTTAGATATATTTACTCTATATATTATTGTTTATTTTCATATTGTTGTTTTTGGTACAAGGTATAACATTTTTTTAGTGTATGTTGTTCATTGAATAGTTTTTTCATGTGCAATGCACTTCATTGGAACTGGAAAAAAGTTTTTTTTTTTTTTTTTAGTTTGATGGTGAGAGAGAGTTCTTTATTATTGTTTTTAGTACGAGGTATGATATTTTTTAGTTTACTTTGTTATTCATTGAGTAGTTCTTTTTTTGTCCAATGCACATTGTTTACATGCTTAGCTTAGTTGGTGCACGGCATTAGCTTTCAAAGTTTCATTGGAACTTAGAAAATTATATTGAAAATATAGTTTTTTTATTTTATTTTTTATTGTATTAGTATTTTTCGTTTTTTTATTTATTTATTTTTTATTTTCTGTGGTTATGTTCTTTTGTTTCCATTTTTTGTCTGTATTTTGTATTCTAATTTATGTATTATTTTTATTCAACTTGCTAATTTTTCTTTTTTTAAATATTACATTGAATTTAGGGAAATGGTACGAGAGAGTTTTACAATGAAGAATGAAGAATCCCACGCTATGTGCTAGTTTATATTAATAATAAAAGTAGTCTTGCTCTCTTTCCCCTTGGGAATAAGAAAAGTAGATAAATAAATAATATTATAATAGAAAAGTGAAAGTGAAAGTGAATTAAATGTTGAGCTGGATGTATGTGCTTTAAAAAGTGGATAGCTAAAATAGAAAAAATGTATTTTTTAGCTAAATTTTAGCTTGATATTTATTGACCCGTATGTGAGTGCTCTTAGCTGCTCTCTAAATTTGGTGCTCAATTTTCTTTAGCCATTCAATTTTTTAGTCTTTTTACTTTTGAAGTTTCCCTACTTTTTCGCATTGAATATCTAACTGAGAAATTATTAGTGCCAATAATTTGCCCATATTTTTTTCCATATTCTCCTACTATTTCAATATATCAAACCATTAGATTTGTGGGTTATAAAAATAAGATCATAAATTAAGAGAAATTATTGGTGTTAATATTTTGTCCATATTTCTCTCATATTACACAAATCAACTATTGGATTCGTGGACGTATGTGAACTCCACATAAATTAATGATGGACCCTTCAAATCTAATTGTTAATCAATTGAATTTGTAAGAAAATATGAACAAAGTATTGACACCTATCATTTCTCGTTACCAAACACCCCCATAGTTTTCAATTTTTGTTACTGATTTTTAATTTCAAGGGAGTAATAAAATTATAAAAAACGGGTTATGTTTAATTTATTTAAAATTTAGCATTTTTTTTTTTTTATGGGTGATGATGCGGTAATATACACTACATAGATGACCATTTAGACAAGGGAAACGGATCCTCTTCAGTTCAAAATGGACTGAAGAGTGTCTAGTTAAGCGCCATGATTTCTTCTCAAAAATCCTAGGGTTACAAATGGGACCGGTGGAACAGGTGTCGCATTTGTAGCCCCAAATCTTGGCCCTTAACTGGACACTCTTCCGTCCATTTTGGACCGAAAAGGATCTCTTTCTTTAGATAAGAGGATAAACTTTTTCACCATAAAGTAATTTTATATCATAGTCTTGTAGATTTGAAAAAAAAGAAAAAAAAAAAAAATTATTGTTTATTAAATTCGATCGCTAACAAAATCACCAATAATTCTGCTAACTAATGATTTTTTTTATTTTCTATTTTTATCTTCAAATACTGTTAATTATAAGAGAATCTATTTGTCGAAGTGAAGGTAAAAGCTATATTTAAGTTTTAAAATATTGATTAAATAATTAAAATTTTCATTTTTATCGGATTAAGTTTTGAAATAAATAATAATTTGCAAGTATAATTTATCGGTAGAATTTGATAAATTAAAGTTGTCCCATATCAGGTTTACATGCAGTTGGAGATATTTATGTGGTTGGAGAATGAAAAGTCAAAGAAAAATATGAAAGGTAAACAACGAGAAATAGAGCTATGGATTTACAGAAATCAACTCCCTACTAGTATAAAACAGGATATCATGCCGAACGTTCAACACATGCCGGAAGAAAAGGAAGATGTTCATGTGCAGAATTTGCTACCTCATCTTCCCATTCAACTTGGAAGGAAGATCAAGCGCTATATCTGCTTCCCCATGCTAAAGCAAGTGAGTTCCTTTCCTTTATTACTTTCTTCTTCTTTTTTTCTCTCTTCTTCTTTTTGGGATAAGTTGAGTGGATTGTGAAAGTGAGATTATATTTTTTAAGTGATTCTACTTTGGAATCTCCAATTGTAACACTAAATATTCATTTTGGAGTAATGTAGATATAGTTAGCGCTTTCTTAAATTTTGACAAATGGTATAGAGAAACCAATAATATAATGTGATGCTGGAGCACTGCAACATAATGTTGGCTTGATCGATTCTCAAGATTTGAGTGGAAGGGATTATAACACCCTAGAATGTTAATTAAGTTTCACATTAGATAGATGGATGGTGAAGTTGTTGCGTGAATGCTAAGTCTTAACATTGGTGAGGGCCAATATAAGACTATGTTTTATAAGTACTTAGAGAAACTCCAATTATAACATTGAATAGTTATTTTGGTGTAACAGTACAAATGTAATAAATTTAATTATTTAATTCTTGACATGGAAATAGTAAAACTAACGTGCTTCCTCAAATAATTTGTTCATTACAAGTCGTTTTAGTTCTTGACATGCAATGAATTTCTATACAATTTCACGTAATCATTTCCTATTTAGCATTACCCTTCGATCTCATGATTATTCATCTCAATTGCTTGTGTGGTAGGTGCAGCAGCTTCAAGGAGACAGCGACACACTATTACTAAGAATCTGCGACTATCTTAAGCCAATGCACTACGATCAGCACAGCTACATTGTCCGAGAGGGAGAACCACTTGATACGATGCTCTTCATAATGAAAGGCATCATATGGGACTTCACAACCAGTAATGGTGAGACAAGCGCTAATCAGTCGATTGAGAAAGGTCGTTTCTATGGAGAAAAACTTCTAGAATGGGGGTTGGGTTACCCCGCCTTACCCAACCTATCCGACCTCCCAATCTCTCTCAAAACTGCGAAAACGCATACAAAAGTTGAAGCCTTTGCTCTTACGGCCAACGACTTGAGGACTATAGTTTCCAGGCGTATTGATGCAGCCGTTGCTTTACAAGCAGCTTTCCGCCGCTATCAACAAATGATGGGGAATGGAAGGGTTGGGGGGAACAGACGCTAGCTCTCATGTTCTTCGTGTTTCAAGACTAGTTCAAAATACCCAGCACTGCCTCACATTGTTGTTGAAAAGCAATAGTTTGTTTTAGAGCCCTTTGCATTAAGTTGTGTACCAAAACCTCCGGTGGTTTTCCGGTGATAGACTTGCTAGCTAGTTGTTTGGATTCTGAATGATAACGGTAGAATTAGTTAGAAAATGAAGGATTTATCTAAGTATATTAAACTGCTGATGCAACAGATTATTATTAGCTGAAAAAATATTTTGTTGCTTTTCCAAATTTTGTCTCTGTGACTTTAACTACGGACCTACGATTATATAAATCTGATCCGGGCGGGGCTAACTTGGTGACCTAACTTGCTAGGCTTTTCCCCATGGTGAAGCCTCTGATATCTCTCATGATACATATATATATATAGAGAGAGAGAGAGAGAATAGCTTCTATAAGTTGTGGCATAAACCAAGCCTTTTGTGCCCTTGAATAAGAAGTTTACACATAGCCTGAAACAAGAAATGCATATACACTCAAGACACTGGATCTTTCCTCTAAAAATCCTTCCATCTACGACAATTTCATAGAAAAACCTCCCTTTTTTTTTTTTTTTCCTCTCTATGCCTTGGTTTTTGTTTCTTTCAACTGATTGGGTGAACTCATTTTCGGTCCACAATCTCCTAATTTTCTTTTTCAAGGCCCTGTTTTTAACGGACCGAGACTGTCTCTTTCAACTGTATAGATTTTTTTTCAAGCCCCTATTTTTAACAATCAAAATCCTGGCAAAATTGAGAGCTCTGCTATGCCTCTTGGAAGGTCTGCAATTTTTCTGAGCAGAGGAAGCCTATGCTTCCTAATTCTTTCTTCTTCTTGCACACAGGCAAAAGCTGTTGGAAACTAAACAAATCAAAACGCAAGAGAGTTTTTTTTCTAAATGGTAAAAGTTATTAAGTTCTTTTAATTAATAAGGGATTTTAATTTTTCTAAACTCATGTGTTTATTTAATTTTCAACTGAAGTCTTAACTTAGAGATGAGTTTTTGTTATTTATTATAATAAATAAGGAGAAGTAAAAGCCTTGTAAGTTAGTTTTTGAATGCCTCTATTTATAGGCTTCGTAAGATGTATTTTCAATATAAGTGAAATGCGAAGAAGACTTCCTCCACTCTTCTCTAGTCTAATCTATTCTCTGTCTTTAGTAATAAAAGAGAGAGAGAGAAATAGAAAGATAACTAACTAGTTTGTAAACTAGTATTTTATCTTTCAAAAGCAAATGCGGATTATTTTATAAATGACTGAATGTTAAATGGAATTGACCAATTCTGTCAATAGAAAAAAAATTTCAATTGGATTGCACAGGAAAACAATGCGACTTGATATACAAAACCAAGAACAATAATCTCTCCAAGATCCACATATTGCCCATGAGCACATTTTAATGTTCATCATAGCACATGAACTTTAACGGCCAAGTGGTGGGGTTAGCCTGGGCGGTGCTGGTGTGGGCTGGCCTGGGCGGTGCCGGTGGAGTTTTCTCCGTGGCGGTAAGAGAAAATTTGAAGATAGGTTTTTTTAATGAAATTTGTTAGATGAGGAATTTTCAAGGTTAGATCCGGTGTTTTTGGTGCATTTACTTTTCTTGTTCGAGGTTGATGTGTCAACTTCTTATTAAAGAGTACAAAAAGCTTGATTTATGCCATAACCTTATAAAGCTTGATTTATGCCATAACCTTATAAATTCATATATATCTATATATATATATATATATATAAATAAGAAAACCTACAAACACGATTTGGCGTAAAAACCCAATTATACAGCACCCATTAAGAATTCAACACGTAAGCAGAAGCACAAAGGCAAAAAGAGATAAAAACACTGCAACTTAATTTCTCAAACACCCATCAAAAGGAAAAACCCACGTGTCCTTGCTTGCGATGAGTCTTTCCTTCCCTGCGATGACCACACCCACGACCACTATTCTGTTTCAATTGGGAGAATTTTTCTTCTGCAAATAGGATCATACTCATACATGAATGAAATTTGTTTCACGTTCAGAAAAAAAAAAAAAAAAAAAATCTGTTGAAGGGGCTCTCAACAGATCCGGCGAGATCTGTTGAAAGGGGAAAAATATTTCTTTTGTCTATAGCTCTAGGCGGTTCCTGACGATGGGTTATGGCGGATTCCGGCGGTGGCTATGGAGTTTACCATCGACTGCAATCAGCGGGGGTGGAGCCTGTGGAGGTGGTTTTGGCTCACTGGGTTAGAATAAAGAAGAATCCGGTCCGTGTTTTCAATCTTATCCCGTGTTGTGGTTTTACCGTTTTAGGTGATGTGTGAAGTTTATATTGGTTGCTATAAAAGTAGTGTTTTACACCAAGTCCGGATATATAGTAGGGGATATACTCATTGTATTTTATCTTGTATTACCTTGCGTTTTGTATTGCTTTACAAGTTTGCGTTTGGGTTGGACAAGTGTAGAAGTTGGATGTGTCCCCTATCAAGCTGCCAAGATTCAGTATCTGCCAACGTCGTCTGATGTGATTTTATTAAAAAAAAAAAAAAAAATTGTAGAAAAATCTCCCTTTTCTTAGTCTTGCTAGATTTTGTTTTTTTTTTTGTTAAATTTTTATGAGTTAATATTTAGTTTCTAATGCCTCAAAATTTATTTTTGGATTTAAAACTAAAACCTAATGGTAGAAGGTCAACCTTTTAGGAATTGTATCACTTAAAATAAATTTTATTATCCTAAATTTAGTGCTAATACCTCAAATTTAATTATAATACCTCAAATTTGAATTTCTCTTTAATATCTCTCTTCTTCAATTTTTTTTTTTTTTTTTAAAAAAAAAAAAAAAGGTCAGATGTCCATGCTTGAGGCAGCCAGAAATCTCAATTCAAGTTGGATACGTGTATGGGTTGAAGAGCTGCCATTCAGTTAGAATATTCTAACAGAATTGAGCCTATATCAATGGGCACCAACGGAAAAGAGGGCAAGAAATCATAATATTGTATTGGCCTGAATTCTCTAGAGATTTTTTCAACATCTCGAATTTTTAAAGTCACAACATAAATTCAACTTATGGCCAATTTCTCTCCTACGTGTCATTTAAATAAATAAAATTGATAGAAAGGATTTTGAGATTCTGAAAATTTGGAAAAAAAAAACAATTTGTTTGATTTAAAATTCAAATTTTTTTTACACGTAGGAAAGAAGTTGGCCATGAGTTGGGTTTGTGTTGTGTCCGTATCAAACCTCTTTTAATATATTGATTGCATTGGTATCATCTATCCACTATCTTAATAAATATCCCTTTCAATTGCATATCCATTACAAATCACCAAGAAAAACTCATTAAATTTTGCTCAAATTTTGCTCATATAATTCTGACATTGACATGATTTCATGTTAGAAATGAGCTTTGCATGAGGGATATATGCACACAAGGTGATACATTCCAATGTTGCGTGTTTTTGACGATAAGAGTGTGATGTGTGGATTGAGATCTAGTGTAATCTTTTCAAATTGTTAGCGATATGATCAGCAAGTATGAAGGGATTTTTATGGGACTTACTTACTTGAGTAGGTCTTAGGTTGATATGTGCTATTAATTGTCTGAATTACTAATAATTTAGTCAATTAATTACTGGGAAAACAGAATCATGATGTGTAGTTCAACCGTGGTGAGCATCAAACACTTTGGGACAACCATACAAATGAAAATGAGAGATAATTTAATTAGTCTAACAAATTTTGAGTCATTCAACTTTATGCAAATATATCTTTTCCATTTTCAAGTATATTGATTTCTTTTTTTAACTAGGGATTGGTATATGTATATTATAGTTAGGAAAAAATACAAAATCAATCCTTATGGTTTACCTATTTTACAATTAGTTTTTTGTGGTATTAAAATGAACTCAGAGGTCTTTGAAGTATGCAAAAAAAAGAAAGTCTATACAGTCAAATTCCATCAAAATATTTGACGGATTCCGTTAAGGTGCCTTGTCAGCACTAATAAAATGATGACATGTGTCACTCTTAATAAAAAAATATACAAATATATAACATAAAAAACTAAAAAAATTAAAAGTGAGCAATGTAGTTGGTCAACAATGGTTTGCCATTGTTGCAAATTTGCTGAGCATTGTAGCTCAACAATTCATAACATATATTAATTTAAAATTTATTCTATCATCTCTCCTTCAATAAAAAAATTATTTTATGATCTCTCCTCAAATTGCTATTGAGTGACACTTGAACTTTGATAATAAAAAGAATATTTAAATGGAATAGTAAAAATGTATAGATAAAATGTTGAGTTGGATATAGGTGCTTTGAAAAAGTGAGTAGCTAAATTAGAAAAATGTGATATTTTAGCTAAAATTTAACTAAATATTTGTTGAGTCAAATGTAAATGCTCTAAGCGGAATAGCTTTCCCACAATCATGTGGTCCTATTATTACATGACATTATTGCAAGAACAAGATAATATTCTTCCATTTGTGGTCCTAATTAATTGTGGTCTCTGTTTGATACTATTCTTCCACTTGAACAAGATAATGCAAGTCCTGAAGTCTACTTGCACAATTATTGATTGAGGACATGTTGGTAATTCTATACTTCTAGATCACCGTCTCTCTTTTTCAAAGGAAATGTCCATGAAGTTTATTTCTTTCTTTCTTTCAGATTTGGATTGTGCACACTTCTTGGGTATCAAAATGTTAGAAAATTTTCATTTCAATAGGGTTCAGAAAATGCAGTTAATAAAACACAATTTCTAAAAATATAGTTTAACCTTTGGTAAAATTACAATTAAGCCTTTAACATCGTACATTTTAAAAAGTGTACACTACAAAAATTTCCACATTTAATGACATTTGAAGAATGGCGTTTTTAGAAAATGTCACTAAAATTCTAATTTTTTACTGTTCAAACGTCACTTTTGGGGTGGCTCACAGGCCACCCCCCACAATCGGTAGCCACCCCTCCAATTTTTTTTTTTATTTATTTATTTATTTTAATTTGTTGAAATAATAAAGATGCGGAAATATGAGCGAAAGCAAGAGAGAAAGAACACAAAGAACACGGGTGGTTCGATGTTAGACACCTACGTCCACCACTCGAAATACTCCTAGATGTTACATTGTGCTCAATAACTTTTTTTATTTGTCTACAATACAAAGGTTCTTATTTATAGGGTAATGTCTAAATACAAGTATAATAATCAAATCATCTTGATTTGATTACAATCCCAATATTTGATTACAATTAGCCCATAAATAGAGAATATTTGATATCAACATAATTATGGAATATACAGAAAATATATTATATTTTCCGTATATTTTAACATCTCCCATCAAACTCAAGATGAAATATTCTAGAACCTTGAGTTTGAAATCCGAAATAATGATGACGGCGGTGGCCAAGGCTAGGAACGAGCCATAGATGGTGGTGACTGCCAGAAGAGATAGAGGCTGGCGGGGCGGCTAGCTACGGCGGCAGGTGGCTGGTGAATGCAGATGCAAAAGGGCCGACAACGGGCCAAAACTCTAAAAGGGGCCGACAACGGGTTAGGGCTGACAATGAGTCAAACTTCAAAAGGGGCCGATGAAAGGCCAAAATCCAAAAAGGGGCCGACGACGAGCCAGCGCTGACAATGAGCCAAACTTCAAAAGGGGCCGACGACGGGCCAAAATCCAAAAGGGGCCGACAACGGGCCAAGGTTTACAATGAGTCAAACTTCAAAAAGGGCCGACGATAGGCCAAAATCCGAGAGAGGCCGACAACGGGCTAGGGTTGACAATGAGCCAAACTTCAAAAAGGGCCGACAACGAGCCAGGGCTGACAATGAGCCACAAATAAAAAGGGCCGACTACGGACCAAGGCCAACTTGGGCCAAAAATAAAAAGAAAATGAGCCCACTTGGGCGGTTATCAGATTGGCGCACCGAACCTGACCAGCGCGTGGTGACGCATGGAGGAGCGTGGTAGGTGAATGTAGCAGAACAATGAGATTGTTGAAGATAACACCTGAAAACGTCAATGATGTTGAAGGCCACAAGAAATTGGCTCTGATACCATGTTGAACTATATATAAAATATAAAATACTAAAATATGAAAGAGAAAGAAAAGGGAGAGCGGAAGCGGAGAGAGAAAATGAACACAAAGAACTTTACAGGTGGTTCGGTGTTAGACACCAATGTCCGCCACTCGGAATACCCCTAAGGGCTACATTATGCTCATTAACTTTTTTTTGTTTATCTACAATACAAAGGTCTCTATTTATAAGGTAATGTCTAAATACAAGTATAATAATCAAATCTCCTTAATTTGATTACAATCACAATATTTGATTACAATCAGTCTATAAATAGAAAATATTCGATATCAACGTAATTATGTATATTTTCCGTATATTCTAACATAATTTAAATTTTATTTGAATTTGCTTTAATTAATTTGATTTGTTTTTTTTGTTATATATATATATATTTGGACACAAAAATATAGTTTAACCTTTGGTACAATTGCAATAAAAAACGTATTTATTTATTTATTATTATTATTTTTTTTGAATCAAAAAAAAATTTGATTCAACAATTGCCTGTGGTGGGAAAACAACAATAATTTGATTGCTGAGTTTTCATTAAACTGTGTATAAATTAGTCTAACTGATAAAATTTATTGGCACTATATATGTGAAAGATTTGTGATTAAATCTCTTCCACATTAAGGATGCGAGATTTAATTAAGAGGAGAGAAAGCCTAACGATTTGTCAGGAGAGAAAAGCTTTACTCAAAACCATTATCCTTTTTAATTTCCCAACGGAATATATATATATATATATGTATATATATATATATATATATATATATATGTGTGTGTGTGTGTGTGTGTGTGTGTGTGAAAAAACAAAAACAAACAAGTGGACCGTATTGCATGGAATGGTAGATGGCACATTCTACAGAGAAGTCAAGTTTTTTCAATCCACTTCTTCCTTGATAAAGCAAAACTCAGCCAACTATCAAACCAACTATTCCTATCATTTGAGAGGTAACTCAACCAACTATCAAACTTAGCTATGCAATCTATCGTTCATACAATTTAGTGGTAGCAAGCAGCGATGATTAGTTGTTGGAGGCAAGGAATGCTAGAAGGTCATTTCAACGGTTGAATATACAAGCGTCGGTGTAGAAAGATTCGAGCCTTGCATAGAAAACATACCACAAGTGTGAATGATTAATATAACTAAATTACATCAATTAGCGTAAATTAAAGGTTTGAGAAGATGCAGATAAATTTTGATAAAACAATGGTATATACACGACTTTTTATAAAGCGTTTTACCGGTGTTTCCAATATTCCCAGACAACATGGTTGACTCCATGCCCTAATAAAATGATATATTTATATAAGATATTGAAGTTTATAAAACGCTAACATATTTAAATTTTTTTGGTGTTTACAAAACACTGATAAATTTCAAATTTTGTTGGCGTTTTATACAAGCCGATGAATGTTAACTTCGTTTTTAACCATTTACTGGCGTTTTACATATTGCCAGAAAAATAAAAGCTTACGTTTTAGTTGTAATTGCTGCGTTACTTGAGCCTATATCAATGAGGATCAATGGGGAAAGAGGGGCTATGGAGATTGAGCATCTCAAATTGCTCTTGTCATTTCAATATAGTGCATCAGTATTATACACCTAGGAAAATTATACTTTACCTCCCTAAAGTTGGCAGCGACTTTCAATCCGAACTCCAAAGTTTCAATTTTTGCAATCCACCCTCCCAAAGTTTCAATTTTTTGCAATTCGGCCATTCCGTCAATCAAAGCCATTTTGACTGACGGAACAGTGATCACGTGACTTGCATGTGTTGTTTTTTTTTTTTTCCCAAAATGCCCCCATCCCTACCTCCTCTTCTCCGCCTACCTCGTCTTCTCCATGCCAAACCGATCGATCTGCTGTTGGTCAACAAGAAACGGGAATGAGTGAGAAGGGTCTTGCAGGAAGAGGCAAAGCAAGTCTTGGGAAGAAGGCGTTTTTGTTTCTATGTTCCCCTGTTCATTTGAACGAATGATTCTTGGATTCTCCGGCAAAGGTCATTGTCCGGCAACGACAGAAAAGATTGATCCCTCTCCGGCAACAACAGAGAAGATTAATTTATCGGAATTGATGGTTGACTTATGTTAATAGATGTTAGAATCATATGTTTGATCATTCACATTGTATTGGGTTGTGATAAATTTGAGAATTTTTTTGAATTAGGGTTGTTTTTGTAGGAAATTTTAGGACTTCGGTTCTTGGATTTAATTGTTTCAATTGTTTCAATTTGGTAGTTCCATTGTCGTTTCCAAGGTGTTTCGGGATTGAATCCGGCCAAAATCCCAACAGTTTTGTGAGATTTGGGCCATTTGGCCAAGGAAAGATCAATCTTCTTCCTATTCAAGGCACGGCGAGGGAAAGGGGCAACAACAATGTTGTCAGATTTTGTGACTTGTGAAACCGTGGGCCCCACAGCAGTATGGCATCCCATACTCTGTCTTGTTTTTTTTTTTTTTCCCCACACGTCTCTCTTTCTCTCCATCTACTGAGCTTCTTCTAGAAGCTTTGAGAAAAGGCTGGCTTTGTTTTATTTGAAGCCATTCGGTCATCAAGAAGAGGAGAGGGCAGCAGCAACTTTAGCAAGAAAAAGAGAGAAAGAAGAAAAGAAAAAAACTGCCGAGAGAGAGAGAGAGGCTTGTGCTGTAGGGAGAAGAAGATGCACCATTTTTCTTCAATTTGATCTCACATTTGGAGTGCTGAAATGCTTAGAGAATTTTAGAGAATATTTTTCTCTTTTGTATCTAATTCTCTTTTGAGTGAGATTGTGGTGTATTGGGGCTTTTGGGTTTGAGTGGTTTTGTTTGTACTACTCTTCGTACTCCACTATTTTGTTAGTGAATTTCTCCTAGATCGTCTCCGCCAGTGGATGTAGGCTTATTAAGCCGAACCACTTAAATCTTGGTGTCTTGTGTGGTTGTGTTTATTTTTCTATTCTGCACTTTTCTACTTCTTTGGTGATCTTGGATTTGCATTTGTCACAACAAACTGGTATCAAAGCTTGGGTATTTATTTTGCGGGATGGCTACTGCAAAATTTGAAGTAGAGAAGTTTGATGGTCAGAATAGTTTCAGCCTTTGGCGCATCAAGATGCGAGCTTTGTTACGACAACAAGGCTTGTCGAAGATTTTGGATGGCGAGGTGCCATCAACATCATCAACAGAGGAAACGAAGGAACTTGAAGAAAAAGCCCACAGTGCAATTTTGTTGTCTCTTTCAGATGGAGTTTTAAGAGAAGTTGCCAATAAAGAAACGGCCGCTGGACTTTGGAAGAAGCTGGAGAGCTTGTACATGAAGAAATCCCTCACTAACCGATTGTATTTGAAGCAACGGTTATATACCCTCAAGATGAAAGAAGGTATGCCTCTTTGTAATCATCTTGATGATTTTAATAGAATTATTTTGGGTTTGAGTGGTTTTGTTTGTACTACTCTTTGTACTCCACTCTTTTGTTAATGAATTTCTCCTGGATCGTCTCCGCCAGTGAATGTAGGCTTATTAAGCCAAACCATTTAAATCTTGGTGTCTTGTGTGGTTGTGTTTATTTTTCTATTCTGCACTTTTCTACTTCTTTGGTGATCTTGGATTTGCACTTGTCACAACAAATGTGTTACTTGGGATGGGAGGCGTTTTCAGTACTAAAACGCCTTAAGTGATCACATGCGTCACATGTGATCACTGTTCCGTCAGTCAAAGCGGTTTTGACTGACTGAATGACTGAATTGAAAAAAATTGAAACTTTGAGGGGGTGGATTGCAAAAATTGAAACTTTGGAATTTGAATTGAAAATCGTTGCCAACTTTGGAGGGGTAAAGTGTAATTTTCCCTATACATCTACTATCTTACTAAATATCCCTTTCAATTGAATATTCATTACAAATCACAAAAAATATACATAAATCCAAGAAAAACCCATTACATTTGCTCATATAATTCTGACATTGCCATGATTTCATGGTAGCAATGAGCTTTGCGTGAGGGATATGCACACAAGGTAATACATTTAAATGTTGCGTATTTTTGACGATAAGAGTGTGATGTGTGGATTGAGATCTAGTGTACTTATCTTCTCATATTGTTAGCGATATGAGCAGCAAGTATGAGGGGATTTTTATGGGACTTACTTGCTCGAGTAGGCCTTGGGCTGGTATGTGCTATTAGCGGCCTGAATTGCCACCAATTTGGCCAGGTAGTTGCTGAGAATTCAAATTGGTGATGTGTAGTTTAAATTGTGGTGAGCATCAAACACTTTAGGAGAACCATACAAATGAAAATGAGAGTTGAATTAAGTAGTCTAACAAATTTTGAGTAATTCAACTTTATGCAAATATATCTTTTCCATTTTCAAGTATAGTGAATACTTTTTTTAACTAGGGATTGGTTATATTTATAGGAGAAAATGCAGTTTACTTTCTTGAAGTTTCAGAGGTTTTTCAATTTTAACCCCAAAGTTCAAAAATTGGCAATCTATCCCCCTGAAGTTTCAAAAATTGGCAATTTAAACCCTCCGTTTAATTTTTTCGTCTAAATGGACGAAAATCTATGAAATTACATCATTACCCTCAGGCTTTTTTTTAAAAACAAAATTGGTCCAAATTAACGGAAAAATTAAACGAAAGGTTTAAATTATCAATTTTTGAAACTTCATGGGGTAGATTGCCAATTTTTGAACTTTGAGGTTAAAATTGAAAAACCCCTGAAACTTCAGGAGGTAAACTACATTTCCCCCATATTTATATTATATTTAGGAAAAAATGAACGGTCAGTCATTGTAGTTTACCACATTTACAATTAGCTTTTTGTGGTATTAAAATGAATTCAGAGGTTCTTGAAGACTTGAAGTATGTAAAAAAATAAT
>CM028139.1:106937-229548 GCA_016403345.1 Corylus heterophylla
AAAACACTAACTGAATACTATTTATTTCATCTGAAATGGAGATCGAGGATCCTATTTCCTAGCAAATTAATTTGAATTATTAATGCCTGATGATTAAAACTAAAAGAGCACACCATTTGGTTTTTCCATTATGTGGGTGATTTTGGATTTTCACCTATCAGGCAATCTCTTTAGAGATAGCTTTGGATTCCGTTTGGTGAATTGATTGAATAAGATTGGCCAGTTGTGGTGGAATCCACATCATCAAAGAAAAAGAAGAAAGAATAACTACCATATAAGCCTACTGGTTCAGCAGGCTATGGAGGCTCACACCGAATATGTGGAAGCTAACCCTCCTAACCAACCTTCTCACCACGACGTTGCTGATGTTACCAGATGGTCTGCTCCGACAGAGGGGTATGCTAAAATAAATTGGGACACAGCGATCTGTTCAAAACGTGGAGTGGTTGGTATGGGTGCTGTGGTTCGTAACATCGATGGAAAGGTGGCGGATTCAGAAATTCATTTTAGCAGGAGCGTCAATAAAATAATAAAATATAATGATAAAATAATTTTTTTTCTTCTCTTTATATATTATATTTTTATTATAATATGGTAAATACAATTAAAAAAAAAAATTATACCACAATATATATATATCACAAAGAGCATATTTATCTGACTTCATAGATATATGCTAAATTTATATATCAGTTAACATGTAAACACTATAACAAAAGTAAAGGAAAATACAAAATACAAAGTGCTTAAAATTTGAATCAACATATTTTTTCTTAAAAAATGCATAAATTGTTTTTGTCTTACCCATGATGTAATCTAAGTTTTTTAAAAAACCTGAAAAATTATTTATCTATTAGTTTGAATACTGCTCAAACTAAAAAAGATGGAGCCAACCATGTTCTTTGGGAATTATATACCAAAATTTGTTATAAAACGCTGATAAAGCGCTCTATAAAACATCGTCTAAATATATACCATCATTTTACCCAAATTTAATCAACGTTTTCTAAAACTTTCAATTTAACGACACTAATTGATGTAATTTAGCAGCAACGACCACGCTGAAGGCCGGATTATGCAACTTTTGCATTATGAAATTTATTATTTTAGAAAATGTGTCTCCAAATCATGAAATGGTAACATATCATTTGAAAATCAACTTAAAAATAAAAAATAAAAATAAAAAAAGTGTAGCACTTCTCCGCCGTAGTTATATATTACTGATAATCTTCCCCTGGAGGCTTGAACAAGATAATTATTTCACGTCCAGTTGATGGAGGATATGTCGGGTGAGCACTTGTAGATTGTCCATGAAATTTCTCTTTCTTTCTTTCATGTTTGTTTGCTTTCTCTTTTTCTTTCGTTGTAGGGCCATTAACGGTTATTATCATGTACGTGGATGTGTGGCTGCTTTATATCAAAACTACAATATTTTAAAAAAATTCAACTATTGAAGTCGCACTACCTGAATTTACTTCATTAAGGTCAAGTTTATTACTAATAGTTGACTCTAATACAAGAAAATTAAAATTATTTTATTGTTGACTTTTTCGGTGTGTGACTTTTTCGATGCTTATAAGTTTTGATCCAACAATACTATATTAATCACTCGCATTTATGATATTTTTTTAATCACCTTCTATTGCTCCTTGCCTTCAACAGCTAATCATTGCTGCTTGCCTACCACTAAATTGTATTAATGGCAGATTGCTGAGCCAGCTCTTCAAAATTTTTCAATTGCTGATAGTTCAGAAGCATCCTAAAGAGTATGATGTATGTATGGCTAAGGCCTTAGGGCGATGAATAGTTCAGAGGCATGCTGAAAAATCTCATGAAATAAAAGAAAAAAGAAGTTTATATACATATATATATACATCAATCGTTACAACCCCGTTTGCTTATAGGGGATAGACAATCTCAAATCAAATCAAAATTTGTTATTAATTTGTTTAAAGCAGGCAAAGACTTGTTAAAGGTAAAAGGCCTACGGGTCATGAACTAAATCTCATCAATCCAAAGATAAATTGTAAAGACTACAATTAAAGCAGCCCAAGCGAGACTTATGAATTATATCCCCTATCTCTATAAATACGAAGGATTATAAGAACTGCTAATTTTTCATGTTGTCACTTAAACACATATGTTATGAATAGAGAGAAAATGCCCTGCCTCCAAGAAAAAAAGTTCTCAACCTTTTCTTGATTTGTAAGATAAAAGAGACAAATATTAATAGCATTCTTCAAAATCCAGATGCCTCCTTGATGATGAAACCCTTGAAGAGTATCAAATTATTTGGACAATGAAACCATACTTCAATGGAACACCATGTTTTAGCTATCTCAGCAGAAGAAAGCTTAGGACTAAACTATCCATCATGCTTATTCATAGGCTCATAACAAACAACTTTTTAGTTGTAAGTACATCAAACAACCATTTTATATGGAGTGTGGCGAGTGGGAAGCTAATTCTGAAAACACAACATCAAACAACCATTTTATAAAGCCAAGCATATGAATATAGGAAATAAAAGAGAAACTCTCTCTCAAGTGTTCTTATTCATAAAACTGAACTACAATAACAACTAGGCGGTCAAGCTGGTCTCGTTGTGCTTAAAAATAATTTAGGGTAATGTTTTATTTTCTGGTCTCGTTGTGCACCAATAATTCAATATGGTAATGTTTCTTGTACTGTTTAACCTGCAACACAAAAAGGTGTGCATATAAATCTCAAGTTCTTTGCACTTTCAAACCCCAAACAGAATCTGGAAAAAACACGTACCTCATCTTGGTCATGATCTAATAAAACCAATTCTTTGTCCATATTGATTCAGCTTCATCAGCCGATGGTGCGACATGGTTTCCCAGTAATCCTACACTAATAAACGTACATATTAATCTCAAGTTCTTTGATCTGTCAAACCACAAACAGAATGTGGGAAAAACATGTACCTCATCTTGGTCTAATAAATCCACATTTTGTCCATATTGATTCAGCTTCATCAGCCGCTGGCAGGACATGGTTTCTCCATGCATATAAACAAGGATACTAATAAACGTTCATCAAGTTAGAATAGGTGCCACCATCCAATACAGAAAAAGAAAAAGAAAATCTCATCAATAGATGAAAAATACCATTTTAGCTGACACAACTAACAGGTTGCTAAAATATAAGGAGACCCCACCAAAGTCTTCGCCCCATATATTCCTTTTGCAAAACCAATTAAGCTATCATAACTCCAAGAAAGCAAACAGGGTGGTAGAACTGCAAACAGGGAACAGTACATGTAATTTGGTATCTAAAAAAACAAACTGGAAATGCAAAGCATTTCAAACATAGGCTTGAAAAGTCAAGACGTGAACTGAATATAAACTACCTGGTAATAGAAACTAATTGTGCAATGACCAAAATTACTGCTGAAATTATGGCCTATGGAAGCATCAAGATCAACAATGATTAAAAATCTGTCAAGTTGACAATGTAAATTTAAAGTTAATAAGACAAGAAATAAATAACAACGAACACCGTATATAAATCCAGCTTCAGTTTCTCATCTCAACAGTTTGATAATCGAATTTATCAGAATTGATCTAGTGCTGGCTGGATATTAGAAAACTTGCCATTTTGTTACCATAAATCAAGTCATCCACCTTAACAGGATCATACAAAAGCCACAAGAAAATCCTCTGCTGCCATTGATTACCTTTTCCCATGTAGCAGCTTTCAGGAGATCAGGTTCTGAATGGTAATTCAGAAGCAGCAAAAGAAAAAGAAACTGAAATGCCAGTGATGTCGGTTCGGCACAACACTTTCACAAGGTCCATATGTCACCATTGAACTTTTAGTACCTATTCATTAGAAATAAATAGCTAAACATCTGATTATAAAAAAAATAAAAAAAATAAAAATAAAAAATAAAAAAATAAAAAAAAAGAAGCTAAACATCTGAATCAACTAAGAAAAAACAACACATGCATAGTAAATTGAAACAGAAGATCTTCACACATGTGCATAAGATGATATCAATAGTTTATGCAAAGTTCTTTTCACACATCCCAGCAATACAAGTTTATGGTATTGCTAATGCAGATTCCAATAAAATATTCATTGCAATTGCTAACCAAGTTTCAAATTAATTAGAATAGTGAAGCAAATGAAGAAGTAACAAGTGGGCAAACCATTCTGTTTTATCAGACATCAAAAGCTCCAATTCACTCCAATCCAGCCCTGATTTAACAAAATTAAACTTATTTTTCATAAGTAATCGAAATATCATTAAAAACGCAAAGCACAACCCAATTATATTGATTTTACAATTATAATTATATACTTCGGTTGTGCACTTCTAAAGATTGTTATCAGAAATATTTTATTGAAAGAAAGGAATTAGTCTTAACTTTAAAAAGATGAAGGAAGACAGAAAGGACGACAACCACAATATTGTAGTTTTGAAATAAAGCAGCACACATCCGCGTGATAATAAGGCCGTTAATGGACTACCACCGAAAGAAAACCAAACATGAAAGAAAGAGAGAAATTTCATAGGCATTGCACCTTAACAGGGATCACACAGTAGCCACAAGAAACTCCTCAGCTGCCAATGATTAACTTTTCCCATGTAGCTGTATTCAGGAGAAAAGGTATTGAATGGCAATTCAAAGTTTAGGGGAAAGATTGTGGCTTGGAAGTTATTAAGGGTTTGATTATGTATGAGCAACCAAAAGAAAAAAAAACAAACAAACAGAGCAAACCGAGAAGTGTACACTAAAAATCAACTACAGGACATCTTAGTAAATCAAACAAATATGCAGAATAGATAACTGGGTATATAAGGCCAATTGTTGACTTACTTGTCTCGGACTTTCTATTCTAAAAAAAGGTTCAAATCTAATAAAAAAAAAAAAAAAACTGGACAATTTACAGTGCAACTACAAGTCTGCATCTCTGTTTGTTTACATGATTTGATCCCAAGAATGCGACACTGGTTATTGACAATAAAAAATGACCCTATAAACAAGGAATTGATCAACATTAGCTACCAAATACTTGATTCAGAAGTTACAAGATTCAGAAGTTAGTTCGGAAGCTACCATTCTCTGTGAACCACCAAATACTTGAAAGCACAATGAATTCTCTTTGAGCAATAGAACTGCAAGATATAAATTGGCATGAAAAAAACCTCACTATTTAAAATTAATAAGACAACAAAAAAACACCATCTAGCAAAAGAGTTCAAAAAATAAAAAATAAAATTGTTGATACACAAAAACAAGCAAATATAGCCCCGGTCATATCACAAGATACTAGTCAGTCAACAAAACATGTGGTGTAATCACTTGAAGGCACAAGACCATCCAGCAATACAAGCATCAGATATTGCAACAATTTGGTCTTAGATTCATAGAAACATTTTCTCTTTGGATTCACACACAAAAAGGTTCAGGCCAGAAGAAAATAATGAAGCATCAAATGTCTAAAAACTTTAATGGCAAGAATAGAACCTGGCTAATGCATGTCCACAAAAGTCAACCTCTGGAGTTCTACAGGATTAACAACAGCAACCCTTCAAGATGCCACAGCATTAGCATTATACTCTAAAAGTATTTTCCTTTTGGAACACATTCTTGCAATATCTACAGTACCACATGGGGAACATTTGGAAGAGGCCAGAAATCACTCTGCAAATGGCCAAAATAACAAACATCATAAATGCAACTGAAGCAAAATTTGAGAAGGTGCATAAGTATGAGACAACACACAAAATTTGAAATGCGTTTCCGCTTTACTAGATTCATTTTATAGTTTATACATGAAAACCCATGGTCGTATAAACCAAATGGGATTGATGTTGTGCCTTTCCAACAATTACTTTCCAGACTCATTCATGACTTTAGGTACTGAATCAGAAACCCAAAGATACGGTAAAAGGGGAATAAAAGTGGACAATAATGATTCTCTACTGAGTTCTTAATAATTTGTGGCGTTGACATGAGAGAGACTCAACTGCTCAGTTTTGGGATAGTGAAGAATTAACCAGTGGGCAGAGCATTCTGTTTGAAGAAATACTACACATACTCTCATGTGTTCACTCTCAAATTCTACATATACTTTCATTTGTTATTTATCCAATTATGATTTTCACTGCCATGTTATGGAGTGAGGGAGTATGTGTAATACTCCTCTTCACGTTTTATCAAAGAAACCTAAAACAGAGAGGGTAAATATATTGATGAATTAGTATGTTGAAAATTTATGTTCCTAACTGTAAAAGCTGACACTGCACCAAAAATTGGGGATTCAGGCTAGACTTTTAGCTTATTCAATCAATTCGTCATTAATCCATGCCAGTTTGACGTGAGCAATCTTAGGCCATACTTTTTTCCTCTTTTCCTCTTTTACATTGCCACTGTTTCTTCAACAAAGGACATTCCCATATCTGAAGAATTGATAGGGAGGCCAGCAACCCCTATTATGCATGTAGAATAGATAGAGACTCCTTTAACTCTAGCACCAGCTATTTGAGACTCCTTCAACTCCACACTTGATTTACATAGTGGTATCTAATTCCCATTGTTAATTAGCAAAACCAAAAAACCAGAAATCATATCCAAAAACGTTCACTAATTTCTTCCAACCAACCTTTCTTTCAAGTAGCTTCAGGCCTACATATAGTTGAAATTGTATCTATTGCTAGATCTAAAGCCAATTCAAAGGTTACAAAGTAGAATAAGAGTAGATTAAAGTATTAATTATATTCCAGGATATGTCATAAGCAAAGATTTGTCTATCCTTGAAATGCACTTATGAAACACGGGAGAAACCATGATTATTACTTATGGTGTTCACCATACCTCAAAGCTCGCAAAAGCTTTTGAAAGTTGATGACAATGGCGACGATGATCCATTATATACCCTTGTAAGTACCAAACCCTACTCCTTCCCTCCGTCGGACAAGAGGATCAGTTGCCGACATCACATGTCCCTGCAACATATACACAGTAATTTCAATACCCAAAAGGTGAAGTAAAAGGCAAGTAGAGAGTCCCCATATTTGTGTGCTCAAAAAACAGATGGAAAGAAAACAAAACAGCACCCTTGAAATTAATGTTAATACACTAGTGTCTGGTTGCCCAAGGCATTGAATTTTCATTCAAGTTCAACACTTTGTCAAATATTAAGGAACGTTTGTAAAATTTAAAGAAATGGTCTGTTTGGTACTTGTAAAAACATTTCAAATAAAAAATAAAAAGCCTTAGATTTGAATTTTGACTTGTGCCATCTTATTAGAAAGCAAAGAAATCAATCAAACTGTGAGTGAGAGAGAGAGTACTTCTTTTGGATCGACGGTTGAGGTGTTCGACAAAGGCAGCTCTTGCTAGACTTTTAGCTTATTCAATCAATTCGCGACCAATCAATTTTTGTTCAACGTGAGCAATCTTGTGCCATTCTTTTCCTTGTTTACTTTGCCACTCTTTCTTCAACAAAGGACATACCCAAATACATAAAATAGAAAGAGAGAGAGGCAGCCCCGATTCCGGCATGTACTTGAGCTTAGGGCAGTTACTGATCCACAATGTTTCAAGAGCACTAAGGTGTTGAAGCCCCTTGTTGTCTAAAGATTTCAAATTTAGAAAGTCCCATAGGAAAAGAGATGTTAGACTGGTGGGCAGCAACTGTGCCTCTAGGAAGGACTCTGCATCTTCATATTTTGCACCGATTTGACAAATTTCTAAGAAAATGCAGGTTTTGCAAACCCCATCTCATCCGACTAGCAACGAGTTTGTTACAACCGTGGATGTTAATTGATTTCAGATTGGAAGGAAAGCCCCCTTCATGAAACCACTCAACTTCTGGAAAATTCCCTAAAACCAAATCCTCAAGAGACGGAAGGAATATGTTCATATTGTCAGGGAGTGATCTTAGGTTCTCACAATCCATCATCGTAAATGATGTAAGGTTGGGGGCACACAATCCTCCTTTTGGAAAAGATACAAAATTAGAGCATTGAGCGATATCAATCTGCAAAGTGACTAAATCATGTTCATAATTTTCTGGAACCGCAAGAGATTCCAGATTCCTACACTGAGAGATTTTGATATGATAAAGCTTTGGGAATAAATCTAATGGAAAAGACTTGAGAGAATTGCAATTCCACAACCACAAATATTCAAGGGATGAATAGTCTTGGTGTGTTGGGAGATCAAACTTCATACAATCCATAATCTCGAGGGTTTTTAATGTAGAGGGATGACCATTTTCAGGAAGGGACATAAGTGAGGAACAATCTTGAAGATTGTTGTTGGACTCTAACTTCATACACCATCTGATGCGGAGGGTTTTTAATGCAGAGGGAAGGCCATCCTTTGGAAGGGACATAAGTGAAGAACAGTCATGGATTTCTAACTCTCGAAGACAACAATTAGATTCCATCATTCCCTTGGGTAGGGATTGTAGTGCATGAAATCCGTTAATGACGAGCTTTTGCATTCCACTTGGCATTTCCTTTAACAGAACCTCATTACAATAGCTCAGCTCCAATTCACGAATAGCAGAAGCCCTTGGGAGTGGAGCCACCAGCTGAGCACATCTGAGAATCTCAAGTTTGGCTAAACAAGGAAGATGGACAGGCATCCCTCCTGTTAGCTTAGGGCAGTCCTTAATATAAAGCTCTTCAAGTTGAGGAAAAGCTGCGCCACCATTTTCGTCACCAAAAGAAATCCATTTCTCCCGCTTCACCATATGCTTGAAGCTAAGAACTTTAAGGGCACCAAATGGCTTAACTGATCAAGAACCGTTGCCACAAAACTCATTACCCACTATAACAACTTCATCAAACCCAACAATATAAAGGTTTTGCAGAGAGTGTAGCTGCCTAAGCGGTGGCAAACTGCTGCAATATTTACATTTGTGTAGAACAAGAGATGCCATATTAGAGAATGAAGAATGCCCTACCCAATTTGAAAAACTTTTACCATGATAGTTCTTTGACTTTGGGAAAAATTAGTACCAACATTCCATTCCAATACCAACTCTTTGAGATACTTTTTATCCCTCAAGCTTGCATTCAGAGCATCAGTAGGAGATTCAACATTTTGGAGCCCCGAAATACAAAGCGATCCCTAAAGATTTACAAGTGTTCCTAACTCTCCAATGCAAGACCCACTATGTTTGCTGACGGTAAATTTTGTCAATGTTTGGAGGCATTTTAATCTACCCAAATGTATTGGCATATCTTTTATCTCAGTTTCAATAATATCAAGATGATGCAAATTAACAAGTTTCCACATATCTCTTGGCAATGCAAGAAGAGATTTACAATGTGCTAATCTCAATGTTTGCAAATTGCACAATTGACACATAGAATCGGGCAATCTTTGAACTTCAATGAAAGAAATGTCAAAGTAACGTAGATATTTAAATTTGCCCATTGAATCTAGCAATTCAGTAATGTTCCGATAGTTTGATAGAGAAAGCACACGTAAGCATCTTAGTGTTGGCAATAAATCGTGTAATACTTTTTTAGTCAACTGGTAGTAAGGCCAGTCGTAACCTAACATATTTAAATGTAGGAAAGTGTGCAACCTCTTAGCCTTGTGAAGGGTCTCAAACTTCCTCCAACTATCAAAATCTTGTATGGAAAAATAGGACAAGTGGCAAGTATTGTTGACAGTCTCGTGAGAACAATCATCTTCCAACCTTAGAATAAATTGTCTAGATATAGATTTTGCTAAATCGCTCACCAGATCATGCATTACAAAGCATGACTTGTAGTCACTTGATTTTTGGAATTATGACCTTCATTCTAGAGTGAGGAAATACTCATTACCAACCTCTTCCGTTGTTTTGTTTTTGGGTTGATGTAGAAAACCTGCTGCCATCCATAATAAGATTAATTGATCTTTTTTGAAAGTGTAATCCTTTGGAAATATTGAACAATAAGTAAAGCATCGCTTTAGATGTGAAGAAAGATATTTGTAACTTAATCTTAGAGTTGGAAGAATGCAAATCTCATCTATTGGTGAATCCCATAATTCACTCTTCAATATCTTATCCCATTCATCAACATTTGCTTTAGATCTCAACAGAGCCCCAATTGTCTTGAGTGCTAAAGGAAGGCCTCTACACTTTTCCATGATTTTTCTACCTATACATCTAATTCTCCATGTGCATTAGAGTTGCCATCATGGAATGCATATTTTGCAAATAGTGACCAATAATCTTCTTCCGGTAACTCCTTTAAATGATGAGACATTGCACTAGCACGCATGATTAATGCAACACTATCATTACGTGTTGTTAGAATGATTTTGCTTCCTTGCGCCCCAGATTTGAAGGGTTTACATAGTGCCTCCCACTTAACATAATTCTCATTCCAAACATCATCTAACACAAGCAGAAACTTCTTCCCCATTAAACACTCATTTAGTCTAAGTTAAAGCTGATTTAGATCTGTGAAATAACAAGGTAACAAAGTTACTGCCTCCAGAATTGTTTTCGTTACCTTAAACACGTCAAATTCTTCAGAAACACAAACCCATGCTTCAAGGTTAAAGTGTTCCTTTACCCTGTCATTATTGTATACAAGCTGAGCAAGGGTGGTCTTGCCAATTCCCCCCATGCCGACTATGGCAAGCACACACATCTCATTATTGCTTGCATCATCTGAGAGCAACAAGTTAATTATTGCCTCTTTTTCATCATTCCTACCATAAATATCGAATTCTTCAACTAAAGAAGTCGTGGGGGGTCTTTCTGATGATTTTCCTCCAATACCTTCTCTCAGACCTATAAGATCCTTTTGTTGTGCTAGAGTTTCTAGTCTTTCAAGCACGTCTTTTATCTTTGGTTCTAACTCTTTGACAAAAGAATTACAAAAACCAGAGATGGACTTTCGTACCTTGCTTGTAGTGGTTTGGCGTTTAGCATCCAACTCGCTTTGCAAGGCTTGAGTAGCAATCTCATCCAAGATGTCTTCTGTGTCGTAGACAACATCTTTGAGCTCATCAAGCCACTTTTTAACAATAGGCTTTGTAACTTGCAATTCTTCCGCGTCTTCAAGCACTGCAATGAAGGTCAGGAATGTTGTCTCCAACTTCTTGAGGAGTCCATCGGAGAGTTTTCGTTGCCGAAAGAAGTCAACAAACTCACCAGATGTCATTCTTTCGAAAAACACTTGGAGCAAGGGAGAGAGAAATATGGTTGCAATCTCAGCCATGTTTTCTTTTTTGGAAATAAAATGAAATGAAAGAAGGCGAATGCAAAGAGCAGAGCAAAGTCTGACTGCTAGCTGGGTTTTGATTTTTACAACGAAGAACTGGACAAGGAAGGTTTATTGGAGTGGCCGGTGAACCCACCCGGTACAATGCGATCAACTTTCTTCTTTTTTCCAGCCTAACAAACTTGACTTCCACTACACATAAACATGGACGCCTCTCTGTAGCATTTGGCCTTCTCTTTAGAAAATGAAAAGAGATGGAAAGCGACTAGAAAGAAACTTGATACATATTTCATAGAAACTTCATAAAGGCATACCAAATATGAAAGAAACAAAGAAACTTCATAGATACCAAATGTGCAAGTGGACTTTAGAGCCGTTGTGAATGGATGACGTTAAATATTTTGCTTTGCCATAATTTTTTATTTTTTATTTTTCTAAAAAAAAATAAGGAAATCAAACAACAAGGAAAACAGGAAAACAACTTTGAATTTTTAAAATCCGCATTATCCAACCCTCCTTTTAGTGTGTTTGAAGTTTTGTTTTATTTTCAGCAATGAAGCGTAAATGAATATAATAAAATAAGAATACATCCACAAATGGAGACAACTAGGATGGAATTTTAATATCAAAAGATGGAGTATAAACAGTACTAAAAAGAAAACCACTCAAACTCAAAGTCTCAATGCATTCAAAACCGACTCACTCACAAAAGAATATATTTTTTTGGACCATTGTCAAACTTAGTCGTTAGGTCCAGACGAACTCCACATATCCAAACGAGATTAAATTTTGGGAAAAATCCACATAACCCCCTCAAACTACTACCCAATTAACAATGTCCTCCCCTCCAAAACTTTCAATTGTGGCAATGTCCCCTACAAACTATGAAAACATTGTCAATCTCTCCCAGTGAAGAAACTACCTTAGTAAAATAAAATTAAAAAAAATACTCAAATTTCTAAAAAAAACCTAAAAAAAAAAAAAAAATCCAAGGGTTGGCCATTTTTTTAAAAAAAAAAAAAAAAAAATCCTTTTTATAAGAAGAAAATTAAAAAATTTGATTCTTTTTTTATAAAAATTGAAAATTTTCGTTTTTATTTTTATTTAATAATTAAATTTCCGTTAAAAAAATTAAAAATTTTCGTTTTAAAAAAATAGTTTTTTTAAAAAATAAAATTATTATTTTTAATTAAAATTTTCATTTGAATTTTTTTTATATATATAAAATTTGAAAATTTTCGTTTTTATTGATATTTTATAATTTTTTTAAAATAATTTTTTCCGTTTAAAAATAAAAAATAAAAAATTTCGTTTTTTTTTTTTTTTTAATTTTAAAAAAATCATTTTTTAATAAAATTCTGTTTAAAAAATTAAAAATTTTCGTTTAAAAATTTGCTTTTAAAAATAAATAAAATAATTATTTTTTAATTAAAATTTTCGTTTGAAAAAAAAAAATTAATTTTTTTTGAATTTATAGGGGTGTTGTTGTTTTATTGAAAAATATATAGGAATGTTTTTATTTTTTTGCTAGTCTTGAGGGATATTGTCAATGTTTTGGTAGTTTGAGGGTGATATTGTCACAATTGAAAATTTTGAAAAAGCATTGTCAATTGGGTGGTATTTGAGGAGTTATGTAGACTTTACCCTTAAATTTTTGTTCGAATGAGAAAGGATCTCCATGAGATTAAATTTGTTTCAACAAAGCGTTAGAACGACTTGGCTGATGGGATGCACATTTATGGCTCTAACCCAAGCTCTCGTCCAAATGAGATTTTTTCCTATTTAGAGGCCAGTAATTGAGAAAAATTCACACTGCTCATTCTAGACGTTTTGACTTCTAATGGCCTACCGAACTCTAATTGACACTGAATAAAGTAAATGCTAAAGTGATCATGGCACTTTATGCATTAAATAATTAAATTATGGCTAGAAATTTAAGTGATAGCTGCACTTTTTGCAACTGTTCTCCGACCTCTGGATTGACACTTAGCCAGTCAGAATTTTAATTTATTTATTTATTTTTCAACTTTATCACCTCATCTTGCTCCAAAGATTCTAACCAAGAAAAGTACCTTGAAATCGATATATACTTGACTTATGATATTGTCGGAGGATCTTCCTTAGAAGTCACTATAATGATATGTTTCTTTATTTTGTTTTGTTTTTTTTTTTTCTTTACCAGCTGCTTCAAGTCCATCGCATCCATCTACGCTATTAGAAAGTCAATTAAAGATCATGTTTTGTAATGATTATGGCTTTGATGAGGTGAAGTGGTGGCTGGCCAATGGAGTAAGGAGGAGAGTTGGACATCTTTTGTACTTTAAATATCGTAAATAAAAGATAATTATTTCAATTTTTTTTGTAACACGATGAAATTAAAGCACTTTCTGCTAGATTTCACACAAGGAAAAAGAAAAAGACAAGAAGAAGTAAATTCACGCATGATTGGGTGTTTGCCAAATCTACTCCAAAATGCTCAACATAGCTTGTCCTTTACTTGTTTTCACTCAAAATCAAATTTGACAGTATGTCTACCACTTCCTTCGGGTTTAGAGAACCTAATGCGTTGACTGTTTTGTTTCACCCGAACGAGTTTTCCCCACGGTCCTTCCAAATAATAGTTGGGATTATCTCTGAGAAGATCAAAGTTAAACTGTGTACATGAATTATTCATATAAACCAAGTTAATCGTCACGCGGTTTTCTCTACAGCCAAAAACTCTGTAAGCAGTATTTGAGTCTAGATCAATTAGATGTTCTTTCCACCGGCTCGCTTCTGTTCGACGATTGTGTGGCAATTCCATTGTATAGTTCATTGCAAAATTCAAATTTGAGCTTAATTAACTGCTCTTCTTCTACTTCGTCTGATCCTCTCTAACGTCTAGTGTTTTGGTGAAGAAATAGCAACACTCGAATGACATATATATAGGTTTAGCCAAAGCTACTACATATAAGTAGCCCCACCAACCACATCAAACTATATACTTTACGCCATGGACATGGGTCACAAGCATTGCTTTCAATAGATCCACTTTCTTTTACTGCACATAAAAAAAAATAGTAGTTGCATTTAATGGTTGTCACTTTTGTTACCTTTTATGGGGTCTAATTGGTGTCAATACCTTTTAACTCAAGTCTGAAATATTTTTAGTGACTTTTTATTTTTTATTTTTATGAACATTTTTAGTGACTTTTAAGCCGACAATTGTGATTATATAGTTTCGATCTTCTTTGATTTCACTGGCCCTTCACACTTTTGTTTGCCTTTTGGCTTGTCTCATTGGTCAAAATAAGGATATAGATTGCCTTTCAACCCAAGATGCATGATTAAGTTGGAAACTCAGCTCACTGCCAAGTGCCAACCCCACTAACCATGTTTGCTTGTTGCTTTCTCTAGATTCTGTGTGCTGATCCGAAGCTTCTAAAGTATAAAAAGTACTGATGAAATCCATCTAAAAGCTTTAATTAAAAAATTCTAAAGTTGATTAATAAATTCAACATCCATGCATAAAAAAGGTATTTTGTTTGTATATAATGCATAGCTTTTGTAACCTTTTGTCGTGTCACGGTCTTTTTCAGAGTAGGTAGAGTGTGTCTCGGGAGCAGGTGTGTTAGTGTTACACAACACATTATTAATAGTCAAATATGCCGTTAATGACGTAACACAACTACGACGTCAAGTCCGTACCACATGCAGATGGTTAGGTAATGATTGTTTGTTTTTTTTGACACAAACAAACAAAAGTCCGTTGCTGCCCTTGCATCTAGCTTACGTATACAAGTGTTGCGTTAAGTCATGACCTTCCAAATGGATGAGACAATTGTCGTTCTCCTCTGATTTATTGTTAACCCATCGAGAAAAGGTAACTTCTGTGGACACTATTGCTCTTCAATCTTTATCTTCCTTTTATTATATATATATATATATATATATATATATATATATATTATGTTAAACGAGTATTAGCATCCACTTCTGGTGGATGCGATTGCTCTTCAATTTTTTTTTGTCATCAGCCTCCACTTTTGGGTGGACACTATTGTTCTTCAATTTTTCATTTTTATTTTTATAGTGTTAGATGAGTATCAGCGTCCACTCTTATATGAGATGTCGCTAATGAGCACCTATTTGCATCCACTTAGAAAAAAAAAAAAAAAAAAAGGATGCAGGTAAGGTGCTCATTAGTGTCCACTTTGCCGTGAACGCTAATAACATCGCCCCTAATGATTCAATTTCTTGTAATGATTCTTATATGAATTAACTTTATACTTTACGTGCATGGGTAAAGTCACGTCATGACTCTTTGTAGATTTTGTGAGGTGGACATGCATGCAATGTTCTTGTACGTAAAGCAAGATCATGAAAGGTCTTTACACTTCGCGCCATTTTTTCTCCAAATTACCAAATGGGTCCCCAATCAAAAGCAAGATCATGAAGTAGAATAGTCAAGCTGAATGCAATGAAAATAATATATGCATAATTAATTATATCAAAATTTTAGATTGTATAAATATAAATGCAAACGTGGGATGTAATCACATCATGACTTTCATTTTCGGGATTTGATTATAGAATATTGAAAGTTCTGCTTTAATTAATTAATGTCTTGAAACAAGTAGTATTATATATGGTGGATATTAGTTCTAATATTTGTCATTTGTCACAAGTCGGAAGGGACTATGCATGATGTAATCAATCAGGATGCATCAGATCATCCCGTTAAATATATTAATAACTTAATATATATATATATATATATATATATATATATATATATATATATATATAAGAGGATGTAATATGACAAAAAATAAAGTCAAAAAGGTAACCAAACACAACCAGTTGTTTCACTCTACTGATCAACAAGTTAGAAAACTCATTGGCTCCCAAACAAAGATGCTTTTCTTCATACGAGAGAGAAAACAAGATGGAAATTCATTAATTCTAGACGACATCGGCGCAGGTCGTGTGAAGGGTGTACGTACTTGTCTGACCTTTCCACATCGTCGTGGCCCTGGCTAACATTGAAGTCGAATGAACATACGCATACCGTTAAGTGATCCCCAGGTTAAAGGCCACCTAACCCCACTATACAATCATGCCGCTTTCTTTAGGTTCTGTGGCACATGTAGTAAGTTTTTTTTTTTTTTTTTTATTATTTATTTTTTATTTTAGGAGAAAACCTCACTTAAGATTTAGGAACTACCACTCGTTTTGAGAATACTTTCTCAAATTTTAAAAACTCTCAATTTCACTTCATTAACTTTCAACTTGATGTAATGTAATATTACCTCCGTCATTTTTTGAACGTTCAAAGTGATAAAATGATATTTATACTCCTGATATTTTTATAAACTTCTAAATTTATAATTAATTTCAAATTAAAAAGTAAAAAATAAAAATAAAAAAAGAAAAATTAAAGGGTAATTTGGTATTTTTAGTTGTTTACATTAAGGTTTAACAGAAAAAAATCCACGGAGGGGAATCAATTGCATCAAATCAAAAGTTTAAGGAGAGTGAAATTGAGAGTTTTCAAAATTTATGGACTCTTATCAAAACGCCTAGTAGTTCAAGGGACCGATGTAAAGTTATTCATTTTTTAAAAAATTTCTGTTGACTTCTTTAATTTCTTACTTATTGTGGTTGGTGAAAATGAGGAATTTGTTTGATGCTAACTTAAAAAAGGTGTTTATTGTCATTCGCCGACTTGCATGCATGGCTTCATGGAATGTGTGTCGACATGCATGTATGGTTGCACTTGCATCACTCTAGCACTCAAACAAGTGTAAAAGAAATCCAGCTAGCTTAGAGAGGAGACAAATCTTTTACCTAATTAACTACCTATGCATGCATGGGTGAAAGTGAGGTCACCCCGGCCACGTCAATTATTCCTACAAATGGATTCATCTTTAGTAACTGTAACTCATCTCTCTCCACAACAATTAACTACAAGACAATAAAGAAGGCAATCTAAGTAAGCATAGGAGAATATTATAATTTGTTTTTACATAATTCTATAATCTACAACCTCCGTGTCCAAGGCTAGAGTTGATGGCACAATTTACAATAAAGACAGATATCATAAAAAGATAACCGAAAAATATAAACTATGTTTGGCAAGGGGAAGCCCCGCATTGTAGCTGAAACGGTACTGTTCCAGCTACAGTGCAATATATCTGACACCAACAGTAATAAATTTGGCTTCGTAATTTTTTTTTTTTTTAAAAAAAACAAAGTATTAAAATTGGCCAAAAATTGTTGCACGCTTCACGTGAATTTTTTTTTTTTCAAAGCAAAAAAAAAAAAAAAAAAAGGGGGGAGGAGAACGATGGGGTGGCTCAGTCGATCCGGGGTGGTTCGACCACCCCATGGCCAAGGGTGGTCCGCCACCCTTTGCCAAAAAAAAAAAAAGGAACAGCTGCATTTGGGGTGGCCAACCACCCCAAGGGGTCGGGGTGGTTTCGCCACCCCACACCTACTGTATGGGGTGGCCGAAACTACCCCATCCCTTTGGGGTGGTCCGCCACCCCAAATACACCCTTCCTTTTTTTTTTTTTTTTTTAAGGGGTGGCCGACCACCCCTTGGCCAAGGTGGCCAAACCACCCTTGGCCATGGTGGTCGAACCACCCCCAGATCGGCCTGGGGGTGGAGCACCACCCCATTTTGGCCAAGGGGGTGGCTGGAGCCACCCCATCGTTCTCCTCCCCCTTTTTTTTTTCTTTTTTCTTTTTTTTTTTAAAGCAAAAAAAAAGAAAAATTCACGTGAAGTGTGCATCAATTTTTGGCCAATTTTAATACTTTGTTTTTTTAAAAATAAAAAAATAAAATAAAAATTACAAAGTCAAATTTATTACTATTGGTGTCAGATTGCACTGTAGCTAGAACAGTACCGTTCCAGCTACAATGCGAGGCTTCCCCTTGCCAAACATAGCTATATATATACATAAAGGAGAGGTAACTTTCTTTGGTTACCTTTTTATGGTATCCGTCTTTATTGTAAATTGTGCCACAGGTGTAGTTGTGGTACCCACACTTATCATTAGTAAACCAACCAACAAAAAAGTTTGTTGGCGAACGTTAATAAAGAAAGTACGAAGTCCGTACCACAAATAGTAACAAATAATGAGTCAGAGTTTACACGTGTAATCGTGTCTCTTTTAATAGATTCCATGGATTGGTCCGAATTAAGCTTGTTTTTTAGAAGTCAAAAAGGACCAAAACATATGGGTCCCACGTTGAAATACCACTATCTACTATCTAGTCCATCACTCTCTATAGATTTAATAACACATCTTATTAATTACTTTCCATTAAAAAATAAAAAATAAAAAATAAAAAATAAAAAAAACCAATGGCGTTGAAGATTATGTGTACGCCATTTAATAATTTAAGATTAAATATGTTCTAAAACAGATTATACATAACATTACTCTATTGCTTTAAACAATTTTGACTTCTAATCTCCTACCGCACTCTAATTGACACTGAATAAAGTAAATGCTAAAGTGATCATGGCACTTTATGCATTAAATAATTAAATTATGGCTAGAAATTTAAGTGATAGCTGCACTTTTTGCAACTGTTCTCGGACCTCTCGATTGACACTTAGCCAGTTAGATTATTATTATTATTTTTTTCAACTTTGTCACCTCATCTTGCTCCAAAGATTCTAACCAAGAAAAGTACCTTGAAATCGATATATACTTGACTTATGATATTGTCGGAGGATCTTCCATAGAAGTCACTATAATGATTTGTTTATTTGATTTTCTTTTTTTTTTGACACACAAATAAAACAAATTTTGTTGCTAAAAAAAACAAAAAAGGTCGACAAAATTAAATTTGTTGCAGCTGCTTCAAGTCCATCGCATCCATCTACGCTATTCGAAAGTCAATTAAAGATCATGTTTTGTAATGATTATGGCTTTGATGAGGTGAAGTGGTGGCTGGCCAATGGAGTAAGGAGGAGAGTTGGACATCTTTTGTAATTTAAATATCGAAAATAAAAGATAATTATTTCAATTTTATTTGTAACACGATGAAATTAAAGGACTTTCTGCTAGATTTCACACAAGGAAAATAAAAAGACAAGAAGAAGTAAATTCACTCATGGTTGGGTGTTAGTCAAATCTACTCCAAAATGCTCAACACAGCTTGTCATTTACTTGTTTTCACTCAAAATCAAATTTGACTGTTCTTCTATCACTTCCTTCGGGTTTAGAAAACTTGATGCGTTTTCTGTTTTGTTTCACCTGAACGAGACTTCCCCACGGTCCTTCCAAATAATAGTTGGGATTATCTCTGACAAGATCAAAGTTAAACTGTATACGTGAATCACTCATATAAACCAAGTTAATCGTCACGCGGTTTTCTCTAGAGCCAAAAACTCTGTAAGCAGTATTTGAGTCTAGATCAATTAGAGGTTCTCTCTGCCGGCTTCCACGAATGTGTGACAATTCCATTGTATAGTTCATTGCAGAATTCAAATTTGAGCTTAATTAAGTGCTCTTCTTCTTGTTCTTCTTTTGATCCTCTCTAACGTTTAATGTTTTGGTGAAGAAATAGCAACACTCGAATGACATATATATAGGTTTAGCCAAAGCTACTATATATAAGTAGTTCCACCAACCACATCAAACTATATACTTTACGCCATGGACATGGGTCACAAGCATTGCTTTCAATAGATCCTCTTTGTTTTACTGCACATAAGAAAAATAGTAGTTGCATTTATTGGTTGTCACTTTTGTTACCTTTTATGGGGTCTAATTGGTGTCAATACCTTTTAACTCAAATCTGAAATATTTTTAGTGACTTCTTTTTTTTTTTTTTTTTTTTTCTATGAACATTTTTGGTGACTTTTAAGCCGACAATTGTGATTTGTGCATAATATATAGTTCCGATCTTCTTTGATTTCACTGGCCCTTCACACTTTTGTTTGCCTTTTGGCTTGTCTCATTGGTCAAAATAAGGATATAAATTGCCTTTCAACCCAAGATGATTAAGTTGGAAACTCAGCTCACGGCCAAGTGCCAACCCCACTAACCATGTATGCCTGCTGCTTTCTCTAGATTCTGTGTGGTGATCCGAAGCTTCTAAAGTATAAAAAGTACCGATGAAATCCATCTAAAAGCTTTAATTAAAAAATTCTGAAGTTGATTAATAAATTCAACATCCATGCATAAAAAAGGTATTTTGTTTGTATATAATGCATAGCTTTTCTAACCTTTTGTCGTGTCGCGATCTTTTTCAGAGTAGGTAGAGTGTGTGTCGGCAGCATGTGTGTTAGTGTTACACAACACATTATTAATAGTCAAATATGCCGTTAATGACGTAACACATGCAACTACAACATCAAGTTCGTACCACATGCAGATAGTTAGGTAATGATTGTTTTTTTTGACACAAACAAACAAAAGTCTGTTGCATCCGTTGCTGCCCCTGCATCTAGCTTACGTATACAAGTGTTGCGTTAAGTCATGACCTTCCAAATGGATGAGATAATTGTCGTTCTCCTCTGATTTATTGTTGATCCATCGAGAAGAGGCAACTTCTGGTGGACACTATTGCTCTTCAATCTTTATTTTCTTTTTATTATATATATATATATATATATATATATATATATATATATATTATGTTAAACGAGTATCAGCGTCCTCTTTTGGTGGACGCGATTGCTCTTCAATTTTTTTTTTTTTTTTTTTGTCATCGGCCTCCACTTTTGGGTGGACACTATTGTTCTTCAATTTTTCATTTTTATTTTTATAATGTTAGATGAGTATCAGCATCCACTAAGTGGACGCTTGTATGAGATGTCGCTAATGAGCACCTATTTGCATCCACTTAAAAAAAAAAAAAAAAAAAAGAAATGGATGCAGGTAAGGTGCTTGTTAGTGTCCACTTTGCAGTGAACGCTAATAAGATCGCCCCTAATGATTCAATTTCTTGTAATGATTCTTGTTTGAATTAACTTTATACTTTACGTGCCTGGGTAAAGTCACGTCATGACTCTTCGTAGATTTTGTGGGGTGGACATGCAGTGTTCTTGTAAAGCAAGATCATGAGAGGTATTTACACTTTGCGCCATTTTTTCTCCAAATTACCAAATGGGTCCCCAATCAAAAGCAAGATCATGAAGTACAATAGTCAAGCTGAATGCAATGAAAATAATATATGCATAATTAATTATATCAAAATTTTAGGTTGTATAAATATAAATGCAAACGTGGGATTTAATCACATCATGACTTTCATTTTCCCGACTTGATTATAGAATATTGAAAGTTCTGCTTTAATTAATTAATGTCTTGAAACAAGTAGTATTATATATGGTGGATATTAGTTCTAATATTTGTCATTTGTCACAAGTGGGAAGGGACTATGCATGATGTAATCAATCAGGATGCACCAGATCATCCCGTTAAATATATTAATAACTTAATTTTAATATATATATATATAAAAGAGGATGCAATATGACAAAAAATAAAGTCAAAAAGGCAACCAAACACAACCAGTTGTTTCACTCGACTGATCAACAAGTTAGAAAACTCATTGGCTCCCAAACAAAGATGCTTTTCTTCATACGAGAGAGAAAACAAGATGGAAATTCATTAATTCTAGACGACATCGGCGCAGGTCGTGTGAAGGGTGTACGTACTTGTCGGACCTTTCCATATCGTCGTGGCCCTGGCTAACATTGAAGTCGAATGATCATACGCATACCATTAAGTGATCCCCAGGGCAAAGGCCACCTAACCCCACTATACAATCATGCCACTTTCTTTAGGTTCCGTGGCACATGTAGTATGTTTTTTTAAAAAATTTATTTTTTATTTTAGGAGAAAACTTCACTTAAGATTTAGGAACTACCACTCGTTTTGAGAATACCTTCTCAAATGTTAAAAACTCTCAATCTCACTTCATTAACTTTCAATTTGATGAAATGTAATATTCCGGCCTCCATCATTTTCTGAACGTTCAAAGTGATAAAATGATATTTATACCCCTGACATTTTTATGAACTTCTAAATTTATAATTAGTTTCAAATTAAAAAGTAAAAAAAATAATAATAATAAAAAAAATTGATGGGTAATTTGGTATTTTTAGTTGTTTACATTAAGGTTTAACAAGAAAAAAATTCACAGAGGGGAATCAATTGCATCAAATCGAAAGTTTAGGGGGAGTGAAATTGAGAGTTTTTGAAATTTATGGAGTCTTATCGAAACGTCTAGTAGTTCAAGGGTCCAATGTAAAGTTATTCATTTTTTAAAAATTTCCAAAAGGAGGAATTTGTTAGATGCTAACTAAAAAAAGGTGTTTATTGTCATTCCCCGACTTGCATGCATGGCTTCATGGAATGTGTGTCGACATGCGTGCATGGTTGCACTTGCATCACTCTAACACTCAAACAAGTGTAAAAGAAAGCCAGTTAGCTTGGAGAGGAGACAAATCTTGTACCTAATTAACTACCTATGCATGCATGGGTGAAAGTGAGGTCACCCCGTCCACGTCAATTATTCCAACAAATGGATTCATCTTTATTAACTGTAACTCATCCGTCTCCACAACAATTAACTACAAGGCAATAAAGAAGGTGATCTAAGTAAGCATAGGAGAAAATTATAATTTTTTTTAGACAATTCTATAATCTACAACCTCCGAGCCCGAGGTCCGAGTTGATGACACAATTTACGATAAAGACGAATACCATAAAAAGGTAACCAAAGAATATATATATATATATATATATATATATATAAAAACAGCATGTTTGTTGTACTTTAATCAACGGTCAAAATTAAATTTCTCAAAATCTCTCTTTATTTTCTCTCTCCTATTAAAAGCATGTAAAAGTAAGTCAACTTTAAGATTCAATCTTAATCGTTGATTAAACTACAGCATACGTTGTGTTATTTTAATAACAACATGTAGGCCGGATCCCATCTAACATATTTGAGTTCCTAAAAAATTAATGTTTGAGTTCTTAAATTAGTAATAAATGACTATTAAGAATGTTAAACAAAACATGTGTCTCACACATGTCAAATGCACGGAATAAGATCATCTCCAGTCCATTTTAGACTAAAAAATATCCATTTAATGGCCATAAATGAGATATATGTCCCATTAATATAAATAATAATAAAATATTATTTATTCTTTAAAAATAATTAAAAATTAAAAAAATAAAAAAGTAAGAAATATTTTAGAAAAACTAAGGGGTGTTCAACCACCGTATGGGTGGTGGCCGGACCACCACCATTGGCTTGGGGTGGCCGATGCCACCCCATGGCCCAACGGGGGTGGTCTGACCACCCCCAAACCCTAAACGAGTTTTTAATTTTTTTTTAGTTTGGCGTTGGGGTGGCGGACCACCTGTTGGGCCATGAGGTGGCTCGGCCACCCCATGGCCCAACAGGTGGTCCGCCACCCCAAACCCTAAACAATTTTTTTATTTTATTTATTTTATTTTTATTTTGCTTTGTCTCGGGGTGGCCTAAGCCACCCTAGGCCAATGGTGGTGGTCCGGCCACCCCTATGGGGTGGCCGGACACCCCTTAGTTTTTTTAAAATATTTTTTACTTTTTTATTATTTTAATTTTTAATTATTTTTAAAGTATAAATAATATTTTATTATTATTTATATTAATGAGACAGATTTCCCATTTATGGCCATAGGATCTCTCTAGGGAGATCTTGGCCATCTCCAATTCATTTTGGATTGGAGAGGATCCTATTCCTAAAGGCACATGTGCATAATTATGGCAGTTTAAATATAGTGTCTTCATGTATTGCTTATGTAAAATAGCTCATGAAAAACCAAAAGACATAACATCTTTAATTCACTTAGTAACATAAAGGAAAATACAATGAAAAGACTCAAATAAATGTTGTTAAAATTAAGTTTATTATTCAACAAGACCCACATAGATGAAGGTGTGCGTCATAAAGATTTAATAGTTGATTTTTTCAAAAAGATAGATGGAAAAAAGATAGGAGTCGGGACAAATAGCAATCCTCAAAAATTAGTAGCTGTGCAATCACAAAAGATACTGAAAATTTCTCAACCTTTTCTTCATTTTTAAGATAAAAGAGACAAATATTAATAGTTTTTCTTCAAAATCCAGATGCCTCCTTGATGATGATACTGTTGAAGAGTATCAAATTCTTCGGACAATTAAACAATACCTCAATGGAACACTCTGTTTTTGCTGTCTCAGCAGAAGAAAGATTAGGACTAAATTATCCATCATGCTCATTCATAGGCTCATAAAGCCAAGAATAGGAATATAGGAAACAAAAGAGAAACTCTCTCTCAAGTATTCTTATTCATAAAAATGAACAATAATATATAACAACTAGGCGGTCAAGCCGGTGTTATTGTGCTTAAAAATAATTTGAGGTTTAACTCTGAAAATAAAATTACAAAATAGTCTTTTTTAAAAATTTCCGTCCGAACGAAGAAGGGTCTCCACATGTCAATAAAGCATTGATACGACTTGGCTGACGGGACGCACATTTATTGGCTCTGACCCCGGTACGTCCAACAATCTATTTGGACAAGTTTGGACAGCACTCGAAATTTTTTCCCATTTAAAGGCCAACAATTGAAAGAAATTCACCCCTCTCATTCTGGACGTTCAAGATCACTACAGGGGGCGACTTTGAGAGCTAAACGCTTGAGTTTTAAGTGGAAGAGTGAGGTTCTAGAGGAAGAGTGTAGGAGGTCTTGAAGAAGAGAAGCTACACCCTCTTTGAAAGCTATTTTGGCTAAAGTTGTTGTTATGATTTGTGCAGTGTTTTGTTAGTATTGTGAGAGGATTGTGTTGTTCTTGTTGATGGAGATAAGACAAAAATCTAGGTTTTTCCTCAAAGGAAGATTTTGTTACGTAAAAGTTAGCATTCTAGAGTGCATGCTCTGTTAATTGGTAAAAGTTGTGAGGAGTAAAATAAGAAATTTTGATGTGTTAGAGAATGAGTTGGAGTCAATTTTTGAAGTAAAAATGTTGTAATTCATCCGAACGGCATTGAAGGCCGTTCGGACGACGCCCAGGCTAGTAGCCTTCAGCGTGGTGTGTGATAAGCTAAATCTGCGAACACTAGATCAAACAACCCTTATATAGAGCCGCCTATAATAGAAATATACGGAAAAACAAAGAAAAATTCTCTTTGGAATATTCTTATTGATAAAATTGAACAACAATAACAACTAAGCAATCAATCTGACCTTATTGTGCTTAAATAGAATTTAGGGTCCAATGCTGAAAGTAAAATTACAAAAATAGTATTCTTTTTAAAAAAAGTTATCGCAACTTCGCTCAAGTCAATGTTGATTCAAGCAAAGGTCAAGCAAGATTTGTTTCTTTCCCAAAAAATAAATGTTGCATGCAGAACAGCAAATTCCTACTTCAGAAATCTTCCTCCATTCAAGATCCTCCATGAGGCCATTTGAAAGTTGGGCTGCATCACTTCTCCATTTTCACAAATTTTTGTGTTACTCCCAACACCCGAGCACCAATAATGTTGTCAAGGACTGGCTTGCAGCACTTTTGTTCCTCGAAAGATCACCATATGTTTATGAAAAATACCCGTCCTCCTTGATAATCAGGGAGCTCTGCCACTTCCTGTCCAAATATTATGAGACAGACATTTTAGCTAAAACAATTAACAGGTTGCTAAAATATAAAGAGACATAACACTTACTTGATTGTTACTACTGCACGGTAGACCCATATCTTCCTTTTGGAAAATCTATTAAGCTATCATAACTCCAGGAAAGCAAACAGGGCGGTAGAACTGCAAAGTATAACAGGGGAAAATTCTCCTCCTAAGGTCTTCCATATGGTGATCCTTCAAACAACCAAATATGATATTCCTTTGCACCTTGAAGGAACGGTACACGTAATTAGGTATCTAAAGATTCTAACCAAACAAACTCGAAATGCAAAGCATTTCAAACATAGGACTTGAAAAGTCAAGACGTGAATTGAATATAAACTACCTGGTAATAGAAACTAATTGTACAATGACTAAAATTACTGCTGAAATTATGGCCTAAGGAAGCATCATGATCAACAATGATTAAAAATCTGTCAAGTTGACAATGTAAATTTAAAGTTAATAAGACAAGAAATAAATAACAAGGAACACCATATATAAAAAGTCAAAAGAATACAATTCTTGATACATAGCAACAAGCAAATATGGCCCCCAATTATATCACATGAAACTAGTCAATCACAAAACATATAATGACAAGGAGTAATCACTGGAAGGCCCTTACGTTTCAATTACAGATTGCTAAGATGGCATACAATCATCAGGTATAGCTACCATTTGGTCTTAGACGAATAGCAACATTTTTTTTTTACCCTTTTTTAAGATTCATATTCAAAAAAGTTAAGTCGAGAAGTAAATAAAGGAGCATCCATGGTATGAAAAAAATTAAGCCAACTTGTGTCTACTAAACAGTGATCAATCAATTAGGAGAATAAGAAATATTGCCCATTTCATGAATATATAGACGACTGGACAAGAAGATATATAGATAAAAAATTCATAAGGGCATAAGTTAACAATATCCTGATAGAAAATGGCTGCAAATAAAAGTTTATTCAAATAAGTTAACAAATAAACACCATCTAGCGAAAAAGTTCAAAAAATTAAAAATAAAATTGTTGATACACAAAAAACAAGCAAATATGGCCCCCAGTCATATCACAAGATACTAGTCAATCAACAAAACATGTGGTGTAATCACTTGAAGGCCCTTAAGATGACATACAATCATCAGATAATGCTACAATTTAGTCTTTAGATGCATAGGAACATTTTCTCTTTGGATTCACAAGCAAAAAGGTTCAGGCCAAAAGAAAATAATGAAGTATCTAATGTCTAGAAACTTTAATGGCAAGAATAGAACCTGGATAATGCACGTCCACCAAAGTCAACCTCTGGAGTTCTACAGGATAAACTACAGCAACCCTTCCAGATTACACTCTAAAAGTCTTTCCCTTTTGGAGCACATTCTTGCAATATCTACAGTACCATAGGGAACATTTGGAGGAGGCCAGAAATCACTCTGCAAATGGCCAAAATAACTAACATCATAAATGCAACTCAAGCAAAATTTGAGAAGGTGCATAAGCATAAGACAATACACAAAATTTGTTTCCGCTTTACTAGGTTCAGTTTATAGTTGATGCATGAAAAACCCATGGTAGTATAAACCAAATGGGATTGATGTTGTGCCTTTCCAACAACTACTTTCCAGACTCATTGACTTTAGGTACTGAATTAGAAACCCAAAGATACAGTAAAAGAGAAGAAAAGTGGACAACAATGATTCTCTATTGAGTTCTCAATAATTTGTGGCAGTGACATGAGAGAGACTCAACTGCTCAGTTCTGGCATAGTGAAGAATTAACCAGTGGGCAGAGCATTCTGTTTTGGAGGAATGTTACGCATATGCCCATATGCTCACTCTTTGACGAGAATTAAAAATTAAAATTGAATGCTACATGTACTTTCATTTGTTATTTATCCAACTATGATTTTCACAGCCACGTTATGGACTAAGTACTTGAGAATGAAGACTTGGGAGTATGTGTAATAATCCTCTTCTGTTTTATCAAAGATAGGAATCAAAGAAACCTAAAACAGAGAGGGTAAATATATTGATGAATTAGTATGTTGAAAATTTATGTACCTAACTGTAAAAGCTGATAATATACCGGAAATTGGGACTCTTCCTAGACTTTTAGCTTATTCAATCGCCGTGAGCAATCTTAGGCCATCCTTTTTTCTTCTTTTCCTCCTTTACATTGCCACTGTTTCTTCAACAAAGGACATTCCCATATATGAAATAGATAGGGAGGCCAGCAACTCTATTCGACAAAGGATCACCATATGGCAATGCTTCTTCTACTTATTAAGCTGCAACACAAAAAAAATGTACATATTAATCTCAACTTCTTTGATCTCCCAAACCCCAAATAGAATGTGGGAAAAACTTGTACCTCACCTTGGTCTAATAAAACCAAATTTTGTCCATATTGATTGAGCTTCATCAGCCGTTGGCAGACATGGTTTTGAATGCAAGTAAACAAGGACTGAAAGTAATCCAACACTAACTGCATTCATCAATTTAGAATAGGTGCCACCATCCCAAAAAGAAAAAAAAAAAAAAAGCATCCCATCAATGGATGAAAATTACCTGCCCATGATAATTAGTATTTGTTGCTACTAGAAGGAGCTCTACCACTTCCTGTCCAAATATTATTGAACAGTTTAGTTGAGACAACTGATTGGCTACATCATCGCCTTTTTTAATTGCTAAGCTACACACGCAACTGGTGGAGCTTGAACCTACGACCTCACCCTCCACCTTGCTACAAAGAGAGGAAGTATCATTTGAGCTAAAGTTCATTGGTAACTAACTGCATTATCAGATATGTAATACATGAAAATGCATTGATACTATGTGAGAATATGCATCTGTTGTACCCTGCACAATTAATGATGTAACGAGTTATCTCATTGTCGAAACTAACTTCATACGATTTAATCTTCCAGATGCTTGCTATAAGGGAAATCGATTTTTATTTTTTTTACATGTAATGGAAAATCACTTGTATACTAACATAGAAATTAACAATCTGTCACATGAAAAATGGCAACATACTCTGAAAGCAACTATCTAGTTTCATACGAAGAGGCCAATTCCAATTCAGAACTCACCATCTTATATTAATGATAGCCTTCTTACAACATTTAGAAGTGCTTCTGAAAACTTTTCTTCTCCACGAACTACATAATTTTACAAGCAGAATGAATTCTATTGCAATATGTGCAAAAAAAAACCACTTCTGTTTTGGCAATTCGTGGTCGATAAATATTGTTAACATTTGTAGTTCAAATAATTAAAAAAGTAATTCTAGAGGCAATAGAATTGCAAAATATGACAGGAAAAATTTCTCATCCTAAGGTCTTCCATATGGTGATCCTTCAGTAGCCAATATGATATTCCTTTGCAAATTAAGGGAACAATACGTAATTAGGTATGTAAACAAACAAGCTAGAAATGCAAAGCATTTCAAACATACGACTTGAAATGAATATAAACAGAACAATTTGACAATCACTCACATGGAAAATGGCAACAGCCTTTGAAAGCAACTGTCTAGTTTCAATTTTTCTGTCTTTTTTTTTTAAAAAAAAAAATGAAAATGGGAAAAAGTCTAGTTTCATAAGAAGAGGTCAATTTCCAATTAAGAACCCCCCATCTTATTGAACGTTAGCCTCCTTTCATGATTCAGAAGTGATTATGGAAGCTTCTGTTCTGCGAAATACCAAATTCTCCAAAGCACAATGATTCTGTTACAATCTGTGCAACAGAACCACTTCCCTTTTGGCAATTTTTGGTGGATGACTCTTGTTAACATTTACAGATCCAATAAACAGTAAAGTAATTCTGGTGGCAACAGAATTGCAAAAAATAACAGAAAAAGTCCTCACCCCTTAGTCTTACATATGGTGATCCTTCAAACAGTCAACATTATATTCCTTTTCACACTGAGGGAACAATAAATTGCCCATTAACAAAAACACTTACAATAAATTGAAGTGGAACCAAAAATTCACATAAATAAAATGAAATATAAACAACACATAAGCCAAAAAGTTAATAATGTCTACTTTTAAATCTAATAATGCGTACCCATCATTAGCATCAGTTGCTTGAGCAAGGCTAGCTCGAGAATCTTTTAAGCACTCCACACATGATGTACATAACAGCATCAAATTCCCATTGTCAGTTTCAGGAAGATGTCCTGCAATTCATTAAACAGCCAAAGCATCACATTTTCTTTAAAAAAAGAAGTTATGGAGATGAACTTTATAGCATAACAAACATGATGCAAGAGATACCTTTGCAATTCAGACTGATGGTAGATTTATTTGAAGAGGATCAACTATGGAATTTCAGACAAACTCTGCTAGTGGTCCTACGAAGCATTTACACATGATTCATGACATTACAAAGAATGTTCTCCTTCTCCAAGAAAATATAAGCTGCTAAATGTATATTTGCACTGTCCACGTGCACCTCAAACAGCGCATAACACACATGCAATGATCCACAAACAATCTAATGGGTCTTCTAAAACCATAATCCAAAATACCATCGAGTACCCACTTCAACTCCTCTGCATTTGCCACCAAAACATAATATCCCTCTACTTTCAATCACACCTTGCAGCTCGGTTTCTCCAGGGACTCTAGCCTACAATACAAAGAGATGTAATCAATATATATATATATATATAAAGAAAACAACAACCATTAAAACAATTACCTGCACCTCTTAGTCAATAGATAATGTTACCATCTAAAACCAGCTTCAATTTCTCATTTCAACATTTGATAATTGAAGCTATTAGAAACAGCACTAACTTCCAATTGGTTCAATGCCGGCTAGATATCAGGAAAACTACCATTTTTTACCATAAATCAAGTGAGTCACCTTAACAATGATCAAGCAGTAGCCACAAGAAAATCCTTTTCTATCATTGATTACTTTTTCCCTTATAGCTACTTTGAGGAGAAAAGGTACTGAATAGTAATTCAAAGCCTACACTTCCAAGAAAAGAAATAGAAACCAAAATTTTCCCGTTTTGTTGATTTCATACTACACTTTTACAAGGTCCACAATTCCCACTAAACTTTCAGTACCTATTCATGAGAAAATAGGTAAATGTCTGAATCAACAAAGAAATAACAACACATGCATAACAGATTGAAATGGAAAACCTACACAAACGTGCATTAGATGAAAAGACTGATGTAGAGATAACTTAGTTTATCATAGAGCTAATGCATATTCCAATTAAACATTTCATGCAACTACTAAGCTGGTTTCTTATCAGCTACAGATGCTTTTTGACATAAATTTTTTTTTGATAAGTAATGATCAAGTTTTATTAAAAGTGTAAGGCGCCCCTACGTATACTAGGGGTATACAAAGGAAACACCTAACTCGAAAAAGAAAAGCGGAGAAGAAATTCCGCAAAAGATATGGACAAAGGGGCAAGAAAAGCCGAAGTCCAAATGTACAAAGTATTCAACAAAGAAGTCCAAATGCGAAGATTCACTTCCACATTCCTGAGGGTGAAGAAGAGAACTCAGACTGAGTGATTAGATGTGCGGAGCAGATTTAGCTCATAGTGGGAATTTCTTTTACGGGCCACAAGTTGCGTTTGATGGCTTTCCTGAATTCTATTGAGAAGGAAAGGAGGGAGAAAGAGGCAGAATTTCCAGCTCATAGTGCTTCTAGGGGAAATAGGGAGATCAAGAATCTAGTATGTGGAATAAATTATGACAGCAGAGGGGTTGGTACAAGTCGTAGTGAGAGAAAGGGGATGGGAAATCAAGTGGTATCATGAAGCCAAGAATTCTTTCATGGAATGTGAGGGGGCTAAACGAGAAGGAAAAACATTTAAAGGTGAGTAATATGCTTCGAGATTGGAAAGTGGATATTGTGTGCCTTCAGGAGACGAAGATGCAACGTTCGTCTCGAAGCTGGGTTCGTAGCCTTTGGAGGTGCAATCATGTGGACTGGGTTTGTTTAGACGCTTGCAGGGCTTCAGGGGGCATCTCGATTTTTTGGGATAAGAGGGTGGTAGAGAAGATAGATGTATGTATTGGGGACTACACAGTAACAAAAATAGAACTAGCAAAGTGTAAAACTAGTGAACTAAAGAATTGAGAGAAAAATATTCTCTTATGAATTAGTTCTTGTACATTTCCAATATATATAGCATATACTAAATGCTAACTACATAACAATAAGCTGTTATATACAAACCAACTTAATAGAAAGAATAACTACTCTTCAACAACTTAACTACTCTTTCAACAATCAGTTGCAACTCAAGACATTGCGAGTGCGATCAATCGTAGTCACTAAAGCGATCGATCGCACAATAGAGAGTTTATCATTTTTGCTCTGTTAGTGCAATCAATCGCACTTATTAATAGTGCTCGATCACAATTACAGAAACTCAAAATACTTTGAGTTCCTGATACACAGTGGCGGTCTCTTTCAGGAATATTGAAGATCGTTCCATCTGGGCTTTTGCTAGGGTCTATGGTCCAAACCTTAAAAGAGATCGAAGAATTTTGTGGAACGAGTTGGCAGGTATTATGAGTTGGTGGAATATGCCGTGGTACATAGGGGGAGATTTTAATGTTACTCGTTATCCGAGCGAACGATCCGGGGGGGCCTGTCGATTGGCTATAAGGGAGTTTGCTGAGTTTATCTCTAAGCATGGGTTATTGGATTTACCCCTCTGTGGGGGTTCTTATACATGATCTATCTTGACGGATCCTCTAAAGTGGTCGAGAATTGATTATTTCTTGATCTTTGCAGAGTGGGAAGTCAGATTTTCGGGTGTCAAGCCAGAGGCTCTCGCGTCTCTGCTCGGACCATTTTCCTATTCTTTTGAATTGCAATGATGGAGCTAGGGGCAGCAGGCCCTTCAAATTTGAAAATATGTGGAAGGACGGCAGGGTTCGTGGGCATGGTGAAGTAATGGTGGGACACTTACTTGTTTCAAGGCACTCCAAGTTTTATCTTTGCCTATAAGATTAAAGCTTTGAAAATGGACTTGAAGAAGTGGAATGAGGAGGTTTTCGGCAACATAGGGTGTAAAAAGATGGAGCTTCTTGATGATCTTTAGGGGTATGATGATATTGAAGAAGATCGGGCTCTAGGCTCTGAAGAGTTAGTGAGGAAGGGGAAGGTGATGAAGGAATTAGAGAGGCTTTCCTTTTTGGAGGAGGTGAGCTGGTGACAAATATCAAGAGTTTTATGGCTTAAGGAAGGGGACAAGTGCACTCAATTCTTCCACTCCATGGCCAACTCACATCGAAGGTATAATTCCATTGACTCCTTGTTGATTGATGGTAGGCATTCCAATAACCAGGATGATATTAGTGAGCATACTGTCACGTTTTATCAAAAGCTATTGTTTGAGCAAAGTCGATGGAGACCTAAGGTGGATGGCATTGATTCCGAGTGCATTTCGGAGCTTGAGGTTGCTTGGATGGAGAGAGAGTTCGAAGAGGAGGAGGTGAGGAAGGTTGTTTTTTGCATGGAGGGGGACAAGGCACCTGGACCGGATGGCTTTCTTCCAAGTTTGTTGGGATGTGTTGAAGGTGGACAACATGAGGGTCTTTAGCATTTTTCATAGATTTGAGCCCAGCCTCAATAACTCTTTTATTTCGCTAATTCCGAAGGTCCTCCCTCGGTTGCATTTTCAGTGGCTCAATGTCCAAAACATCTTCCTCACTAAGCAGTAACTCTACCATATCACTGTGCTGCTTATCACCACTTGATGGGGAGTTGGATTTCGCATTCGTTTTACATTTCGGCTTCTGCGGCCTGGCGCCAGAACTCGGGTTCGCCAGAAGAACGACGTTCGACAAGTTCGGAAGCTGCCCCAACACCACTCTCTTCTTGGTCGGCGTCTGCTCGTTGGACATGGCAGCCGCAGCCCTTTTCCTCACAGCACGCATGACCCGCACGCTGGTCTCCTGCTCCGCTACCATGTTCCCAAGTAGACCTAGTTGAGATAGTGTAGGAGAAAGAGAGAGAGAGAGAGAGAGAGGGGTCTGGGGAGTGAGTGGAAATGGGGGCTTTGTAGATTGTGGCAGAACCCATTCCGGCACCCGAAATCCAACTCCCCATCAAAGTTGCCGCCAAAGATCCTGTCGGCGTAGCAGAGGCACACGGCGTTGCGACCGGAACGATCTGACCCACAATCTTCACCGAAGACTAGGCGATAGGAGTAGCGACCAGCGAGACAGCGCTCGCAGACCCGTCCATGGAATTGCCTTCCTTCACAGGATCTGGCGTGGCGTCCCCAGTCAACGGAGCGCCTGTCGGCTCCTCCCTCAACAATCGCGCCGTTAAGTCACCGGGAGAAGGCCCAGGGCCAAAGGCCAACATAGAGCACGACTCATCCCTGAGGACCCCAGACCCAATAACAAACGTGGAAGAGCTAGGATCCCCGACCCGACTCGCAACCCACATCTTCTTGGGCCACGGCAACATGCCAGCCTTACTTCGATGTTCTTTCTTCTTCCAAACAGCAGCCATTGGGCCCTTACCCTCTCCTTCTGTGGGCTTGGGAGAGCTTGGGCTTGAAAGAACTCCTTCAGAGGACTTGAAGAAACACAGGACAACCGCACAACATATTTGTATGCTTAATCGGTACCAAGTTTAGGGGAAATAGATTTGAAGTTATAAGGGATGCAACAATGGAAGTAGTCGGCTTCTGCTTCAAATCAGATTAGGAAATAGTTAATTTTTAAGGGTTTGATTATGTATGAGCAACCAAAAAAAAAACAGAGCAAACCGAGAAGTTGTACACTAAAAGAATTAATCAAAATATGCAGAATAATATATCGTTCAAGTGGTGATGTGGGTGGAGCATTCTGTTTTATCAAAGATAGCAACTAATTAAGCACATTAAAACAGATAAGGTAAATCATATTAGATAAATTTGGTGGTTGAAAATTGCACGTACCAAAATTTGGGGACTCTTGCTAGACAGACTTTTCGCTTAATTCAATCAATTTGGAATCAATCCATATCTGTTCCACGTGAGCAATCTTGCGCCATTCTTTTCCTTTTTTACTTTGCAACTTTTTCTTCAACAAAGGACAATTGCGAATTGATAGATAAAGGGAGGGAGGCAGCCCCTGTTCCGGCATATACTTGAGCTGAGGGCAGTCCATCATAATCAATCTTTCAAGAGCATTGAGGTGTTGAATCCCTTTCTTGTCCAAAAATTTCAAATTTGGAAATGTACATATGTGAAGGGAGGTCAGACTGGTGGGCAGCAACTGCTCCTCTGGGAAGGACTCCACATCTTCAGAATTGCCACCGATTGACAAAGATATAAGAAAAGGGAGGTTCTGCAAACCCCATCCCATCCGACTTGCAATGAGTTTATCACAATCTCTGATGTCAATTGATTTCAAATTGTAAGGCAACCCCCCTTCAGGAAACGACTCAACTTTTGGACAATTCCCTATACTCAAATCCTCAAGAGATGGAAGGAGTATGTGCATTTTGTCAGGAAGTGATCTCAAACTGCCACAACAATTGACCCTAAACGTTGTGAGTTTGGTGGCACGCAATCCTCCTTTTGGAAAAGAAACAAAATTATGGCAATAAGTGATATTAATCTCCAAGATGACTAAATCATGTTCATAATTTTCTGGAACCGTAAGAGATTCCAAATTGCTACACTCCCAGATTTCGATGTCATAAAGATTTGGGAATAAATCTAATGGAAAGGACTTCACAGAATCACAATTCCACAACGACAGTTTTCCAAGGGATGAATAGTCCAGGTTTGTTGGGAGCTCTAATTTCTTACAATATTCAATCTCAAGGGTTTTTAATGTAGAGGGAAGACCATCCTTAGGAAGGGACACAAGTGAGGAACACTTCTCAATCACCAACTTTTGAAGACCGCCGTTGAGTCTATCATTCCCTCGGGAAGGGACACAAGTGAGCCACAGTCACGGATGCTGAGGGTTTTTAATGTAGAGGGAAGGCCATCCTTTGGAAGGAACATAAGTGAAGAACACCCATTGATCGACAACTCTTGAAGACTGCCATTGGAGTCTATCATTTCCTTCGGTAGGGACTCAATTCCTCCAATATTGACCGTCTGCATTCCAGCTGGCAATTCATCAAACAAAACCTCTTTACAATCTTCCACCCAAAAATCACGAATAGCAGGCGTCCTTGAGAATGAAGCCACCAATTGTGGACATTTATAAATTTTAAGCGTGGCTAAAGAAGGAAGATGGGTGGGCAACCCTCCAGTTAGCTTAGGGCACTCTGTAATACGAAGATTTTCAAGTTGAGGAAAACTTACGCCCTCATTTTCGTCACCAATAGAAATCCATTTTTCCCACTTCTTCATATCTCTGAAGCTAAGAACTTTAAGGGCACCAAATGGCTTAAATGAAGAAGAACCGCTACCACAAAACTCACAACCCACTGTAACAACTTCATCAAACCCAACAATATAGAGTTCCTGCAGAGAGGGTAACTGTCCAAGGGATGGCAAGCTGCTGCAATAGTTACAATTTTCTAGAATAAGAGATGCTAGTTTAGAGAATGAAGGAAGTCCTATCCAATCTGAAAGACTTTTACCACCATAGTATTTGATAATGAGGCTTTTCAAATTTGTATGGGGTCGGAGCCCATCAAGTACAATTTTCTGACTTTCTGGAACATGAGTTTCAACATTCCATTCTAATACCAACTCTTCTAGGTGCTTTTTGTCCTTCAAGCTTGCATTTAGAGCATCATTGGGGGATTCAATATTTTGGAGGTCCAAAATGGCAAGCAATCCCCGAAGATTTACAAGTTTCCCCAACTCTCCAATGCACGACCCACTACCTTTGCTAATGATAAATTTAGTCAATGTCTGTAGGCATTTTAATCTACCCAAATGAATCGGCATCTCTTTAATGCTAGTTTCGGTAATATCAAGATGACGTAAACTAATGAGTTTCCACATATCTCTCGGCAATACAACAAGCCCACAATTTGATAATCTCAATGTTTGCAAATTGCATAATTGACATATAGAATCGGGCAATCTTTGAACTTCAGTGAAAGAGAGATCCAAGTAACGTAGGCGTTTAAGTTTACCAATTGAATCTGGCAATTCAGTAATGTTACCATACTTGGATAGAGAAAGCAACCGTAAGCATCTTAGTGTTGGCAGTAAATCATGTACTACTTTTTTACTCAAGTGGTAGCGAGACCAGTACATATCTAAATGTAGGAAAGTGTGCAATCTCTTAGCTTTGTGAAGGGTCTGAAACTTCTTTAAGCTATGGAATTGTTGTTTGAAAAAATAGGACAAATGGCGAGTATTGTTTACTATCTCGTGAGAACAACCATCCTCCAACCTTGAAATAAATTGTCCAGATATAGATTTTGCTAAATCACTCACAAGATCATGCATTACAAAGCATGACTTGTCATCACTTGATTTTTGGAATAATGATCTTGATTCTAGAGTGAGGAAATACTCATTACCAACTTCTTCCATTGTTTTGTTTTTGGGTTGATATAAGTAACCTTCAGCCATCCATAATAAGATTAATTGATCTTTTTTGAAAGCATAATCCTTTGGGAATATTGAACAATAAGCAAAGCATTGCTTTAGAGGTGAAGAGAGATATTTGTAGCTTAACCTTAGAGCTGGAAGAATACCCATCTCATCAATTGGCAAATCCCATAGTTCACTCTTTAATATTTTGTCCCATTCATTAACATCTGGTTTAGATCCTAATAAAGCACCAATTGTCTTGACTGCTAATGGAAGGCCTCCGCACTTTTCAATGATTTTTCTACCTATTACTTCTAACTCTCCATGTGCATTAGAGTTACCATCATGAAATGCATGTTTTGCAAATAGGGACCAGCAATCTTCTTCTGGTAACTCCATTAGACGATGAGATAGAGCTCTAGCAACTGATAAAACACTATTATTACGTGTTGTTACAAGGACCTTACTTCCTTGTGCCCCATATTTGAAGGGTTTACACAATGCCTCCCATTGAACATAACTTTCATTCCAAACATCATCTAAAACAAGTAGAAACTTCTTTCCCGTTAGACACTCCCTTAGCTTAAGTTGAAGTTGATTTAGATCCTTAATATCACAAGTTGATGAAGTTACTGCCTCCAGAATTGTTTTCGTTATCTTGAACACGTCAAATTCTTCAGAAACACAAACCCATGCATCAAGGTTATTAAAGTGCTTCTTCACCCTATTGTCATTGTATACAAACTGAGCAAGGGTGGTCTTGCCCATCCCTCCCATGCCGATTATAGCAATCACACTCATCTCATTGCCACGTGCATCATCTGAGAGTATCATTTTAATAATTGCCTCCTTGTCAACATCCCTACCACAAATATCAGATTCTTCAACCAAAGAAGTTGTGGGCAATCTTTCAGATGATTTCCCTCCAAAACCCTCTTTAAGACCTATAAGATCCTTTTGTTGTGCTAGAGATTCTAGTCTGCCAAGTATCTCTTTTATCTTTGGCTCTATTTGTTGGACAAAAGAATTACGAAAAGCAGAGATAGACTTTCGTACCTTGCTTGCAGTGGTTTGAAATTGAGCATCCAACTCGCTTCGCAAGGCTTGAGTAGCAATCTCATCCAAGACGTGCTCTGCATCATAGACCGCATCTTTCAGCTCATCAAGCCACTTTTTCACAACAGGCTTTGTAACTTGCACTTCTTCAGCGTCTTCAAGCACTGCAACGAAGGTCATGAATGATGTCTCCAACTTCTTGAGGAGTCCTTCGGAGAGTTTTCGATGCCGAAAGAACTCAACGAAGTCACCAAATGCCATTTTTTCGAAAAAAGCTTGGAGGAAGGGAGAGAGAAAAATGGTTGCAATCTCAGCCATGTTTTCTTGTTTGGAAATCAGAGGAAATGAAGGAAGGGGAATGCAAGTAGCAGAGCATAAACAGAGAAGAAGCTGCTTTTTGCTTTAACAAGGAAGAAGTGAACTTAAAAAACTTGACTTCTCTTTAGAATGTGCCATCTACCATTCCATGCAATACGGTCCACTTTCTTGTTTTTTGTTTAGAGATATCTTTGGATTGGGTTTGGTGGATTGAATAAGGCTGGCCAGTTGTGGTGGAATCCACATCATCTCACTTCATCAAAGAAAAAGAAAGAAAGAATAACTATCATAAGCCTACCACCAAAAGAAGGAAAAAGAAGACAAAAAATAAAGGCAAACCAAACATGAAAGAAAGAAACTTCATGGATAATAAAATAGAATATTTTGTTATTATTTTGTTTAAAGCATACGCAGACTTCATCATTTCACAAAGAAAAAAAATTTGAAACACTACACAATTATATTGCAAAATAAATAAAAATATAATAACTATGGAAAGACTTACACCTCAAGGCAGTCTAAAGATGGGAATCATCTAGATGGAAAATTAGAAAAAACAGTCTTATAACAATAGAAAATTTTGTTATTATTTTGTTTAAAGCATACACAGACTTGTTAAGGCGTTGGCTGTGCTTTGATTTGATTACAATAACCCAAAATATTTCATGTTTTCACTTTAAAACAACCAAAAAAAAAAAGGACAGAGCAGAGCACCGTGCCTCCAAGAAAAAAAAAAGTGCTCAACACTTTTTTTAAAATATTATTGATTTCCTTAATAGCCTATCAGAATTTGGGAACAATGAAACAATATTTCAATGGAACACTCTGTTTTGGAATGTAAACCAAAACACTTCATTATTTCACAAAGAAAAAAATTGAAACACTACACAATATTGCATGATATAACATGTTGCGATAACACATGGATTTAGACCCAACAAAACTATATTAACCAGTTACACTTCTTACATATTTATAATGTGAGACTCTATCCTTATGGACACTCACTCATTATATATACTCAATATATTGTTAATTTCCTTAATAGCCTGTCAAAATCTTGGGACAATGAAACAATATTTCAACGGAACACTCTGTTTTGGTTTATGTAAACAAAAACAACCAGAAGCGTATAATAATATATATAAAACCATCTTCTTGCTTATAATATATAAACACATAGAGAGAGGTTATCTGATCGAGTAAATTTACTCTTAAAAAATGAGTAAATAATAGTGCATTTTGCATGCAATTGTTAGCGTCTGGTCGTTGGTTTGTGAGTTTTGGATTCCGTTGGTCGGCCAGTTGTGTTGGACTCCTCCTCACAAATCACAATAATGCCATTCAACAAATTAAGTTGGAATTCTTTATTATTATAGTTTATTATACTTGAATTGAATTGATCCCAGAGCGCAGCGCACATGCATGCGCATTGAATGCTATCCTGTCTTGTTACCCCCATTATTAATTTGCCGCGCATGAAGGAGGCAGCTTGGATTACCTCTAATTCTAACCTACCGCGTTCTTTACTTAATTAATCAAAATAGGAACAAGCTAGGGCAGGAAAGATTCTCTATTTTTTTTTTTTTTTTTTTTCATTAATCAAGAAGAATTAAACATCATTGCTCATTACATGCACTATCACTAATAATATCATAAAACTCTTTCATCCAAGCTTAATCTTCATACCGAGAAATTGCCACTTTAATAGCACTAACTAGCTGCAGCTTTTCTTACATTTTCTTTAAATTTATGAAAATAAACTACTTTTTAGCTTTCATTTTCCCTTTTTATACCATATATATATATATATATATATATATATGCAAATTTTCTCTAAACTAATTTTGGAGGGAAATTTCTGTCAACCTATTATAATCAATGTTTGAGTTTCTAAGTTAGTAGAAGGGTAATAAATAACTATTAAGAATGTTAAACAAAATATGTATGTCACGGTCTACAGTTTTATGAAAGGATGATCGACTTCATATCAATAAAAAAGACTTGGCTAACTAAATGATTGTAGTACTAGATAGTAGTAGAGAATAAAGGGATAATATATATGTTATCCCTGAGTAATTGTCTATGATCTTTACTGTTGTGTTTATTAATAGTTATAATGTTGAGTGTTAATTATAGGATAGTCATAAGATACATCTCTATGAGGTGTTAGTGATAGTACACAAGTCAAGTAGTTTATGTTTATCACATTTCTTGGTAACTATAAAAACCTATTGGGTTACGTTAATGAATAAAGTAAGCAAAGATTAATATAATTCAATTCAACTCTTGAATTGATTTGTGAGGTATTAAGATTCTTCGAATTACCCTTATCTATCTTTCCTATTATTTTACATCCCACTTTATGTAGGCACTTCACAATTAGTATGAGAGCCAAACACTACGTTGCTTCCGCCATGACCATGGATTACTGTCATTTGGAACGTTTAGAGACGCAATTGAGATCTCTGAATTCTCTTCAACAAGAAATTAATCCCGGACAAAAGCGGTTCTTGAAGATTTTGGAACCTAAAAGATGATTTTGGACTCGATCAACGACTCATCCTATGCATGCAATCCTAACGTCTCGTCCTTGGTTGGTGAGTTTTTGTGTGATTTCACGGGGAAAAGTGTTCAATTCATGAACTCCTTATAAGGATCTTCTTGTCCTAACATCTTGTGTCATTACTCCGAAAAACAATATATATATATATATATAGTCTGCGTTTTTTGACTAATAGATACAACAATTCAGTAGGCTTAAGAATGACGTAGCACACATGCATTGCATGCTATCCTCTTTTTTATTTTATTTTATTTTTTTTACCTTTTTTTATTAACTTAAGTTTTTGTGACAAATTGTGATTTAATATGGTATTAAAATCAAAGGTCTCGAATTTGAACCCTTATCTCTGTTAATTCACCTTATTTAAATTAAAATATTATATTTATTGGGCATCATCATCTTGTATTAAAATTTAAGCTTTTAGAAAATGTGGTAATTTAACTGTTGACCTATTTGGATTGTGGACAGTAGTACTACTTGTGGATCAAAATGTTTGAAAATTTTGATTTCAAGAGAGAAGATGGTGTATAGAGTTTAAGAAATATTTAAAGATTTGATGGCCTCGTTGTGATGATACCAAAAGACAATGATTTATTTGATTTATTTGGAGTCCACTAGAATTGGCCATAATTAATATTCAATCCACGGGCGGAATCCAACGCTATCTATCTCTTTTCATTATCTAAAGCCAACTAAGGCCATATATAATATTCTACAGAGATGTCTCCATGTTTATGTGTAGTGGCTCCAAAGTCAAGTTTGTTAGGCGGAAAAAAGCACACAAGAGCTTGATGGTGAAAATATGTGCACCCTGACTAAGCATAACTCCGATGTTTAAGTTAGTTATTGTCTCACTAAAATAATAATAAAATTTATATTTTAAAAAACTTGTAATTTTGATAACGGTCATATTTTTGAAAATTTTGAGGACGAGGAACTTGACGGACGGTGACGGCGAAACTTGAAATGAAAATATATAGCGGAGAGAAAATGGCACTCTTAATTCAGAAATGGAGCTAAGCAAAATGGGTGAGAAAAGGCAAAGAAAATGGAAGAGAGAGAGAGGCATGGGTGAGGAAAGGAAAAGAAAAGGAGGAGAGAGGAGAAAAAAGTCTTTGATCATTTTTTATTTTTTTATTTTATGCATTTGGTGAGTAAATAGTACTCCCTCGATCTATGCAAACTCACTATTTTTTTTCAACGCTAGTCTCATGGTTCTGGCATGCACATAAATGTATCATGATGGCAATGAAAATCAATCCAAATTTGTCTGGCCGGCTTAGTAATGGGGCACAGACTCTCCTAGCTAGTAAGCTGAAATGAAAACATTTAGCCATAAAATGATAAAAATCTCTGGGTTTTTGGAATAATGTTACAAGTTATTCTTGTATCATCTTTTTGTCTCTTTATCAATGATGTGACTCTTAAAATCATCATTGGACTTGTGATTGATCACTATTAAATTTTGATCAAATAGTAATTTTATAAAAAGTCACCTCATTTTTTTAAGGGCACAAAAGTAACATAAGAATCACTTCTAGAATTACTAGAATTTTTGTTCTATTTTGGATATTTGGATTTATTTTTTTGAAAAAATTAATATTAGAATTGAAAATTAATATTTAAAAAAAAAAAAAGAAAAAAAGAAAAAAAAGAAAGAGTAGTATAGAGAATTTATTGAAGTGTGTAGAGAAAAAACAGTAGCTAAAGTAGAAATTTATACTTTTTTAATAGTTGTTTTTGGCTATTATTGGTGAAGATGCTATAAAATCATAGGAAAATATGCTTAAGCTGGCGGAATTAATATCCTTTTCTTTTTTTTTTGTACATCCAAGATACTAAGTGTGACAGCATTTCTAAAATTATTATTGTTTGACAAAAAAGTTTTCTGTCGGCATTGCACGTGATGACTTTGATGAATTGTTTCTGGCAAGCCTAGTATGATTATATATTAACCTAATTAAGCATCTTATCTTGATTATAATATGATCATCCTCACCTAATTTCCCACCGAATGTCGATCACCATCTTCTTGCTTATAATATGTATAGACATATGGAGAGGTTATCTGATCGAGTAAATTAACTCTAAAAGAATGAGTAAATAATTAAGCATTTTGCAAGTGGAAACCAACTGTATATTTAACGTCACAATAATGCCATTAAACAAATTAAGTGGGAATTCTTTATTATTATAGTTTATTATACATGAATTGATCCCAGAGCAGCGCACATGCATGCATTGGATACTATCCTCTCTTTTTGACCCCCATTTCCCGCGCATGAAGGAGGAGGCAGCTTGGATTACCTCTACTTATAATCAACGTTAACTCTATTTTACTTAGGGTGCATTTAAGATTGTGATTTCATAAGAATATTCTGCATTTTTAAAAAATATCGTAAAACATAAAGTATTTGGCATTGCGATTTAAAAAGTACTTAATCTAAAATAGGAAGAAAAAAAATCTATGATTTTTATAAGTAGGCTAGGGGGTACTTGTTTGAAAAAGTGCGAATTTAAACTAAAATTATGATTTCGCATAACAAATATTTGATATAAAATTACTTTTTAACATGTTTTACCATGCGCCTTTACGATTTTAAAAAGTATGAATTTCAAAAGCACAATTTTAAAATTGCACTTATTGAAACCACAATACTAAATGGACCCTTAATCAATCAAAATAGGTCTTTAAATAAAATAATAATCAAAATAGGAACAAGCTAGGGCAGGAAATTTTTCTTTTTCTTTTTTTCATTAATCAAGAAGAATTAACATCATTGCTCACTACATGCATTATATATCACTAATAATATCATAAAACTCTTTCATCCAAACCTAAGCTACATATATACCGAGAAAATAGCCGCTTTAATAGCAAAAACAAGCAGCAGCTTTTCGTACATTTACTTTAAATTTAAGGGAAATAAACTACTTTTTAGCTTTTATTGTCATTTTCTTATACCATTTAAATATGGATACAAATTTAATTTCCTTCAACCTATTATAATAAATGCCAAGTGTCTAACATGTTTGAGTTTCTCATATCAATGTTTGAGTTCTTAAGTTAATTAGTAGAAGGGTAATAAATAACTATTAGGGAAAACTTTACTTTAAACTCCTGAACTACTGTGCGTTTTGAAAAGATCCCCAAAATTAATTTTTTTGTTTTGAACAAAATGCTTGGAAACGAAACTCTTAAGAAAGTGGGAGTAGGTTACCTCGTCGACGTACTCGTCTAGATGGGGGTGGTTGAAGGTCTTGGAGAACAAGACGTAGGGTTCGGGTCGACCCATTTCGTGCTTTTGCGTGTCTTGGAATTGGATTCTCCAAACAAGCAAGCGTTGAATTTGAATTCTAGGGTTTTGAGTTGTTAAAATTGTGATTATGCGGAAATTATAACGGAACCAATACAGAAAATAAATACAAAGAACTTTACGAGTGGTTCGGTGTTAGGCACCTACGTCCACCACTCGGAATACCCCTCAGGGTTATATTGTACTCATTAACTTGATTTGTTTACAATACAAATGTCTCTATTTATAAAGCAATGTCTAAATACACGTATAGTAATCAAATCCCCTTGATTTGATTACAATCCCAATATTTAATTACAATCAACACATAAATATAGAATATTTGATATCAGCATAATTATGGAATATATTGAAAATATTATATATTTTTTATATATTCTAACACGAGTGTTTCACTTTGAAACTCATGTTTTTTGGGGTTTTACAGGTTTTGTTACCGACCCGAATGAAGAAGAAAGAAAAGAACAATTTGTCGCCTCATTTTTACGTCTATAATTATGTTTTTTTTTTTCTTTGTGGGGGTGAAAAATGCAATATCAGTCCCATGTTTACACTTATTTATAATAAGCTTTTTTAGTATAAAAATATATTAAAAACTTTTTGTATGATGTCAAAATAACAAATAAAGTCCCTACTATGCCAAATCTATACAAAAATTGATAGTATAAACTTATTTGTTATTTTTCTATACCAAATAATAATAATAATAATAATAATAATAATAATAATAATAATAATAATAATAAAATAAAAAAATAAAAAACCCTCAAAACATAACTTAGTACAAATTGTGACGTCCCACATCGCTTGGGTATGGAGATGAGGATATGCTTAAATGTATACTACACCCTTAATGACAACAACGCATTTTAAAGCCGTGATGGTCATGATCTCATCAGAACTCTGCAGTTAAGCGTGCTTCTGCTGGAGTAGTACCAGGATGGGTGACCTCCTGGGAAGTCTGGTTCGAGAGGAGCTAAAAGCAAACAATATTGTGTGTCATTAGATGAGATGTTACACAAATCAGTGTCATTATGCGGGGGTTTTCTCAAAATCATAAGATTCAAACTATTAAGCACCATGTTTTGCGAAAAGAACTTAAAATGCAACTTAAAATTATTTTTACTCTATGAATTTAGAAAGAAAAAACTCTTAATTCTCAAGATAAAATTTTGATATTTTAGGTTGTGTTATCTTATCTCATATGCTATGTTTTGAAAACTTTTTAAAAAATTATTTTCATTTCTCAAATGTTCAAAACTCTTATCAAATATTGGGTGTGTTTGGCAACCCTTTTTCCTTTGTTATTGCAGCTGAAAATAATTGATATGATGGTATAAAGTTTGTATTGAAAAGTGAAGAAGTGTTGTTTGGTAGTAATCTTTTTATTTAAATAGTAATAAAAAGTGAATTGTGTGATAAAAAATGAAAAAAGAAATTACAATGTTTTGATGTTGATTTTTTATAGAAAATGAGGTGTGGACAGTAACAAGAGTATGGAAGGATTTGCCAAACACTCTCGATTCATATGTTCAAACATAGGCTTTGTTTGGAAAAGCCTTTTCCTCAGACACTGTAGTTGATGTAGATTAATGTAAAAATAATAATAATAAGAATGTTTGGTATAAAAAAGTGAAAAAGTTTTGTTTTATAGTGATTTTTTTATTTGAATAATAATAAAATGTGAATGATATGATATAAAAAGTTAGAATGTTTTGATACTTATTTTTTATTAGAAATGATGATGAAGAATAACAAAGGAAAGAGAAAGTATTTGCCAAACAAAGGCATATTTTGAGGTATGACTCCTTGCAACTAACACACTTTTCAAAAAATACTCACAAAAAAAAAAAAAAAAAAACACAAAACTCTTTGTCAAAAAAACCCCTAAACACTTTTCACAAAATATTTATAAAAAAATAAAACACAAAACACTTATCAACAAAATAAGGCTTTTTTTTTTAATTTTTTTAATTTTTTTTAAGAAATCAACAAAATAAGGGTTAAATGCCCTTTTTCGTGTATGGGTTTTAACGATTTTATTTTTTCTCACCTAAGTTTTATTTTGTATTATAGGTGGTACCTCTTTTATTGGTAAGTACGGAGACGGTACCTTTGTCAATCTCCTGTCCATAAAACTAACAAAATTCCATGTCAAACCAATCAAAACATGTCATGTGTCATATGGCTCAATAAAAAATTAATTAATTAATTAATTAATTTTTTTTTTTTTAAAAAAAAAAAAAAAAACTCTATATGGTCTAATATAGGGGTATACACACGGTTACAATTAGTGGGTATTATGAAATGACAAAACACACGGTTACAGGAAAAAAATTCTCACCCTAAGGTCTTCCAAATGGTGATCGATCCTTCAAACAGCTAATATGATATTCCCATGCACATTGAGGGAACAATACACGTAATTAGTTATGTAAACAAACAAACAAACTAGAAACACAAAGCATTTGAAACATAGGAAATGAAAAGACTTGAGCTGAATATAAACTACCTAAAATAATTGCGCGAAGACCAAAATTTCTGCTGAAATTATTGGCTATGCAAGCATCAAGATCAAAACGATTAAAAATCTGTCAAGTTGACAATGTAAATTTAAAGTTAATAAGACAAAAAATAAGTACCATATGAAAGGTTAAAAGAATAAAATTCTTGATACATAGCAGCAAGCCAGAGTTTTATCACAAGGTAAATCACAAAACACATAACAAGGAGTTATCACTGGAAGGCCCTAAGTTTCAATTACATAAAGAAAGAAACTAAACTGGAAAGCTAATACAACCTATTTCTTGTCAAATTTCAAAATTCCTTTCCAGAATGTCGTACATGATAAAATTCTGATCCTTAAATTAGAATAACTAGTCTAAGTACATATTAAATGCTGCACATGCTAAGTACTTCTAGTTGTATTTATTCAGAAAATGACAGCTTAACTAAAATCAAAAGGGCAACCTGAATTCCAAAACAACATTCACCTCAAAAGAAAGCTCAAAGTTTATGACATTGCCCGCAATATGCCTTTCAAAGATGCTCCATAAAAATCTGGCTTATGCTTTTCACACAATCAGCCAGCGCTGAGAAACTAATACCCAAGATGCAACCGGAGAAAAAAAAAAAAAAATCAGGAATTTTTCAGCTTCTACTTTGTGTACGAGACTAATTCAGCCACCCCATACCGATCACAAATTCTAACCCCCAAGACACGAGAGCTAGGGAGTCAAGAAATGCAGCCACCCCATACCAATCACAAATTCATTTCAAGAGAGCTAAAATCTCATAAACAAGAGAAGGCTCAACAGATGAAGTAAACAACTCAACTCCCCTCAAATCAACTCAATTCAACCTTAATCAAAAGTAAACTGCAAGAAAGAGTTATATAAATATTTAGTAATTTACCCGGGACCAACTTAACTGGCACCACAAATGATGAAAATAATGTATGGTTTATTGTAATCTGCAGATATTTACCAAAACACCAAAGCAAATGCAAATAAAATGAGTAAGGAATGGTTAAAAATGAATACATTCCTCACTTCAAAACAAAACACCAATTCAATTGCATTAATGTTATCTAAACGCATATCCACATAATGAAACTCATTCACAGCAAAAGCCAATCACATTCTCATATAACCATGAAACATAACAGGAAAGGCCTCAGATTCTCCAGCAAATAAACCAGGGGAACCGTCTTCCAAAGTCAAAAACATCTAAACACCCATTTATAAGAAAAACTAAAATTGAAACCAAAAAGAATTCAGTGCCTGGAAAAGAGCTACAATTTTGGTTCTTAAGTCCCCACAAAGACTTAATTATTTACCTCCTATTTCCTCCAGCCCCACCCGGACCACGAGCAAATGTCTGGGCAGAAACCACAAGCTCAAGCTCAGCTTCAACAACCCCAGGAATGTCAGACATGCCAAGGGCAGCAAGCATGTCGATGGTTTCCCTATCAGACTCATCTGGTAAGTACACAACGCATTTCAAAGAATTAGCAGTTCCTGCAAGGAGACAGGCCATGATTGAAGATACAACCAACTATTTGAACCATTTAGGCAGAAAAAAACTAGGAGAAAAACAGAGAAAGAGGAAATTAGAACACAACTATCCATGATGCTGATTCATAGGATCATAATAAACAAGTAGTTCAATCGTACTTCATAAATTGATTGTAACTATTTTACAATCAATGAGAGCCTTGTAACTATTTTACTTCAATTATAATTCAAACTCTTTCATATCATCAATTCGTCACCTACATGTTTTCTCAGTGGTCGAACAGAACAACTCATTAGGCACCATTCACTTCTTTCCTTTCACAGTTAACATTTTTACTATGACCAAGCAATTTAAAGTTACATCAAAATCTTTGCTTGTTTGCCAGATAAATGTAGAAATGATAAGAAAAAAAAAAAAAAATCAAGGATCTTATATCCATCACCAACAATCAAAATCTCCATGTTGTGACAGTACATCAAAGATATTACCAAAAGCGCATGCCAGGTTCTCTAGAGGGTGTAATATGCTCCCTTAACATCAAAAGTTCAGGTGACAACTCATCAGAGCCCAAAAGTGTAAGAGATTCCATTACTGCTGTGAAGATCCTCAACTAGTTTAAATTTCAGTATATTTCTCTACAAGCTTACATAAAGATGCACTGAAGCACTTTTTCCAATGGCCTAGGCAAAGAAAATAGCCTTTTCCATCAAATCCAATAACGTCATGGTCATATCCTTACAGAAAAAAATGAAGATATTTGAACTAACTTTACGTAAGGTGAAGGGCTCATCTTAAAGTATCGATCACACATGCTTTACCACAAGATGCACTGCCAATGTGAAAAATAACTAAAAGCACCAGCCATTTTATTTGCACATATGCACTTGTAATCACCAACAATGAAAGCACATTGGACACCACCCTCAAATGCTGGGTGATCAAGACTCTGCTCAAATCAAATGGATTCTCATTGCAATTGTTTTGAGCCCCCAATAACAAGGTTGACAAGAGAGCTTGCCAAAGATGTATCAGTACATTCCCACTCTAGAATGGAAGAATTTGGATAATCTCTGTTTTGGTTAAGTTACCAAATAAAAGGGTAGTTACATCTATTTATAAGCATGGAGGTTTAGAGGATTAGAAGCAGTACATAGACGAAGAAAATACAAAGGAAAGTTTTACATGTGGGTAATACACGGCAACACAAAAGAAGAAATTGAGAGGACCGAAGGTGGGCTATGATGAGGCACAGACCAGCTGATAGTGTGCTGAGATGAGAGGCTTGTCAGAAGTAATTCAGGCCGTGAATCAAGGAGCTTGAGTTTGCAGCATGATTCAAGGAGAAGAGGCTGCTGTTCTGTGTTACTGTTGTGAGCTAATGTGGGGGAGCAAGAGTCAGCAAGAAATCTGAAGATCTTTAGTGAATGCTTTTGCTGATTTTTCATGCTGGAGGTGAGGGTCCTCTTTTTGGGTATTTGCTTGCAGCTCATGCAACTCATGTTTATCCTTAACACAGAATCCTTCTCGCTTTACTCAAGAATCAAGATCCTCCATAAGGCCCCATTTGCAAGTTGGGCTGCATCACTTCTCCATTTTCACAAAATTTTCGTGGTACTCCCAACACCTGAGCACCAATAATTCAATATGCAAGCACTGACTTCGAGCACTGTTGTTCCTCGGAAGATCATCATATGGTAATGCATCAAAAAAAAAAAGTACATATTAATCTCAACTTCTTTGCACTCCCAAACAACAAACAAAAAGTGGGAAAAAAAAAGTACCTCATTTTGGTCTAATAAAATCAAAATTTTGCCCATAGTTCAGAATGCAAGTAAACATGGACCGAAGGTAATCCTACACCATACCTCTATAATTATTACTTATGGGGTTCACCATACCTCAAAGCTCGCAAAAGCTGGAAAGTTGATGACAATGGCGACGACATTCCATTATATATCCTTGTTATAGTACCAAACCCAACTCCTCCCCTCCGTCGAGCAAGAGGATCAGTTGCCGACATCACATGTACCTGCAACATATACACACTAATTTCAATACCCAAAAGGTGAAGTAAAAGGCAAGTAGAGAGTCCCCCTATATGTGCTCAAAAAACAGATGGAAAGAAAACAAAACAGCACCCTACAAATTAATGTTACTCTGGTTGCCTAAGGCATCGAATTTTCACTCAAGTTCAACACTTTGTCAAATCTTAAGGAACGTTTGTAAAATGTAAAGAAATGCTCTGTTTGGTACTTGTTAAAACATTTCAAATAAAAAATAAAAAGCCTTAGATTTGAATTTTGACTTGTGTCATCTTATTATTAGAAAGCAGAGTAAAGATTTCAAATTTAGAAAGTCCCATATGAAAAGAGACGTTAGACTGGTGGGCAGCAACTGTGCCTCTGGGAAGGACTCTGCATCTTCATATTTTCCACCGATTGACAAATTTCTAAGAAAATGCAGGTTTTGCAAACCCCATCTCATCTGACTCGCAACGAGTTTGTTACAACCGTGGATGTTAATTGATTTCAGATTGGAAGTCAAGCCCCCTTCATGAAACCACTCAACTTCTGGACAAGTCCCTAAAACCATATCCTCAAGAGACGGAAGGAATATGTGCATCTTGTCAGGCAGTGATCTTAGACTCTCACAATCCATCATCGTAAATGATGTAAGGTTGGGAGCACACAATCCTCCTTTCGGAAAAGATACAAAATTAGAGCAATAAGTGTGATCAATCTGCAAGGTGACTAAATCATGTTCAATAATTTTCAGGAACTGCAAGAGATCCCAGATTGCTACATTGAGAGATTGTGGTATGATAAAGCTTTGGGAATAAATCTAATGGAAAAGACTTGAGAGAATTACAATTCCACAACCACAAATATTCAAGGGATGAATAGACAGTCTTGTTGTGTTGGCTTTATCACACATTAAAGTAAATGAGAGAGTGAAGCAAAAACATATTTGGGGAAAGAGGACCATTAAGGAACAGAGTTACCTGCTCTGCTTTTCCACATTTCCAATTACAAAAAGGAATATATCAACCTTTAATAAGTTGAGGTAATAATACTGACTTCTCCATAAAGCCTAGATTAGGAATATTAGAAAACGAAGGAGAAAAAAATTCTCTCAAGAGTATTCTTGTTGATAAACTTTTACAACAATAACAACTATGCGGTCAAGTTGGTCTTATTGTGCTTAAAAAGAATTTAGGAGTTAGCACTAAATGTAAAATTACAAAAATAGTCTCTTTTAAAAACTATTGCAACTTCGTTCGAGCCATTGTCACGTGGGGGTTGCGCAAAGTTTGTGTCCTATGATTAGTCACATTCTTGTTCTTGCTCAACCCAAGGTCCGACAGATGCTAACACATGATTTGTCTCTAGCAGAATCGCAAATTTCCACTCCAGAAGCCTTCCTTCTTCACACAAGATCACCATATGGTAATGTTTCCTCTACTTATTAAGCTGCAACACAAAAAGATGTACATATTAATCTCAACTTCTCCGCACTCCCAAACCCCAAACAGAATGTGGAAAGAACATGTACCTGATTCAGCTTCATTAGCAACTGGCAACACATAGTTCTGAATGCAAGTAAACAAGGACTGAAGGTAATCCTACACCAACAGCTTTGAGAAGTGAGTCTGGAAACTACAACAGTCAGAAGTGAGTCTACTTGAGTTGCATTTATGATAAACCGAAGGGCATAAAATAAAATGATAAGTTCTATACTATACCAAAGAAAATTTCAAAAAAAAAAAAATAAGTGCAAAAATTATGTTATCAATTAAAATGCTTAAGGTTCTCTTACAGCAACCCCTTGATATTGAACTTGAAACCAGTTGAATGTACATTATGGTCTGGTGGAGCAATAGCCAGTTGTGGTATGTAATGCCCTACACATGAAGGGAAATGAAGCAAAAACATGAAATATACACATAAACGACAGGACCAGGAGATAAATAGTAAACAGTTCATAAGGCAATAAGTTAACAATGTCCTTACAAGTTTCAACTTTTGAATTTTTTATAATCTCCCAAATATCAAAGAGTTGGAAGTTAATGAGCCTGGCCCAAATGTTTTATCATACTAGTATGAGATTATACACAAAATGTGTAATGTGTTTCTAGCTTTACTAGATTAGATTCTTATGATATATAGCCATACAAGGTCAGGCACTTAATTCATGAGGTTAGGCATCAATGACAATGGTTCTGAGCATCAAAATAAAATATATATATATATATATATATATATATATATAAGGATGAAAGGAAATGTAGGGGGAAATGGGTACCTGTACTCGTAGGTGTCGTCGAAGTACTTTTCGGAGTACTGGATCTGACCCATTTCTCGATCACTAGGGTTCGATTCTTCGCAACTCGATCTGCGAAAATTACACAGATTCGGTAAAAGGGAAATGAAACTCTTTGCGAGACAGAAGTACCCAAAACATTTGATGAAAATACAGAGAGAAAGAGATCAAAAACAGCCTTACAGAGAGGACGAGAAATCAAATGCGACTCTCAGAGAAAAAGAGAGAGAGAGAGAGAGGAGAGTGAAGGGGCAGAATGTAAATTTGCTTCCTGAAAAGGATGTTTGATGGAGTTTTTCTATATAGGGATTCGTGTTTTTTGAATTTCAAAATTTTGAAATTTAGCGCTTTTGAGTCTAGAAATCGTTTAAAGTTAAACAATTGGTTTAGTAAGATTTAAAAAACATTTCGAAAAGTGATAATCTATTTGGTAATTACCCCGCAATCTATAAATATTTATCATAATAACAAATTATACCAATTTTTTTTTTTTTTTTTGGTAAGTAGAAAAAATGAATGACAATAGGTGGTTATGATAATGATAAAATTTTGTGTATTCAAGTTAATTCTTAAATGTTAGGGAATTTAGATATGAACTCATTAGGTCAACGTGCGAGCCACCCCAAACCACCCAAGGGGTGGCTTGCGGTCACCCCCAAGTGGTTTGGGGTGGCCCGCAGCCACCCAAGCCACCCCGGGTGGCCGCACCTAGGTGGTTTGGGGTGGCTCGCAGCAACCCCTAATCACTCATGGAAAGCTCCAACTACTCCATTGGGGGTTTGGGGTGGCTTGCAGGCCACCCCTCCACCCATGGGGTTGCTCGCGGCCACCCCATGGGTGGAAAGGGTGGCCGCGAGCCACCCCAAACCCCAGGAGTGGGCAAATCCTTCAATTTTTTTTTTTTTTTAATTTAATTTTTAAAATTAATTTAATAAAAAATTAATATTTTAATCAGGTAAAACGGAGAATTTTGAGTGGTCCTAACGGGTATTAAAAGATTTTAACGGTAGGGAGTTTCTTGTAGTTTCAATTGACTTAGTGACTAAATTTCCGAAAAAAAATACCTAGGGAGATTTTAATGAAGACGCGTTAACCTAATGAGCTTATATCTAAATTCCCTAAATGCTAATATAAACATGTGTTTGTAATTAATTAACAACCCATTTGAACAATCTGTTACAAAGAAATGAAATACAAAACAAGCATTATCTTCTTAATTGTTCATCTTTCCTAGCTTTGACTAATTATGAGAATATCTTCAAAAGAAAAATTGAAACAATTAAAAGCAAAAGAAGATAGATAAAATAAACAATTCCTTTATATACATATATATTAATTACTTTTTTTAATTTTTTATATACTTTTTCAATATGAGAGTCACAACAATACATAACATAACAATAATTAACTTTATTTCAATATTCACATATTAAGGTAGCCAGGTAAGTACGTGATGAAGAGGTGCTCTACTTAGGCTGCTTGTAATCATGGCCAGGATAGACTTTAGTAAACCCTGGGTCTTGGGCATTAACTTGAGTTGCACTTGTCTGACTAATATCCCAATGGCAGTCAATACCGCGCACGTCACTGTCCCGTTTATACTTGTAAATCAGAAAATTGTTATGATGTATACTTATCTTGTTGTAGTCCCACGAAAAATCACATACGAATTTTGTACTCCCCACAATGTTGGGTCTAAAGTCGAAAAAGTACGTCTCGTTTATTGGGAGATAGTGGATACCGAGGTTATTTTCCGATGAAGAACAGTTAACCGTAAGAACAGTCGACAAATAATTTGTCATTGACACGATCACTCGGTCCCTTTGAAATATGTTTGCTTCAACGCTACTCTTTAATGATCCACTCATAAACATAACCCACATGATTATGAATACCAACATTACATTTTTACCAGATGACATCATCATCTTCTTTCTTTCTTTATTTCTTCCATCGTCGCTCTCTCTTCCACGCAAGGTATATATAGTAGTGAAAACTATAGGCTAAAGACGATAAAGTTAGAAAAAGAAATTGAAGTCATCAACATATGCTATTAATTTACTTATAAAAAGATGGTGTTTACGTTGATAACATTTAGATTTGCTAATTAATACATATCCCAATAATACATATGCTCTTTTAAGCATTTACTTATAAAAAAGATGGTGTTTATGTTGATAACATTTAGATTTGCTGATTTAATACATATCCCAATAATACGCATGCTATTTAAAGCATTTCTGTTGCTTGTAATCTATCTGTTAGTTTCTTTAGACATCTTTAATTAACCATTTATCTATATCTAATGAAGCTTTTTCTTTTTATAGATGAGATGAGAAAATATAGAGGGAAAAAATATGAAAGATTGTTAAGAGGGTGATCCTGGTCATATTTAATGCCTTGAAAAAAGATTAAGAGCATCGGAACAGTGGCGGAGCTAGAGTTATGGTTTAGGGGGTCAAATAATACTTTATGCATTTGTTTTAAATCGTGGTTGTTGTTTTTTTTTTTTTTAATAAAAAAAAGAGTTTTGGGGTCTCAACGAACCCACTGGCCATAGACCTTTTTTGTTTTTTTCTTCCCTAAGTCCACTTACTTGTTAAAGGAAAAGGCAGGGTTTACAACAAAGGGTCCAACAAACAAAGGCAGTGGTCCACAAACTTATTTAAATGGTGAGTTTAATAAATGGACGTGCATCACGTGATTGTATCGTCTTCTTCCTCTTTTCATCTTTAACCTAAACCTAAAAAAATTCTGAAACGCTGAAACTGTGGCAGAAAAATTTTCACACATCCCAGTCCCAGTGCTACTTGAATCATTTGCTCCTAATGTCTGATGAATGAGTGTCGATTGCTCCTGATCTGTGGATGAGGGTGGGCAACTTGGGCATCATGGGTAGAAGGGATTTTCTACCTTGATAACCAAAAAAAAAAAAAATTGGATGTTGAGGGGGTTCATTTGACCCCTCTTAATCCCCTCCCTTCGCCCCAACATCAGAGGGCGTAAAACTCTGATAAATCATAACCAAAGATATGAGGTTATAACGTCATAGAGACAAACATAAAAATCTAAAAATCATAAATTTATCTATGATTTCAACATTTGCTAACCCATGTCCAAACTTCAGTTATAAAAACAGATTTACTCCACGCAAACTCAAAAACAGAGAGAAAATACAATTTCCTTCTTCAGCTATTACCACTTTCTAATTTAGGCCACCAAATATCAAAAAGTGGCATTAATGGATACATCAAACTACCATGATCATATCAAATAGGCCACTCAATCAACATTATTTAGACGTTAAAATAGATGAAAAATTGTCACGTGCATCTATCTTTCATTTCTAACACCCTCATTTTTACTTTCAAAATGGAATAATTATTGCTCATAAGCTTATGTTGTTTGTTTGTGCCTAGTTGCATTATAAGAGAAATATGAGTGACTTCTAAATGGTTTCCACGCATTTTATAAATATGTTATAAATATTGTTTGATAATATTTATAATCGAGGAGAAGATGCAAACAATTACAACCACCAAAGACGGGTGGCCTTGACTTTAATATCACCAGAAACCACATCAAAGCTGTCACTCTGGTATGCAATAATGCGAGTAAGATCGTAATGGAAAATCACCTATATGCTAACACAGCACTTAACAATCTCTCGCATGCAGCAACATTCTCCGAAAGCAAGTATGATGAAGAGGGTAATTCCAATTAAGAACCCTCCCTCTTATATCAATGTATACTTCCTTACAACATTCAGAAGTGAGTCTGGAAACTTTTGATCTCCACCAACTACAAGATTTTACAAAACAGAATAAATTCTGTTGCAATCCATGCAAAAAAACCACTTCTGTTTGATGCAGAGAAATGAAGGTAACCACCAAGCATCCCAATGCCCTCCCCGGATTTGCTAGGGATGAGATTACCACCAAATAGAAGTAGAGCGTAGTCTGATATATTTGTAGAGTCTCGGACGTAGATGCCAGTTGTTTTCACCTTTTCACTGTAAACCATGTACGGCAGAGGGAAGAGATGAACCCCTGCATCGACAGAAGCAGGATGGATGTCAACTTTCCCAACTTCTTTAGTGTAGAATTGTGTTCGCTTTCCTCTTCTTTTGCACTGCACAACATTTGGGTAGAGTCCAGCACAAAGGATTGCACAGACCATCTCCAAATCATGGCTGTATTGGTTGTAAGCCTGCACAAACATATAACAACAGTTTTCATATGGTTGTATGAGAAGGAAATAGAATGGCAAAGTTCATCAGCCACAAAGTCGGTTGATGAGGAATTCTTGGGTTGAAATGTTAAATACTGAGAAATAAATAACAAAAAAAAAGTGGTGAGGGGGGAGGAATGCTTCACTTTAAAAAGCAAAAATTGAAAATCATAAAATCTTACATTAGCACCCCTTGATTTGTCTACAAAGCCAATGTCTGATAATAGATCTAGAAACTGCATTCTCATATCGTCCATCAACTGCAAGGTTACTGGGGACAAAAAGCTATCCCAACAGAATTCTCTTTCCCTTCCATTTCGATTTGCATCCTTCCATCCTTCAAAGGCTTTGAGAAGTGCTATGTGGTCACTGCATCAAAAATGCGTGCAAAATTTTGGAATTAGCGACAGAATCAAGGACATATTTGGAAAACTCCAGATGCAAAGGTGCAGCAGCTAGAATGGCTCAGCTTAATGACCAAACCTACAAGAATCACCAGCAAAGGATCATTTTGCTGCATCAGCTTCCTCTTTCCTATTTATTGGTAGGACAAAAGGGTCACGATGTGCAAGGGCTGTGGCAATTGTTAAGGCAGGATTGAGGCATTGAAAGATAGACCCCATAAGAAGCATCTTCCCAATATTTGGGTCCATTGGTAGAGTGCAAAGATGGCGACCTTTACACAAAATTATTCAGATTACAATCACGTATCATCCTAAAGGTAATAATCCGATAGAGATAACTTGTATTCATTGGTGCGTACCAAGGGGAGTAAGCTCCTCCATATCATCTAAAGCTCCAATTGTTTTAAGAAGTTCAATTGCATTTTGAACGGCAAGAGCATCTGGGGGTTGAAGTGCTTTGGCCAAAAATGATCCACAGTTCCAAGCTGCAAACTTTTGATATTCAGGCATAGCTCTTGCAAAGGTGAATGAGAATCTCAGGTAACTGATACTGAAGCATTGCATCGTGGATCATTTTTGGATATAGTCTATAACAAATTCCAGGTTGCACACGGCCAGCACGACCTCGTCCCTGAAATTGTTTAACCATAATCAACAGAAAAGAGGGGGAAGATAAAAAAGGAAAAGAAGGGACATCCAATTAAGCAACATATCAATTTAGCTAAATAAGCTGGAGAAACATGTTTCAAAAAGAACCTCTCGTTTGCTATTACGCCTTTATGGCACTAACTGTATACCTGATGTGCCGAAGCCTTAGAAATCCACGATGGTAATAGACAAGCCAGTTTGTTCAGGGCATCATAACTAGTTTCCTTTCCCTTTCCACTGTCTATGACATACACAACATCATCTATAGTAATACTACTCTCTGCAATATTTGTTGCCAGCACAATTTTCCTACAATAATAGATAAAGCATGTTAGAATTTAGCAAACAAAAAGGCAAGAATTTTAGAGATTTTTGTGACGTGAAATTGTAAGGGACTTAGCAGTGTTCTAACTGACATTCTACAGTTAAATACAGGGGAAAAACTGAGTACTATGGTCAACAAGCTCTAACACTAATGGTACCACAAAGGCTCATCACTCTCACCTTTAACGATCATACCAGGCTGCAAATAAACAGGAAATTATTGATATGTATGCTCATTAGTGTAAACAAGGATACTAATAAACGTTCATCAATTTAGAATAGGTGCCACCATCCAAAAAATTTAAGGCCAGAAGTAAATAATGAAGCATGTATGGTATAGAAACTATTGATGGGAAGAATAATGATTATAGAACTCACATAATGCACATCCACTAAACTCAAAATCTGGAGTTTTGACAGTAACAATGCATCGCTTGGATGTCTGTTCTTCAGGATCAAGTCCAGCATCCCTTCCAGCTGCCACAACATTAACATAATGCTCTACACATTTTTCTTTTTGGAAGACATTCTGGCGACATTAACAGTACAGAGTACCACGGGAAATGGTCGGTAGAGCCATAGGGGAACACACTCTGCAATTGGCCTAAATAATAAACATCATAATTGCAACTCAAGCAAACTGATGCAAACAGTACGAAGACATACAAGTGATACTCTTACTCAACAGAAAAGGTATTGAATGGTAATTCAAAGTTTAGGGAAAAGATTGTGGCTTTGTAGTTAATAAGGGTTTGATTATGTGTGAGCAACCAAAAGAAAAAAAAAAAACAAACAAACAGAGCAAACCGAGAAGTGTTCACTAAAAATCAACTACAGGACATCTTAGTAAATCAAACAAATATGCAGAATAAATAACTGGGTATATGAGGCCAATTGTTGACTTACTTGTCTCGGACTTTATATTCTAAAAAAAAGTTCAAATCTAAAAAAAAAAATAGGACAATTTACAGTGCAACTACAAGTCTGCATGCTCTGTTTGTTTACATGATTTGATCCCAAGAATACGACACTGTACTGGTTATTGACAATAAAAAAAATGACCCTATAAACAAGGGATTGATCAACATTAGCCACCAAATACTTGATTCAGAAGTTAGTTCGGAAGCTACCATTCTCTGTGAACCACCAAATACTTGAAAGCACAATGAATTCTCTTTTGGCAATAGAACTGCAAGATATAATTTGGCATGAAAAAAACCTCACTATTTAAAATTAATAAGGCAACAAATAAACACCATCTAGCAAAAGAGTTCAAAAAAAAAAAAAAATTGTTGATACACAAAAAACAAGCAAATATGGCCCCCAGTCATATCACAAGATACTAGTCAATCAACAAAACATGTGGTGTAATCACTTGAAGGCCCTTAAGACGACATACACTCATCAGATATTGCTACAATTTGGTCTTTCATTCATAGGAACATTTTCTCTTTGGATTCACACATAAAAAGGTTCAGGCCAGAATAAAATAATGAAGCATCATATGTCTAGAAACTTTAAGGAACTCAAATTTTTATTTTTTTACAGGTAATGGAAGTCACTTGTATACTAACATAGCAATTAACAATCTGTCACATGAAAAATGGCAACGTACTCTGAAAGCAACTATCTAGTTTCATATGATGAAGAGGCCAATTCCAATTAAGAACTCACCATCCTGTTGTTAGCCTCCTTAAAACATTTAGAAGTGCATGAGTCTGGAAACTTTTGATCTCCACAAACTACAAAATTTTACAAAAAAGAATGAATTTTGTTGCAATCCGAGCAACAAAACCACTTCTGTTAATGTTTGTAGTTCAAATAAATAGAAAAGTAATTCGGGTGGCAATAGAACTGCAAAATATAATGAGAAAATTCTCACCCTAAGGTCTACCAAATGGTGATCCTTCAGACAGCCCATATATTCCTTTGCACATTGAGGGAACAATACATATAATTAGGATAAAAGTAAGAATAAAATTCTTGATACATAGCAGCAAGCCACAGTTTTATCACAAGAAACTAGTCAATCACAAAACATATAACAAGGAGTAATCACTGGATGGGTCTAAGTTTCAATTACATAAAGAAAGAAACTAAAGTGGAAAGCTAAGACAACCTATTTCTTGTCAAATTTCGAAATTCCTTTCCAGACTTTGGGTGGACCTGGTCCACGGAGGTCTTGCCAATTGATTTTGGACACCAATTGCAGGACCATACCTCCGTGGGGCCAACACCAGAGAATTTGACCCCAACCACCCAAATGATTTGAAACACTTATATATGATGCCCAAATTGCGTGAGTTTCAAACTCTGAGTGGCTCACATGCTAACTAAATGCAATAAAATCAATGTCAAGAAAAAACAAATTTACCTCACAGTTGCAGCAAGTACAAAAGATGAGACCAACAATTTTTGCCCACAGCATATCACTACTCAGAAAAGAAAATCCAACATATCAGTACTCAGTTGCATCAAATTCCCATTGTTAGTTTCAGCCTATTCAGGAAGATGTCCTCCTGTAATTCATTAAACAGCCAAGGTGCACAGGTTCTCACTAAACTTTCAGTACCTATTCATGAGAAAATAGCTAAACGTCTGAATCAACAAAGAAATTAACAACACATGCATAGTAGATTGAAATGGAAAACCTACACAAACGTGCATCAGATCATATGAATAGTTTATGCAAATAAAGATAACTTTTAGTTTATCGTGGTGCTAATGCAAATTCTAATTAAACATACCATGCAAGTGCTAAGCTGGTTTCCAATCAACTCGAGATGCTTTTTGACACAAATAAAAGCATGCATTAAAAAATAGCAAATGAGGCTTCATCTGTTTCCCAGTACCCATTCATGGATCTTTTAGAGTAAATTCAACTTAATTTTTTGAGTTATTAGATATCACATGGAATATATGGCTTTCTTTTCAACTATAAAATTTTGAAGTGAACAACCAATAGTTATGGATAAATATTGTTACCATTTGTAGTTCAAATAAACAAAAAAGTATTTCTAGTGGCAATAGAATTGCAAAATATGACAGAAAAATTTGGCAATCACTCACATGGAAAATGGCAACAACATCCAAAAGCAACTGTCTAGTTTCAATTTTGTTTTTACTATGAAAATGGGAAAAGTCTAGTTTCATAAAAGAGGTCAATTTCCAATTCGAACCCTCCATCTTATTGAGCGTTAGCCTCCTTACAGATTCGTAGTGATTACGAAAGCTTTTGTTCTCTGTGAAACAGAACCACTTCCCTTTTGGCAATTTCTGGTGGATGAGTTTTGTTAACATTTGCAGATCCAATAAACAGAAAAGTAATTCTGGTGGCAACAGAACTGCAAAAAATAACAGAAAAAGTCCTCACCCCTTAGTCTTACATATTGTGATCCTTCAAACAGTCAACATCATATTCCTTTTCACACTGAGGGAACGAAAAATTCACATAAAAAAATAATAATAATAATAAAAAAAGAAATATAAACAACACATAAGCCAAAAAGTTAATAATGACTACTTTGAAATCTAATCTAATAATGCGTACCCATCATTTGCATCAGCTGTTTAAGCAAGGGTAGCTCGAGAATCTTTTAAGCACTCCACACATGATTTACATAGCAGCATCAAACTCCCATTGCCGTTTGGAAGATGTCCTGCAATTCATTAAACACCAAAGCATCACGTTTTCTTTAAAAAAAGAAGTGAATGCAGATGAACTTTATAGCATAACAAATATGATGCAAAAGATACCTTTGCAATTCAGACAGATGGTAGATTTATTTGAAGAAGAATAACCATGGAATTTCGGACAGACTCTTCTAGCGGTCCAACGAAGCATTTACACATGCATTCATGATATTACAAAGAATGTTCTTCTACAGCCAACATAAAAATAAGCACACATGCAATGATCCACAAACAATCTAATGGGTCTTCTCAAATAGCATCGAGCACCCACTTCAACTCGTCTGCATTTGCCACCAAAGCGTAATATCCCACTACTTTCAATCACACCTTGCAGCCTGGTATCTCCAGGGACTCTAGCCTACAATACAAAGAGACATAATCAATATTCATTTATATGTATATATGTATGTGTACTGCCCATAAAGTAAAGAATCTCCATTAGTTGGGTGTCCCTATAAAGTGGGAAAGCATTGGACCTGGTACCATTTGAGACAATTGATTGGCTGTATTTATCAGAATAATATATCTATTCTACGAATAATACAAATAGGTGCCCCTCTTATTACTTTTTTGTATCCCTCTGTTCCTCGGATACAATTCGATGCTTCTACGGCCAAATCTCAATTTATGTAAAGCCTTCAATGGATTCCTTATTAAAACATAAATTTTTATTTGGGTGTATAGATGGTATTTCTTTATTCTTCATAATTTATTATCTGGTAAAACACTGCCCGACATATAGGCCCTACCAAAAAATAGGCCTCATGTATTTCTTCCTTAAAAACAATTAAATAATTATAACACAAGAAAAAAAGAAGGGTGGTAGAATATTATATTTTATAAAGCAATGACGGCATGAAGTATGGGATCAAAATACACCTAGAGCACAAAAATGAAATAGAAACTAGACAAGTATTTTAAATAATGTCATTTCCTTTAAGAGAAAATAAGAGTCACAGTCTAAAGCAAGTTGTTGTAAAAAGAGAATTTACAATGCAAGTTCGCATGCTCTTGTGGCAGGAATTGATGAAATTGATGATTGACAGAGATTTATAAAAATGTTTCGTGTTTTTCTTCTTAAGAAGTGTTTTGAGTTTTGACAAGAATTTTGTAGCTTGCTATGAAAAATGTGTTAGTGGTGGGGCCGCATCTGAAATTGGTGAAGTTGGGGACTCTTGTAAGAGAAAAGAGCAAAAGGTACCAGTCTCAGGAGGTATTGCTTGATTTTAAGTTTCAAGAAGTGTTTCATATCTTAGTAATTCGGCCTGAAACTCATCAAAGGAAAGTGATTTTTCTTGAACAGCAAATGAAAAGTCTATTGAATATAAAGTACCTGGTAACATAAAATAATTGTGCAAGGACCAAATTTCTGCTGAAATTATGGCCTGTGGAAACATCAAGATCAACTCCGATTAAAAATCTATCAAATTGACGATGAAAATTTAAAGTTAATATGACAAAAAATAAATAAAATATGAAAAGTAAAAAGAATAAAATTATTGATACATAGTAGCGAGCAAATATGGCCCACAGTTTTATCACAGGAAACTAGTCAATCACAAAACATGTAACAAGGAGTAATCACTGGAAGGCCCTTAAGTTTCAATTACATTAAGAAAGAAGCTAAAGTGGAAAGCTAAGACAATCTGTTTCTTGTCAAATTTCGAAATTCCTTTCTAGACTTTGGGTGGACCTGGTCCACAAAGGTCTTGCCAATTGATTTTGGACATCAATTGTAGGACCTCAACCACCCAAATGATTTGAAACACTTATATATGATACCCAATTAGCATGAGTTTCTGACTCTGAGTGGCTCACATGCTCAGTAAATGTAAATAAAATCAATCTCAAGCAGAAAAAAATTTACCTTGCAGTTGCAGTAAGCACAAGAGATGAGACCAACAATTTCTGCCCACAACATAATATTACTACTCAGAAAAGAAAATCCAACATATCAGTTCACAGTTGCATCAAATTCCCATTGTATGTTTCAGGTAGATGTCCTGTAATTCATTAAACAACCAAAACGTCACATTTTATTTATATAAACAAAAACAAAGAACTTATGTTGATGAACTTTATAACATAACAAACAGGATGCAAAACAAACCTCTGCAATTCAGAATGATGCGGTAGATTTCTTTGAAGAGGAACAACCATAGAATTTCAGACAAACTCTTCTAGCAATCCAACAAAGCATTTACACATGCATTCATGACAGTACAAAGAATGTTCTCCTTCTCCAGGAAAATATACGCTAGTAAATAGTTCTTGCACTTTCCACATGCAGCTCGAACAACACAGAAGAACCTACAGCCAACATAAAAACACCTCCTTCTGCATTTGCCACAAAAACACAATATCCCAGTACTTTGAATCACACCTTGCAGCCCGGTTTCTCCAGGGACTCTAGCCTACAATACAAACAGACATAATCAATATTCATATATATATATATATAGGGCTGTGCACGGGTCGGTTCGGGGCGGGTTTGGAGTTTTTTGCCACCCGACCCGTGACTATCGGGTTTGGTAAATTCTTACCCGTTACCCGGATTAAATGCACTAAAACTGCCGGATTTCGGGTAGTTCAGGGCGGATTGTGCGGGGCGGGTTTCGCGGGTTGGTCGGGCGAGTCGGATATTTTAATGGGCATCAATTTCAAATTTAAGTCATGGTTTTTTTGTAATTTTTTTAAAAAACTGGTCTTCTGTAAATTTTTTTAAAAACCGGATTTGGGCTAAAACTTATCAGGAATTCTTTTTTTTGTATTGTTTACAATTTTTATGGTTGGATTTTTTGTGTGAATCCAACACGAGAGACAATGACGTTAGTTCACTTTCTAGAGAGGAGAGCGAGAGCGAGAGTGAGAGAGAGAGATGAGAGAGAAACCTTGAGATCGGCACGACTGTGAGAGAGAGAGAGAGAGAGAGAGAGGAGCGGTATGGTTCTCCGCCGAGATCCTCCGCCGGCGAGAGTGAGAGAGGAGCGGCGCTTGATCTGGAGAGTGGACTGAGAGACAAGTGAGGGTGAGAGGCGCTGGCCGCTTGGTCTGGAGAGGGGAGAGTCACGGGCACGGCGTCGGCTTGTGTGAAAGGAGAGAAAAGCTGAAAATCAGAAAATGTGAGGAATGAGGAAGGATATTAGGGATTTAGGGTTAAGTTACATATGGGCGGAGCCAACACAGGAAGAATCTCGGGTGATGTAGGGATCACCGGAGAAGACACCGGCTTTGCAGCTACAGTCACCACCGGATGCGTAGACCCAGAACCCAACCCAGACCACTCCGGTAAAGAAATCACCGGCGTAGACACAGCCGCACCCACAGAAGGAACCCCAGACGGCAACTCCAAGGCCACACCCACAGCAACCACCGAAACCTCAGTAACCTCAATGGAAAGTTCCATCGGCGACCCAGAGTCCGAAGAAGGCACCACCTCTGCGTCAGAGACCAAAGGAGTCACCAGAAAAATCTCGGGCGACATGGTCGGTACCAAAGTTTAGGGGAAATGGATTTGAAGTTATAAGGGTTAAGGGATGCAAAAATGGAAGTAGTCGGTTTCTGCTTTAAATCAGATTAGGAAATACTTAATTATTAAGGGTTTGATTATGTATGAGCAACCAAAAAAAAAAAAACAGAGCAAACCGAGAAGTTGTTCACTAAAAATCAACTAACATGTTAGTCATCAAATAAATATGCAGAATAATTGGGTATATATCGTTGAAAGTGGGTGGAGCATTCTTTTTTTTTTTTTTTTTTATCAAAGATATATAGCAACTAAAAGCAGATTAGGTGGTTGAAAATTGCACGTACCGAAATTTGGGGACTCCTTCTAGACAGACTTTTCACTTATCAATCCATTCGTTATCAATCTTTATGTGTTCCACATGAGCAATCTTGCGCCATTCTTTTCCTTTTTTACTTTGCCATTTTTTCTTCAACAAAGGACATGCACTGATTTGTAGAATAGAAAGGGAGGGAGGCAGCCCCTGTTCCGGCATACAATTGAGCTTAGGGCAGTTCGAGATACTCAACCTTTCAAGAGCATTGAGGTGTTGAAGCCCTTTCTTGTCCAAAGATTTCAAATCTGGAAAGCCCTCTATATCAAGGGAGGTCAGACTAGTGGGCAGCAACTGCTCCTCTGGGAAGGACTCCACATCTTCAGAATTGCCAATGATTGACAAATATCTAAGAAAGGGGAGGTTCTGCAAACCCCATTCCATCCGACTTGCAATGAGTTTCTCACAACTATCTATAGAAATTGATTTCAAATTGGAAGGCAACCCCCCTTCAGGAAACGACTCAACTTTTGGACAATACCATATATACAAATCCTCAAGAGACGGAAGGAGTATGTGCATTTTTTCAGGAAGTGATCTCAAATTGTCACAATCCCAGACGAAAAACCCTGTAAGGTTGGGGGCACGCAGTCCTCCTTTTGGAAAAGAAACAAAATTTGGGCAATGCTTGATACCAATGCCCATGGTGACTAAATCATGTTCATAATTTTCTGGTACTGTAAGAGATTCCAAATTGCTACACGAATCGATTCCAATGTGATAAAGATTTGGGAATAAATCTAATGGAAAGGACTTCACAGAATCACAATACCACAACGACAGTTTTCCAAGGGATGAATAGTCCAGGTTTATTGAGAGCTCTAACTTCATACAATCCATAATCTGAAGGGTTTTTAATGTAGAGGGAAGACCATCCTTAGGCAGGGACACAAGTGAGGAACAGCTACTGATCACCAACTCTTGAAGACCGCCATTGGAGTCTATCATTCCCTCGGGAAGGGACACAAGTGAGGAACAACTATCGATCACCAACTCTTGAAGACCGCCGTTGGAGTCTATCATTCCCTTTGGTAGGAACTCTAGTGCATCAAATCTTCCAATTTCGAGCTTCTGCATTCCAGATGGCCATTCATTTAACAAAACCCCATTACAATCATCCAACCTCAAATTACGTATAACAGGAGTCCTTGGGAGTGGAGCCACCAGTTGCTGACAATGATCAATATCAAGTATGGCTAAAGAAGGAAGATGGACAGGCAACCCTCCTTTGAGTTTAGGGCAGTTTCTAATATAAAGCTCTTCAAGTTGAGGAAAACCTACACCCTCATTTTCGTCACCAAAAGAAATCCATTCCTCCCACTTCGCCATACCCCTGAACGTAAGAACTTTGAGGGCACCAAATGACCTAGATGAGGAAGAACCGCTACCGAAAAACTCACGACCCACTGTAACTACTTCATCAAACCCAACAATATAGAGGTTCTGCAGAGAGTGTAGCTGCCCAAGGGGTGGCAAACTGCTGCAATACCTACAACTTTGTAGCTTAAGAGATGCTACATTAGAGAATGAAGGATGCCCTACCCAATCTGAAAAACTTTTACCACCGTAGTATCTAATAGTGAGGCTTTTCAAGCTTGTATTGGGTTGGAGACTATCAAGTACACTTCTGTGACTTTCTGAAAAATTAGTATCAACATTCCATTCCAATACCAATTCTTCGAGGTACTTTTTATCCCTCAAGCTTGCATTCAAAGCATCAGTAGGAGATTCAACATTTTGGAGCTCCAATATAGAAAGCGATCCCTGAAGATTTGTAAAATTTCCCAACTCTCCAATGCAAGTCCCGCTACCTTTGCCAACGATAAATTTCGTCAATGTCTGGAGGCATTTTAATCTACCCAAATGTATCGGCATCTCTTTTATGCCAGTTTCGGTAATATCAAGATGACGTAAACTAATGAGTTTGCACATATCTCTTGGCAACACAACAAGCTCTCTACAATATGACAATCTCAATGTTTGCAAATTGCACAATTGACATATAGAATCGGGCAGTCTTTGAACTTCAGTGGAAGAGAGATCCAAGTAACGTAGGTGTTTAAGTTTGCCAATTGACTCTGGCAATTCAGTAATGTTCTTATGGTAGGACAGAGAAAGCAGTCGTAAGCATCTTAGAGTTGGAATTAAATCATGTACTACTTTTTTACTCAAGTGGTACCGGGGAAGCCTATAACCTGACATGTTTAAATGTAGGAAAGTGCGCAACCTCTTAGCTTCGTGAAGGGTGCCAAACTTCTTTAAGCTATGAAAATCTTGATTGAAAAAATAGGACAAGTGGCGAGTATTGTTTACATTCTCGTGAGAACACTCACCCTCCAACCTTAAAATAAATTCTCCAGATACAGATTTTGCCAAATCATTCACAAGATCATGTATTACGAAACATGACTTGTCCTCACTTGATTTTTGGAATAATGATCTTGATTCTAGAGTGAGGAAATACTCACTACCAACTTCTTCCATTGTTTTGTTTTTAGGTTGCGGTAGGAAACCTTCTACCATCCATAACAAGATTAATTGATCTTTTTTGAAAGAATAATCCTTTGGGAATATTGAACAATAAGCAAAGCAATGCTTTAAATGTGAAGAGAGATATTTGTAACTTAATCTTAGAGCCGGTAGAATGCCCATCTCATCAATTGGCAAATCCCATAATTCACTCTTCAATATCTTATCCCATTTATCAACATCCAATTTAGATCTTAATAGAGCACCAATTGCCTTGATTGCTAATGGAAGGCCTCCACACTTTTTCATGATTTTTCTACCTACGACTTCTAACTCTACACGTGCATTAGAGTTACCATCAGGGAATGCATATTTTGCGAATAGTGACCAACAATCTTCTTCTGGTAATTCCATTAGACGATGAGACATTGCACTAGCACTCATGACAAATGCAACCCTATCATTACGTGTTGTTACTAGGACCTTACTTCCTAGTGCCCCATATTTGAAGGGTTTACATAGTGCCTCCCATTGAAACATATTATCATTCCAAACATCATCTAAAACAAGTAGAAACTTCTTCCCCATTAAACACTCCTTTAGTCTAAGTTGAAGTTGATTAAGATCCTTAATATCACAAGTTGACAAAGTTACTGCCTCCAGAATTGTTTTTGTTACCTTTAATACATCAAATTCTTCGGAAACACAAACCCATGCTTCAAGGTTAAAGTGCTCCTTCACCCTCTGATCATTGTATACAAGCTGAGCAAGGGTGGTCTTACCAATCCCCCCCATGCCGATTATGGCAATGACACACATCACATTGTTGCTTGCATTATCAAAGAGCAACCAGTTAATTATTGCTTGCTTTTCATCATTCCTACCACAAATTTCAGATTCTTCAACCAAAGAAGTTGTGGCCAATTTTTCATATGATTTCTCTCCAACACCTTCTCTCAAACCTAGAAGATCCTTTTGTTTTGACAGAATTTCTAGTCTATAAAGTACCTCTTCTATCTTTGTTTCTATCTTCTTGACAGAAAGAGAAGTAGAGATGGGGTTTCGTACCTTAATTCCAGTAGTTTGAAAATCAGCATCTAACTTGCGTCGCAAGTTTTTAGAAGCAATACCATCCAAGATGTCCTCTGCATCATAGACAGCATCTCTCAAGTCAGCAAGCCAATCTTTCACAGCATCCCTTGTAAATTGCTTTTCCTCCGCATCTTCGAGCACAACATTCATGGACCGCAATTCAGCCCCTAACTTCCACAAGAGTCGATCGTTGAGTTTTCCTCCCATAAAAATGCCAAAGAACTGGCGAGATGCTAATTTAACAATTAAAGCTTCAACCAAGGCAGAGATAAGTGCTCCTCCCACCTCAGCCATGTTGTCTTCTCTGCAAATCAAAGGAAATGAAGGAAGGTGATTGCAAACAGCAGACGAAATCGGATTGCAAGTTATCTTCTGCTTTTACACGTACAAAAGAAGTAGGTTATATTGATGATGATATAGGAAACAGTCTTCTGGACCTACATGGACTCGTAAAATAAATTAATTTATTGTGGATTGAAAGTGGACCAACATTTGAGAGGTGACTTGTAGTCATATATATATATATATAAAAGCCGAGTTTTGACGTAAAGAGTGCTTAGAATTACGACACGTGTCCTGAACCCATGTTTTAGAGAGTGCATATAATTGCGACACGTGACGTTATAAAGAATGAACAAGTTTTGGGCATTTAAAACCAAGAGGTTTTATTCGTAATGCATTTAATTATTTTAATGAAGAAAACAAAAGGTTCTGAAATTCTCTCTCTCTTTATTTGTAATATATTTAATTGTCTTAATGAAGAAAATAAAAGGTTCCCAAATTTTCTCTTTCTCTCTCTATTTTTCTTTTTATCTTCTCTTACTTTTTGTTTTCATTTGTGTCCCTTATATTTTTTTCAAATTTATATATTATTTTTATTCAAATATATATAAAAATTGAGTTTTAACGTAGAGAGTGCTTAGCATTATGACACGTGTCGTGAACCCATGTTTTAGAGAATGCCTGCAATTGCGACACGTGACGTTTTAAAGAATGAACAAGTTTTGGGCACTTAAAACCCAGGAGTTTTATTTGTAATGCATTTAATTATTTTAATGAAGAAAACAAAAGGTTCCGAAATTCTCCCTCTCTTTATATATCAATATTGTGAGACAATTAAAATGCAGGAATTTTATTTGTAATATATTTAATTGTCTTAATGAAGAAATATTATTTGTATTGAAATAAGATAGATGATTTATTTGATTACATTAAATCTTGATTGATAGACCAATTTTTTTAAAGAGGAAACCGATTTTTTAACTCATTATTTTAAAAATTGAACGGTTCATATTTTTCCTCTCTCTCTATCTCTCTTTTTTTCCTCTCTCTCTCTCTCTCTCTTTTCTCTCTACAAGTCATTCACTCTCATTCCACATCTCTCTCACCGGTTCATATCTCTCTCTCTCTCTCTCCTTTTTTTTCCTCTCTCTCCACGTCTCTCTCTCTCTTAATTTCAAAGAAAAAGACATCTCTCTCCCTCCACTCTCCAACATTAATATCTCTCCTCTTTTTTCTCTCCATCTCTATCTTTCTCTTTCTCCACTCTCCAACATTAAGAAAAACATAATCTATTGGCCTAAAAATTCAAATTGGAGGTAATTATTCTTCTTAACCTTTTTTTTTTTCCAAACCAACAAAGTTTTAACATATTCTAATTTATATAAATTAAACTATCTTTTAATTCATTTGAATGTTTATGGATTTTTTTATTTTTTTTTTGTCTAATTTACTCGGATTTTCAAGCATTTTTTCTCTACTTTTGAAAGCAATATTATTTTGCTTTTTTTTTTTTTTTTTTTTAATATTTGGAATTATATAGGTTTTATTTGTAGAAATAAGATAGATGATTTATTTGATTGCATTGATTGAAAGACCAACTTTTTTAAAGAGTAAACTGATTTTTTAACTTATTATTTTAAAAAGTGAACGGTTCTTTTTTTTTTTTTCTCTCTCTATCTCTCTTTTTTTCCTCTCTCTCTCTCTCTCTCTCTTTTATTTTATTTTATTTTTATTTTTTTATTTTTTCTCTCCAAGCACTCTCATTCTACATCTCTCTCTTGAACCGGTTCATATCTCTCTCTCTCTCTCTCTCTCTCTCTCCTTTTTTTCCTCTCTCTCCACGTCTCTTTCTCTTTTTTTCTCTCCAAGTCTTTCACTCTCATTCAACATCTCTCTCTCTCTTAATTTCAAAAAAAAAAAGACATCTTTCTACCTCCACTCTCCAACATTAATATCTCTCCTCTTTTTTCTCTCCATCTCTATCTTTCTCTTTCTCCACTCTCCAACATTAACAAAAACATAATCTATTGGCCTAAAAATTCAAATTGAAGGTAATTATTATTATTATTATTATTTTTTTTTCAGACCAATAATGATAAATTAAACTAAAATTAAAGGTCTTATGTTTTAATTCATTTGAATGTTTATAGATTTGTTTGTTTGTTTGTTTGTTTTTTTTTTGTGTAATTTACTCGGATTTTCAAGCATATTTTTAAGGGTTTTTTTGTTTTCTCTACTTTTGAAAGCAATATTATTTTGCCTTTTATTTTTAATATTCATAATTATATAGGTTTTATTTGTATTGAAATAAGATAGATGATTTATTACAAAAGGTTCCCAAATTTTCTCTTTCTCTCTCTATTTTTCTTTTTATCTTCTCTTACTTTTTGTTTTCGTTTGTGTCCCTTATATTTTTTTCAAATTTATATATTATTTTTATTCAAATATATATAAAAACTGAGTTTTAACGTAGAGAGTGCTTAGAATGCCTATAATTTAGAGAATGCCTATAATTGCGACACGTGGCGTTTTAAAGAATGAACAAGTTTTGGGCACTTAAAACCCAGGAGTTTTATTTGAAATGCATTTAATTATTTTAATGAAGAAAACAAAAGGTTCCGAAATTCTCTCTCTCTCTTTATTTGTAATATATTTAATTGTCATAATGAAGAAAACAAAAGGTTCCCAAATTTTCTCTTTCTCTCTCTATTTTTCTTTTTATCTTCTCTTACTTTTTGTTTTCATTTGTGTCCCTTATATTTTTTTCAAATTTATATATTATTTTTATTCAAATATATATAGAAATTGAGTTTTAACGTAGATAGTGCTTAGAATTATGACACGTGTCGTGAACCCATGTTTTAGAGAATGCCTGCAATTGCGACACGTGACGTTTTAAAGAATGAACAAGTTTTGGGCATTTAAAACCTAGGAGTTTTATTTGTAATGCATTTAATTATTTTAATGAAGAAAACAAAAGGTTCCGAAATTCTCTCTCTCTTTATATATCAATATTGTGAGACAATTAAAATGTAGGAATTTTATTTGTAATATATTTAATTGTCTTAATGAAGAAATATTATTTGTATTGAAATAAGATAGATGATTTATTTGATTACATTAAATCTTGATTGAAAGACCAATTTTTTTAAAGAGGAAACCGATTTTTTAACTCATTATTTTAAAAATTGAACGGTTCATATTTTTCTCTCTCTCTATCTCTCTTTTTTTCCTCTCTCTCTCTCTCTCTCTCTCTTTTCTCTCTACAAGTCATTCACTCTCATTCCACATCTCTCTCACCGGTTCATATCTCTCTCTCTCTCTCTCCTTTTTTTTTCCTCTCTCTCCACGTCTCTCTCTCTCTTAATTTCAAAGAAAAAGACATCTCTCTCCCTCCACTCTCCAACATTAATATCTCTCCTCTTTTTTCTCTCCATCTCTATCTTTCTCTTTCTCCGCTCTCCAACATTAAAAAAAACATAATCTATTGGCCTAAAAATTCAAATTGGAGGTAATTATTCTTCTTAACCTTTTTTTCCCCCCCCCCCAAACCAACAAAGTTTTAACATATTCTAATTTATATAAATTAAACTAAAATTAAGGGTCTTATCTTTTAATTCATTTGAATGTTTATGGATTTTTTTTTTTTTTGTCTAATTTACTCGGATTTTCAAGCATTTTTTCTCTACTTTTGAAAGCAATATTATTTTGCTTTTTTTTTTTTTTTTAATATTTGGAATTATATAGGTTTTATTTGTATTGAAATAAGATAGATGATTTATTTGATTGCATTAAATCTTGATTGAAAGACCAACTTTTTTAAAGAGTAAACTGATTTTTTAACTTATTATTTTAAAAAGTGAACGGTTCTTTTTTTTTTTTTTCTCTCTCTATCTCTCTTTTTTCCTCTCTCTCTCTCTCTCTCTCTCACTCTTTTATTTTATTTATTTTATTTTATTTTTTTATTTTTTCTCTCCAAGCACTCTCATTCCACATCTCTTTCTTGAACCGGTTCATATCTCTCTCTCTCTCTCTCCTTTTTTTCCTCTTTTTTTCTCTCCAAGTCTTTCACTCTCATTCAACATCTCTCTCTCTCTCTTAATTTCAAAAAAAAAAAGACATCTTTCTACCTCCACTCTCCAACATTAATATCTCTCCTCTTTTTTCTGTCCATCTCTATCTTTCTCTTTCTCCACTCTCCAACATTAACAAAAACATAATCTATTGGCCTAAAAATTCAAATTGAAGGTAATTATTATTATTATTATTTTTTTTTTCAGACCAATAATGATAAATTAAACTAAAATTAAAGGTCTTATGTTTTAATTCATTTGAATGTTTATAGATTTGTTTGTTTGTTTTTTTTTTTTTTTGTGTAATTTACTCGGATTTTCAAGCATATTTTTAAGGGTTTTTTTGTTTTCTCTACTTTTGAAAGCAATATTATTTTGCCTTTTATTTTTAATATTCATAATTATATAGGTTTTATTTGTATTGAAATAAGATAGATGATTTATTACAAAAGGTTCCCAAATTTTCTCTTTCTCTCTCTATTTTTCTTTTTATCTTCTCTTACTTTTTGTTTTCGTTTGTGTCCCTTATATTTTTTTCAAATTTATATATTATTTTTATTCAAATATATATAAAAACTGAGTTTTAACGTAGAGAGTGCTTAGAATGCCTATAATTTAGAGAATGCCTATAATTGCGACACTTGGCGTTTTAAAGAATGAACAAGTTTTGGGCACTTAAAACCCAGGAGTTTTATTTGTAATGCATTTAATTATTTTAATGAAGAAAACAAAATGTTCCGAAATTCTCTCTCTCTTTATATATCAATATTGTGAGACAATCAAAATGTAGGAATTTTATTTGTAATATATTTAATTGTCTTAATGAAGAAATATTATTTGTATTGAAATAAGATAGATGATTTATTTGATTACATTAAATCTTGATTGAAAGACCAATTTTTTTAAAGAGTAAACCGATTTTTTAACTCATTATTTTAAAAATTGAACGGTTCATATTTTTCCTCTCTCTCTCTATCTCTCTTTTTTTCCTCTCTCTCTCTCTCTCTCTTTTCTCTCTACAAGTCATTCACTCTCATTCCACATCTCTCTCACCGGTTCATATCTCTCTCTCTCTCTCTCTCTCTCTCCCTTTTTTTTCCTCTCTCTCCACGTCTCTCTCTCTCTCTCTTAATTTCAAAGAAAAAGACATCTCTCTCCCTTCACTCTCCAACATTAATATCTCTCCTCTTTTTTCTCTCCATCTCTATCTTTCTCTTTTTCCACTCTCCAACATTAACAAAAACATAATCTATTGGCCTAAAAATTCAAATTGGAGGTAATTATTCTTCTTAACCTTTTTTTTTTTTTCCAAACCAACAAAGTTTTAACATATTCTAATTTATATAAATTAAACTAAAATTAAGGGTCTTATCTTTTAATTCATTTGAATGTTTATGGATTTTTTTTTTTGGTCTAATTTACTCGGATTTTCAAGCATTTTTTCTCTACTTTTGAAAGCAATATTATTTTTTTTTTCTTTTTTTTTTTTAATATTTGGAATTATATAGGTTTTATTTGTATTAAAATAAGATAGATGATTTATTTGATTGCATTAAATCTTGATTGAAAGACCAACTTTTTTAAAGAGTAAACTGATTTTTTAACTTATTATTTTAAAAAGTGAACGGTTCATTTTTTTCTCTCTATATCTCTCTTTTTTTCCTCTCTCTCTCTCTCACTCTTTTATTTTATTTTTTATTTTTTCTCTCCAACCACTCTCATTCCACATCTCTCTCTTGAACCGGTTCATATCTCTCTCTCTCCTTTTTTTCCTCTCTCTCCACGTCTCTTTCTCTTTTTTCTCTCCAAGTCTTTCACTCTCATTCAACATCTCTCTCTCTTAATTTCAAAAAAAAAAAGACATCTTTCTACCTCCACTCTCCAACATTAATATCTCTCCTCTTTTTTCTCTCCATCTCTATCTTTCTCTTTCTCCACTCTCCAACATTAACAAAAACATAATCTATTGGCCTAAAAATTCAAATTGGAGGTAATTATTCTTCTTAACCTTTTTTTTTTTTCCAAACCAACAAAGTTTTAACATATTCTAATTTATATAAATTAAACTAAAATTAAGGGTCTTATCTTTTAATTCATTTGAATGTTTATGGATTTTTTTTTGGTCTAATTTACTCGGATTTTCAAGCATTTTTTCTCTACTTTTGAAAGCAATATTATTTTGCTTTTTTTTTTTTTTTTTTTAATATTTGGAATTATATAGGTTTTATTTGTATTGAAATAAGATAGATGATTTATTTGATTGCATTAAATCTTGATTGAAAGACCAACTTTTTTAAAGAGTAAACTGATTTTTTAACTTATTATTTTAAAAAGTGAACGGTTCATTTTTTTTTCTCTCTCTATCTCTCTTTTTTTCCTCTCTCTCTCTCTCTCTCTCTCTCTCTCACTCTTTTATTTTTTTATTTTTAATTTTTTTTAATTTTTTCTCTCCAAGCACTCTCATTCCACATCTCTCTCTTGAACCGGTTCATCTCTCTCTCTCTCTCTCTCTCTCTCCTTTTTTTCCTCTCTCTCCACGTCTCTTTCTCTTTTTTCTCTCCAAGTCTTTCACGCTCATTCAACATCTCTCTCTCTCTTAATTTCAAAAAAAAAAAAGACATCTTTCTACCTCCACTCTCCAACATTAATATCTCTCTTTTTTCTCTCCATCTCTATCTTTCTCTTTCTCCACTCTCCAACATTAACAAAAACATAATCTATTGGCCTAAAAATTCAAATTGGAGGTAATTATTCTTCTTAACCTTTTTTTTTTTTTTTTTTTTTTTTTTCAGACCAATAATTTTTTAACATATTCTAATTTATATAAATTAAACTAAAATTAAAGGTCTTATGTTTTAATTCATTTGAATGTTTATAGATTTGTTTTTTTTTTTTTTTTTTTTTTTCTACTTGTGAAAGCAATATTATTTTGCCTTTTATTTTTAATATTCATAATTATATAGGTTTTATTTGTATTGAAATAAGATAGATGATTTATTTGATTGCATTAAATCTTGATTGAAAGATTTTATTTTATTTTGTATTCATAAATTTTTTCTCTCTCAAATATTGAGAATTATGTGAATTTTATTTGTATTTAAATATAACCTTTAGCATGTCTTTTTATTGAAAGAGTGATAATTGATTTTTTAACATGATTATTTTAGCCTATAATTAATAATAATAAAAAAAAAATAAAGATGCGTTTAAATTTTAAAATCAAAGATAATAAAGAACCCTGCGCATAACGCGAGTTATATGCTAGGGTATATATGTATAAATAGATACATAGATACTTCTTCTTCATTTTTGTAGAGGTAACCAAAAAGAATTTTCCTTCCAAAATGCTTCTTCTTCATTTTTGTAGAACACTTATCATATCATTTTTGGATTTATCTTTGTGTATCTATGTATAAATTCTTCACGAGTGTAAATTAATTATTTTTATGTTTGTTTCTCTAGAAAGTTTCATTGTATTGAAATATAATAGGTATCACACCAATAAGATTTTATGTTTTAATTCATCTGAATATTTTATTAGATTTTTTTTTTCTTGGTTTTGTGATTTACTCAAATTTTCTAGCATTTTTGGAAGTATTGAAAGAAATTTATTTGATAGCATTAAATATTGAGTGAAATGTGTGTTTTATTTTGTATTAAAAAGAAGAGAGAAGATTTTGTTTATTTTACTCTGTATTTTTTCTGAAATCATTAGAACTTTATGGATTTTATTTGTATTACAATATAATAAATATCACATCAACAATATCAGAGTTTCCTACTAACTTTCTATTAATATTTTGATCATCAGAATTCAAGTGTCCTTTTTGCTATTTTTATTTTTTATTTTATACTTTTCATTAAGTAAATGTTTGGTATATTTCAAAAAAAAAAAAAAAAAAAATACATGTTTAGTACAGTAATTTACTGATGTATAACCTTTAGTATGTATTTTTACACATATATTTTAACTTATAATAAAAAGTAAGATGAGATGCGTTTAAGTTTTGAAATTAAATTATAATGAAGAATCCCGTGCATAGCGCGGGTTACATGCTAGTTTTGATATAAAGCAGCACTCATCTAGCACCGAAAGAAAAAGAAAACAAACCAAACTTGAAAGAAAGAGAAAAATATCTTGAAGTGCTCAACCCGCTCCAATAAAATTGTAGTGCAAGTAAGTAGATGTGAAAGTCGTTGTTATGAATGGATAAACTACGTACGTACATTATCTTGTTCAATTTGTTGTAATTAATAATATTTGGTCCCTCAAACCACCAATTTGTTGCAAGTTATACCCTTTGGTAGCTTCTAGGCTTCTAGCATTAAAGTGAAGGAAAAATAAATAGCATTCAGGTGAATTTTTTTTTTTTTTTTTTCTTGAAATATTGCTCAAACTATCTCTAAATTTTTTAAAATGGTATTTGACCCCTCAAATTACCACTTCAATTCATGTTACACTCTTTGGGCTAATTGGTTAACTTATTGGAATACCATTTGTCATTTAGTGACAACAAGGGAGAGAGAGAGTTTCGGGAGTGCAAATAGGAGGAGTAGATGGAACAGTACTATAGATGATTTTGATATTGATAATACTTGTTGCATCTATGATGATATTTTGTGTTCTAGCTAATAGATTTTGTGATTTATTAATGATTATTATATTCTATTTAAATATGTAATATTAATGTTACATTAAAGATTTAAACGTATATTTTGTAAATGTTTTAGGAAACAAGATTTATTTATTCAGATGTTACTAGTAAATTTTGTAACAGAATTGCTAAAGGGGTAATTTGTTAGGTTTTTGAATTGGCTAATTTAGTGACAAAATAATTTTGGATGCAAGTTGTTTTAGGGACAATTTGATCAATGCATAGCTGTGAAAGAATTATTAATGACTTCTAATTCAAACTAAAAGAGCACACCGTTTGGTTTTTCCATTATGTGGGTGATTTTGGATTTTCACCCATCGGGCAATCTCTTTAGAGATAGCTTTGGATTCCGTTTGGTGGATTGTATAAGGCCGGCCAGTTGTGGTGGAATCCACATCATCAAAGAAAAAGAAGAAAGAATAACCATCATAAAGCCTACCACCAAAAGAAGGAAAAAGAAGACAAAAAATAAAGGCAAACCAAACATGAAAGAAAGAAACTTCATGGATATTGCCTTTAAAAAATAGAAAAGTTTGTTATTATTTTGTTGAAAGCATACACAGACTGACAGACTTGTTAAAGCGTTGGCTGTGATTTGATTTGATTGTCTGAGGGTATAAACAGAAAGCAAGATAAGATAAAAAGAAAAATAGAGAGAAAGAGAAAATTTGAATTTTTTTTGTTTTTTCATTCAGACAATTAAATATATTATAAATAAAATTCTTACGTTTTAATTGTCTCACATTGATATATAAACAAAAACTAAGAGAAGTTAAAAAGAAAATTAAATAAATAAAGAGAAAATGTAGGCATCTTTTGTTTTCTTCATTAAAACAATTAAATGCATTACAAATAAAACCCCTACATTTTAAATGCCCAAAACTTATTCACTCTTTAAAATGTCACGTGTCACAATTCTACGCACTCTTTAAGAGGACTGGTTCACTCACAAAAAAACATGAATTCAGGACACGTGTCGCAATTTTAAACACTCTCTAAGTCAAGACTCGACTTATATATATATATACTCAACATATTGTTAGTTTCCTTAATAGCCTATCAGAATCTTGGGACAATGAAACAATATTTCAATGAAACACCCTGTTTTGGTTTATGTAAACAAACAGCTACAAGCGGTATATGTGAAATAGTAATTAGGAGAGATGGCTTTGGATTCCTTTGGTGAATTGAATGTGGGCAATTGGGGGGACTCCATGCCCCATCATGTCATTCATTGAATCAATGGAATAAAAGATAAAAGGAAACTGATTTAACACTTTCTTCATTTCGCACCCATCTCACTAAATAAATCAAAGAAATCAAAGAAAAAGGAAAGCAGGAAACTTTTTCTGTCCTTAGTATCATCACAAATATTAAAGCAGCACACGCCATAATAAGGACGAAGGGCCCTATCACCCAAAGAAAAAGATAAAGCAAACCACACATGCATGGAAGAAAGCCAGAAAAAGGAAATTTCCTGGGCATTGCCTTTGAAAATGAGACATGGCAATCTACAACCGACATATCCTCTATCAATAATTTTGTAAATGAATAGATGGATCAATCATTATGTAATGCTCTGAGAAGATAAAAGAGTAACTCACATTGAGTAAGCAATTTATAAAGATAGTTTATATAACTAACGTTTTTTCCTCTAATGTTACACAATATAGATCTTTGTTCAATAATTTTCTTTTGTTGGGCGATTTGACTTAAAATGCCATGTAATAAGAACACATATTCGTGGGAGATATAGAGCTGGAACAAGGAAAGTACTTTAATTATAGTATGAGTTTTATTTGTCAAAATAAATAAATACATATTCTTCAAGAGATGATGTCTTAGTGGTTTAGGAGTCGTTGCTTGAGTCCTTCTTTGAGTTGTTTTGCATCAGAAGTCCATCATGTGTTAGGGCTTATAAGTTGTGAGTCTATTTAAACCAAATCCTTGAATATATATATTTTTAATTTACCGATTCTTGTAAAAGGGCTGTAAATAGTTAAAAACAAAGTTAAAATAGCGGTGCTCATTTATTGGCATGTATGAAACGCCCCAAAAATTTGAAATTTATCGGTGTTTTGTTTAATTTATTGGCATGTATACCAAAGTTTGTTATAAAACACCGGTAAAACGCTTTATAAAACGTCATCTAAATACTATCGTTTTACCTAAATTTATTGGCGTTTTCTAAAACCTTTAATTTAACGACATTAATTGACGTAATTTAGCAGCAACGACTACGTTGAGGGCTGGATTATGCAACTTATGCCACCGATAAAATAAAAAATGCACCCATAAAATCTGAAGTATTATTATATTCTTTTATGCTTCATTGTGATATGAAAAATTATATTTTTGCAAAGAGAAATGCTATATATACTTCTTAATTTATTTATTTTAAAGTTGGTTCTCAAATTAAATGATGTGCTACCATCATATGAAATTTATTATTTTAGAAAATATGTCACATACTCATGAAATGGTAACACATTATTTAAAAACCAACTTCAAAAAAAAAAAAAAAAAAAAAAAAATTAAAGTGTATCACTTCTCTTTCGCAACATATATCTCCCACAATTATTTGGTTATTACTGTTCTTCCCCTTGAGGCTTGAACAAGATAATTATTTCACCTCCAGTTGCACAATTATTGATGGAGGATATGTCGGTTATTGAGCACTTGTAGGGTGTCCATGAAATTTCTCTCTTTTTTTTTTTTTTTTTTTTTAGAAATTTCTCTCTTTCTTTCATGTTTGTTTGCTCTCTTTTTCTTTCGGTGGTAGGGCCATTAACGGCCTTATTATCATGTACGTGGGTGGATGTGAGGCTGCTTTATATCAAAACTACAGTAGTTTTTAAAAAAGCAAGGATTGAAGTTTCACTACCTCAATTTACTTCATTAAGGTCAAGTTTATTGGAAAATGATTCCCTCTCTTTCCTCCATTTCCATTTAGTACATTTTGAATAGTATTATACTAAATGAAGAAAATTGAAGAATTTTGAAATATAGATGATCATTTTCTAAGTTTATTAGCAGCAACATTACTATCGCTATTAATAGTCGACATTACCTTCTATTGCTCCTTGCCTCCAACAGCTAATCATTGCTGCTTGCCTACAACTAAATTGTATTAATGGCAGATTGCAGAGCCAACTCTGATAGTTGGTTTAGTAGTACAACTCACCTCTCAAATTTTTTCCCTCAAATGATATGAATTAAAGATGGACAAATATTGGTTGCTTTTTCATTTATTCAGTTTGATGTAATTAATGACATGGTGTGGTGCGGAGTCCACCACAGTTGGCCACATTCAATCCACAATTAATTTTTGGATTTGTATGGCAAAAGCCAAAAATGACTCCATATTATTCTCAAAAAATTCAACGTATGTCCCAACATTCTTACTTTTTATATCACATAAATCATTTTTTACTATTACTTTTTCATACCAAACATTCCTTTTTTTTTTTTTTTTTTTAACATCAGTCAATTTATGATACAGTAAAAATGTCATATATTCAAAGATCATCTAATTACTTGAAGGACAAAGTTTTTCTTCAAATTAGATTTTGAAGAACTTCCTCTTACTCAATCTATAAAAATGACATTCGTCTTTTTTTAAATAGCCTAATTGTAGAATTATGGCCTTCCCTTTGGCAGGGGTAGTACAAGTATACCACGTGATTCACCATTGCAGAATTATGGCCTTCCCATTGGATTCCGTCGGTGGATTGAATATGGCCAATTGTGGTGGACTCCACTCCATCTCACTAATAAATCAAAGAAGAAGGAAAGCAGAAAACATTTCTTTAAGGAATGGGTCCTTAAGTCAGGAATCCACACTTGTTTTGAATGTGGACATGAAAGCCAAACATGGAAGAAAGAAAGAAACTTGACGGATCAATAATTGTGCAAGTGGACATGAAAGCCGTACGTTGTGAAGGAATGAACTACCTTTTATTGTTATTATTATTATTCTTATTATTTGCATTCTGATCATCTCTTATAAAATTTGTTATTATTTTCATTGGATTATAAGAACCCAAAATATTTCATGTTGTCACTTAAACACAACCAAAAAAAAAAAAAAAAAAAAGAGAGAGCAGAACACCCTTCCTCAAAGAAAAAAAGAGCTCTAACTTTTCTTCATTTCTAAGATAATTAAAGAGACAAATATTATGTGGAGCCTATGATTTTTAGCACAACAATAATATATTAACAAGTCACACTTTTTACATATTTTCAATATAAGACTATATCCTTTTAGACACTCGCACATTATACTTAACATATTATTAGTTTCCTTAATAGACAATGAAACAATATTTTAATGAAACTCTCTGTTTTTGTTTATACATGTAAACAAAAAGAGACGGAAGAAAAAAAACACAGAGAAGCGGCATGTATGTGAAATAGTAATTAGGAGAGATGGCTTTGGAATCCATTGGTAGATTGAATGTGGGCTCCACGCCTCATCATGTCATTCATTGAATCAAAGGAATAAAAGACGAGAAAACTGATTTAAACTTTCTACATTTCACAAGGAAAATTTTTTGAAGGTGACTTTCACTCAGCCATGATTCAGTCTTTCAGAGCGGTGCTTTCTACCATTTTATGGCCCTCTCTGCCAACCCTGTGTGACCGAGCATTGGCTACTAACATTTTATAAATATTTTCTATTAAACTTCAAATTATCAACATGGTCTTATTAGTGTAGTTTTGATATAAAGTGGTTCTCTAAATTTGATAAATTAAAATTTTCTCCTTAAATTTAGCTTTTGATATAAAGTAGCCCATGCCATAATAAGGACGTTAATGGCCCTATCACCGAAAGAAAAAGAGAACGCAAACGCAGCATAAAAATAAAAATAAAAATAAAAAAATTTCATGGGCATTGCCTTTGAAAATGAGAGAGAGAGAAAAAAAAAAAAAAAAAAAAAGAAAGAAAAAAAAAGGGGAAATTCCATGGGCATTGGCTTTGAAAATGAGGGACAAAAAGAAACAAAGGAAATTCCATGGGCATTGCCTTTGAAAATGAGAGACGGCAATCTAAAAGAACACAACCGACGTATCCTCAATCAATAATTTTGTAAGTAGTCGTCAAAGTCCTTATGAATGGATGGATCATGGATGTATGAATTAAATTATCTAACATCCCGATATCTTTGATCACATATTGAAAAGATGAAGAGTAGCTCACATAAAATGGGTAGTTTATAAAAATAAAGGTAAAAGTCCACATACCCCCCCTTAAACTACCACTCAATTGACAATGTCTCCCTCAAACTATCAATTGTGACAATGTCTCCCCAAACTATCAAAACATTGTCAATGTCTCTCCAAGGATAGCAAAAAGATAAAAATGCCCTAGATATTTCTCAATCAGGCAAAAATACCCCTATAAACTCGAAAAATATATATATATTTTTTAAAACGAAAAATTGTAATTAAAAAAATTATTAGAAAAAATATTTTTAAACGATTTTTTTTTAAAAAAAAATTGTTTTAACAAACGATTTTTTTTTTTTTTTTAAAAAAAATGGAAATTCTTATTTTAAAAAATAAAAATAAAAACGAAAATTTTCAAGTTTTTATATAATAAAAAAAATCGAAATTTTTTTAATTTTCTTCTTATAAAAATGATTTCTTTTTATTTTTAAATTTTTAATTTTTAATTAATTAATTTTTTTTTTTTTTTAATTTTAATTTTAATTTTACTAAGGGTAGTACAATTGTTTGGTAATTTAGGGGGAACATTGTCACAATTGAAAGTTTGGGAGAGACATTGTCAATTGAGTGGTAGTTTGACGGGATCCGACTTAGGTGCAGGTAAATCTCCCTACAGCTGGGATTAAACAGGAAAAAAAAAATGACAAAGACTGGGATTTCATGGAACCTATTCCCTCACGCTTCTTTATTGCCTCAAATATGAGTCACTTCCCATAACCAATTTTCATTTCCAACAATCAAAATTTTGAAAAGATAATTTTAGGAGTAGGTATCATGAACAACTTTCTATCACTTGATTTCCTAAAAGTATTTGTTGAATGTACAAGATAGATCAAGTATGTGGGGTTGGATAAGCAGGCATTGCATTAAAAGAGGAAAAGAAGCATATATATATATATATATATATATATATATATATACATCAATCACTACAACCCCGTTTGCTTATAGGGTATAGACAATCTCAAATCATATAAAATTTTGTTATTAATTTGTTTAAAGCAGGCAAAGACTTGTTAAGGTGAGGAGGTAGAAGGCCAACGGGTCGTGAACTTCTTTTCCTCGAAAATCCTGCTTATAGGGTCAAATCAATACGTTTTTCTAAGAAATATTTGAATATCAATCTCATTGATCTTGAAAAACACTATTCAGGTGTATGTCACACAATATTCGGACTTAACACATAGCAATCTATAAACAATCAATTACCAAAATAATCAAAACAGTAAATCAATCAGACACAATGATTTTGATGATGAAGAGGAAACATTTTAGAAAATGTTCTAAAAGTAAAACTTCTCCGGAGCAGCCAAACCCAGAAAATAACTATAAAAAAAGATTATCTAAAGATTACAGACACTAGGAACACTTACAACTCTATGCAAGTCCTTGACTCTGTAAGATCGACAAGCTTCTAACTTGTCTCCTCACTTACAATCTTCTTCAACGTGATTTTCCTTTATTAGTCCCTTCCAATAAACCTCTCAATGAAGCACACAATGAAACTAACATAATCCTCTAAGAGGAACAAATTGGCTCACAACAAATGTTCTCTCTAAGCATAGCCTCTCACGAATTATAGGTTAGAATTTTGTACCTCTCTCTAACAATAGAGATGAATATATATATATATATATATATATATATATATATATATATATATATATATATATATATATATATATGAGTCCCTAAAACCCTAGACACGTCACACACTTTACACGTTAAAAAACATAATTTGATACGTGGCGTCTGGACGAGGAAGTGCCCGGCCGGACAGAAAACCTAAAAACATTCTCGGCGACGTACAAGTCCGAACATCATGTAGACAGGAAGGAGACGAGAACTTTCTGGAATTCATGTCCAGACGGCCTTGCATTGGAGATGTGTCTTGGTGCTTTGGATCATTCGTTTTGATCACCGAATTAGCCATCACTCCAATAAGAATTAGCCTATTCATATTGGAGTGATGGACCTACCCGGGGAATTTCCACGTGATATACTCCCAAAAAAAAAAAAAGAAAAAAAAGAAAAATACTACCTTAGAGGGAATTACTTTTACACCAAAGAAGGAAGTAGGAAACAGCCTATTGGACCGATGGTCCGCGTAAAAGAAATTAGTTTGATAAAGAAATGAGAAAGTGTAAGTGGAGACCAACTCATTAACGTCAAATATATGTTTCTTTGTTTCTTTCCTTCTCGTTGGATAATGAAAAGACATAGCTTGTTACCAAAAAAAGAAAAGAAAAGACATAGCTGGCAGTTTCTCAGCTATTGCCTTTGAAAAAAAGAAACTTGATGACATTGACTTTGAAAAAAGACAACCCCAGGTCTAAGCAGTTTCTCAGAGGGAATTACTTGTACACCAAAGAAGCAGGAAACATCCTACCGACTCATGGACGCGCCAAATAAATTCCTTCCATAAAGTTACGAGAGACTGTAAAAGGAGACCAACTCATTAACATCAAATGATAATCTTTTTGCAGGTTGAAATCTTTCCTCTCTTTCTTTCTTCTTTCCTTCTCTTTAGAAAAATGAAAAGAAATAGCTTTGGATTCCCTTGGTTGGTAGATTGAATATCGCCAATTGGGGTGGAATTCACCCTTTGTCACTAAATCAAAGCGTTATATTTTAGGTTGACAAAAATCCCATTAAGATTTATATAAAACAGGGAATAATTTAAAGTGAAAAAAAAAAAAAAAAAAAAAAAAAAAAAAACCAGACCCATCACATGATTTGGGAACCCAAGATCCATTACCCTTAAACCAGTTTGGTCAGGCACAATTAACAAGCCTATTGGAACATGATCACTTATTAGTTGATGAAGAGAATGGCATAACAACACAAGTACATTTTGTATTGCAGTCCAGATGATCTGCTAAAAAAAAAACACATTGAGAAACATTTTGTATATTTGGATGTGTATTAACAATAAAAGAAAAAGGGAAGCACCATTGATTACATACTAGCAACACTTTCACAAGGTCCATATGTCGCCATTGAACTTTTAGTACTTATTCATTAGAAATAAATAGCTAAACATCTGAATCAACTAAAAAAAAACCAACACATGCATATATAGTAAATTGAAACAGAAGATCTTCACATGTGCATAAGATGATATCAATAGTTTATGCAAAGTTCTTTTCACACATCCTGGCACAATAGTGCAGCAGTACAAGTTTATGGTATTGCTAATGTAGGTTTCAAATTAATTAGTTTTTTTTTTTTTGACACCATGCATTAAAAATAGCAGATTAGGCTTCATATGCCTCATAGTTCCAACTCAAATATATTTACAGGTAATACCATAGCTAAATTCAACTTAATTTGAGTTATTGAATATCTCATATAAATTTCTTTTCAAGTAGAGCAGTGTTGAGTTTCTTGTGTTACCTGCTATATAAATATCTCATATAGCAGGACATCATGTTTCTCGATTAATTAGGAATGTTTAGGGGAAAGATTGTGGGTTTGAACTTATTGGAAGTTGCACACCCGGAGGGACATGAACTCACAACCTCATTACCCCACCTTGCAACAAAGGAAGTACCATTTGAACTAAAGCTCATTGGTGCAAGTTCACATGCTCTAGCGACAAATTCAGGACAAAACTCTTCGTAAGAGAAAAATCTCCAATGGGAGTGAGTAAAATGGATATTAATAGAAACACAAATCATGGGAGCAAACCTTGTTGATTCAAAGCATCCCCAATTTCATATGGAGTTCTCAATCATTTTGGGCGGTAACTTGGAGAGAGACTCAACTGCTTATGTCCTGAATGGTGAAGCAAATGAAGAAGTAACAAGTGGGCAAAGCATTCTGTTTTATCAGACATCAATTTGTATACTTTAGACTGTTCTTGTTCATAGGCTCTGACCTTTCCATTTGTATACTTTGTTCTCTGATCTCCTTTTGTAAACATTTGATTATAAATAGGATGTTTGTCCTCCTGTTTTGGTTAAGTTGACCAAAACAGATTTCCTTCAATCTTTCAACGAGAAACTAGTCAATCACAAAACATATGGCAAGGAGTAATCACTGTAATCATTAGGTATAAATGATATACAAAAAAGTTAAGGCCAGAAGTAAATAATAAAGCATGTATGGTATAGAAATTATTGATGGCAAGAATAATGATTATAGAACTCACATAATGCACATCCATCAAAGCCAAACTCCGGAGTTTTGACAGTAAGAATGCATCCCTTGGTTCTGTTCTTTACAGTACCAAGTACCACTGGGAATTGTCGGTAGAGGAACACACTCTGCAATTGGCCCAAATAATAAACATCATAAATGCAACTCAAGCAGACTGAAGCATGATGAACAACCGAAGGGCATAGAACTGTCTTCTTTTTTTTTTTTTTCAAAAAAAAAAAAAAATATTGATCAGTTCTTTACTGCACCAAAGAATATTTCAAAAAGAGAAAAAGTACAAAAATTATGTTATGAAGAATTTCCAGGAGCTATCAATTAAAATGCTTAATGTTCTCTTACAGCAACCCCTTGATATTGAACTTGAAACCGGTTGAATGTGCATTATGGTCTGGCAGAGCAATAGCCAGTTGTGGTATGTAATGCCCTACACATGAAGGGAAAAGAAACAAAACCATAGAATACACACATAAACGAGAGGACAAGGAGATAAATAGATAAACAGTTCATAAGGCAGTAAGTTAACAATGTCCTTACAAGTTTCAACTTTTGAATTTTTTCTAGTCTCCCAAAAATCAAAGAGTTGGAAATTAATGAGGCTAGCCCAAATGTTTTTCATATTAGTACGAGATTATACACAAAATGTGAAATGTGTTTCTAGCTTTATTAGATTAGATTTTTATGATATATAACCATACTAGTTCAGGCACTTAATTCATGAGGTTAGGCATCAATGGCAATGGTTCTCAACAGCAAAGTTTATCTTTCCAATCTTGCAATACACAGGTTTTTCAAGAAAAAACAAAAACTTACCTACATGAAAAGCCCCTTCACATTCATCACAGTATGAGTTTCAAACTGTGAGTGGCTGCCCTGCTTAGTAAACATAAATAAAATCAATCTCTATGAAACAGAAAATCATTATAAAACAGAAAAGTAAATTTTTTTTTTACTTTTGGTCTTAGATGCATGATGCATAGGAACATTTTTTTTGTCTTTTTCATATAGAAAAGAGTTAAGGCCAGAAGTAAATAATGAAGCATGTATGGTATAGAAACTATTGATGGGAAGAATAATGATTATAGAACTCACATAATGAACATCCACTAAAGTCACAATTTGGAGTATTGACTGTAAGAATGCATCGCTTAGTTTTCTGTTCTTCCGGATCAAGTCCGGCATCCCTTTCAGCTGCCACAACATAACATTATGCTTACATATTTGATTCCGGATCAAGCCTGGAAGAGCCGCCAAAGAGGCCTGGTTGTTCTGGCTGCAGCCGAAGAGGAAGTTGTCGAACACGTCTGTTGGTGTGAGGGTCAGCCTCTCTTTGCTGAAGAATCCTACGTAAAACGACTGGTCGCCTTATTGTAATGTATTGGAAGACATTCTGGCGATATTTAGAGGAGCCATTTAGTCAAAAATGTTGGACATAGTTGTCATTCTTTTAAAAGATGAGAATAATATTGTTTCATACTTTACACTTTTTTTTGCCTTTTCCCTCTGGCAATTGGCCCAAATAATAAACACCACAAATGCAACTCAAGCAAACTGAAGCAACCTGAATGACACATTTAACCCAAATTGTGTCCACTAACCTATGATCAATTAAAAGAACAAGAAATATTGCTCATTCACAAGAAGAGTTCCAATAAACTGGAGAGCATTGAGCAGGTTCTTTTTTTTTTATTAAATCTATACCATAATCCTATACCATAGAGTGTACGTTGGCGTTTTGCAAATGTGTCAAACATGAGTGGGACTCACGAGGGGATTTTACCCCAACAGGCATCAATGAAAACGTTTCTCAACAGCAAAGTTTATCTTTCCAATCTTGCAATACACAACTTCAGAAGAAAAAAACTAACCTATGTGAAAAAGCCAGTGCACATCCATCACAGCACAAAAGATCCCCTCCATCTTGACAGATGGAGCAGAGACCATCATTTTCATCAGTAGACAATTTACAACCTTTTGACAGGGAATATAAACAATTCATGGAGAGAAACTTCGTTGGGTGTAAACATGTAGGTAACCATGTTTACACACACACACACACAAAAAATAATAATAAAAAAAAAAGAAAAAGAAAAAAAGAAAAAAAGATGCCCAACTAACATAAAGAAAGAAACTAAAGTGGAAAACTAATACAACTTATTTCTTGTCATAGACCCTATACCATTTCTGAAGCTCCCCAATTCCGTCTCCTCTCAAGTCCACAAGTTCTTCTTCTCTGCACTTTAGTAGTGGCCCCGGTGTTTCACTTGGAAGAGATGTCTGCAAAAATATAAATGCAGCAACTTGTTACTATAGATGCAGTTCACATTCTTATTATGAATCCTCCTGCAATAAAAATTTAAAAAACAAAGCCTTTTTCTAATAATAAATTAAAGATAAGAAAAAATCAAGTAAACAGAAGGTGTACACAAATTCCACCTAAATTTACAATCTAAAATCTATAAGGGAAAGAAAATCTGGAAATGAGAATGCACTAGAGCTCTCTAGAACAGTCATTTAATCATACAAAATTGTAAAAACATAGTCTTTTAGGATGTCCTGTTCGAGGTCTATACCAAATGACTAGTGTAAGATCATTTTTAGTTTGCTTAAAAAATTAATAAAATAAATAAAAAGAAGAAGAAGAGAAGCCTATTTTACATGTTACACTCTACACGTTCATGTGTTTCCTTGGTAGTCTGTGTACTTGTGACCACATTGCCAATAATAAGATTTTGCATGAAGCAAACTTATGTATGTCAACTGAGAAAAGGAAAATAAATTTCACTTTTGTTCTGTCATGATCATGACAGAACCTACAACTTCCAAATTAAGCATTATAAAAACATGTTACAGAATTATATGATAAAAACAATCTTCACATGCCCCATAACTACCGCTACAACAATAGGATTATGTACCATAATCTAGTGCCAATGATTTCATGTTGAAAAACAGGGCAAAAACTCATTAACATGAACACAACAGCTTGGCCATTCTAATTTATCTCAATGTTCCTCCTTTCATCAAGCAAAGTGCAATCAAATCTGTTTTGAGCCATTACTATAATCCAATTCTGAGTTTTAGAACCATAATGAAGGTGAAGTTCAAAAAACTAGTGCGGTAATTTGAGAGAGAAGCAATTCATGCACCTTGCCTCAATATTGTTACATATGGAAAACCCCAAACAGCCCAAATTTAAGTTATCCTTAGACACACCATAATCCATTTGAACCCAACACCTATCTCATCACCACTATACACTCGAACCACTTGTGCTAAGGCCCAGGACAGAACCTATATGTGTAATTTCCAAATACAACTTCAATTCCATGATGGGTCATGGGCCTATAGATAATGTTTGAACTCCATCTTTCCTATGTATGTGTATCTGCTATAAATGCTAACCAGTAGCTGCATTTCATGAATGTCTACCAATGGTATAGTACATGTTGCTTGTAAATAGTATGTTAATTCAATATGTGATAAAATGTAACAAATTATGGTCATAACAAGCTTTACAGTTCAAGATAACATAACATATAACCACATTCTACCCAGCAATGCCAGAAAAAGGTCATTCAGGTGACAAAACATATAACCACAATAGCAGGAAATTAACTCTAAGAATGCATACCCTTCATGAGCATCAGATGTTAAGCGAGGCTAACTTGAGACTCTTTAAGCACTCCACACATGACTTACATGGCGGCATCGAATTCCCATTGTCAGTTTTAGGAAGATGTCTTGTACTTCATTACAACAGCCAAAATGTCACATTTTCTTTGAAATAAAAAATAAATTAAAAAAAAAAAAAACCTTATTTTGATGAACTTTAAAACCTATCAAACATGATGCAAAAGAAACCACCGCAATTCAGAGTGATGGTAAATTTCGTTAGAGTTTGTGGCGGAGCCACTTGATGCATTGGGGGTGCCGTGGCTTTTAATTTTTTTTTTTAAAAAAATTTTTGTTGAAAAAAAATATATTTTTACCTACCCAGTACCCAAGACATGGCACCCCCAATTGCCCAAAGTCTAAGACGCTTAGACGCTCTCTCTCTGTTTCGTTCTTTCTATCTCAAACGAGTCGAACTTTGTGCTCAAATTAACTCGTCCTCTACGACTCTCAGTCGCTTTTGTGTTAAATTTTTGTTCTAGTTTCTTTCTTTTACCTAGCTTTAATTTTGGATTTTTCGATTTATTTTATCAGTTTCTTGAGGTTGTATGGTGGAGATTTATTTTATCAGTTTCACGACTTTGCAACAAAATGGAGGATGATTTTCTTGCAAATAGTTTAGTTCTCTATATTGAAAGGAAAATTGTTGAGAGCTTCAATTTAAATTCAATACTTGATGATTTTGTACTTCTAAGAGACCGTAAATTGCAGTTCTAGACATTTTTTTTTTTTTTTTTGTATTTCTATCTTTTTGATATAGTGCCAACATGTTACATTTCTAATATATCAATTTGAGCACATATTTATGAACTTTTATAGATATTTTTTGTGATGCATATATTGTGTGAATTACCAAATAGGACACCCAAAAAAATTTTAGCGGCACTCCCAATATGAATTGTCTGGCTTCGCCACTCTTAGAGAGAAACAACCACGGGATTTCAGACAAACTCTTTCAGAGTTCCAACGAGCATTTACACATACACTCGTGACATTTTGGAGAGTGTTCCCATTCTCCAGCGAAATATATATACTCCAGTAAATGTTTATGTGCACTGTCCACATGCAGCTCCAGAACGAAGGCATAACTACCTACAACCAACATAAAAATAAGCACACACACGCAATTATTCACGGAACAAGCTAATAGATCTTCTAAAATAACACTAAATACCCTCTTCAAATCCTTTGCATTTGCCTAAAAAACACATCCGCACCATATAACCGATACTCTTATATATGTAAGTAAACTAATGATAAAGAAAAGAACCACCATTGAAAACTTACCTACATCTCTTAGTCAACAGATGATGTCAGCATCGAAGGTCTAGCTTCGGTTTCTCATCTCAACATTTTGATAATTGAAGGTATAAGAAACCACACCAGCTTCCAATTGGTTCTATGCCAGCTCGATATCAGGAAGCCTGCCATTTTGTTACCAATAATGAAGTCAGCCACCTTAACAAGGATCACATGTACAGTACCCGCAAGAAACGCCTCAGCTATCACTGATTACCTTTTCCCATGTAGCAGCTTTCAGGATAAAAGGTATTGAATGGTAATAAAAAAGTTTAGGGGAAAGATTGTGGCTTTGAAGTATTTTAAGGGTTTGATAATGTATGAGCAACCAAAAGAAAAAACAAACAAACAGAGCAAACCGAGATGTGTACACTAAAAATCAACTACAGGACATCTTAGTAAATCAAACAAATATGCAGAATAAATAACCGGGTATATTAGGCCAATCGTTGACGTACTTGTGTCGGTCGTTCTATTCTAAGAAGAAGTTACAGTGCAACTACAAGTCTGCATGCTCTGTTTGTTTACATGATTTGATCCCAAGCATATGACAATAAAAAGTGACCCTATAAACAAGGAATTGAGAATTAACGGTAAAATCAAGATTTATAGAAAGACAAGTCATGAGAACATACCAATTCTCAATGGAGTTGTCGATAATTCTGGGCTGTGTCATGACTCAACCGCTTACGTCCGGAATAGGAAAGTAAAGGAAGAAATAACAAGTGGGGTTGGGGGAGCAATCTGTTTTATCAAAAATAGCAATTAATCAAACTTAAAACAAGAGGGTAAATTACATTGGTAAACTAGCTGGTTGATAAGTGTTGTACCTAGGTAGCTGCAACTGCTGAAATGTATCAAAACTGGGGCCCCTTGCTAGACTTTGGCTTATTCAATCAATCTGTTATCAATCCTTTTCTGTTCGATGTGAGCAATCTTGCGCCATTCTTTTCCTTTTCTTTTACGTTGCCATTTTTTTGTCAACAAAGGACAGCCGACGATATGTAGGATAGAAAGAGAGGCAGGTAACTCCTTCTTGTCTGGCATGTGCTTGAGCTTAGGACACTTAAAGATCCCCAGCTCTTTAAGAGCACGGAGGTGTAGAAGCCCCTTGCCCAAAGATTTCAAATTTGGGAAGTGAGAGACGTAAAGAGTGGTCAGACTAGGGGGCAGCAGCTCCGCCTTTGGGAAGGACTCCACATCTTCATGATTTCCACAGATTTTCAAGCTTGTAAGAATGGGGAGGTTCTGCGAACCCCATCCCAACCGACTCACAATGAATTTTTCACAACTCTCGATCTCAATTGATTTCAGATTGGAAGGCAAGCCCCCTTCAGGAAGAGACTCAATTTTTGGACATTCACTTATACGCAGTACCGCACGAGACGGAAAGAGTATGTCCATTTTTTCGGGAAGTGATCTGAGGCCCTCACATGCTATGATCGAAAGTGATTGAAGGATGGGGGCACGCAATTCTCTGTTTGGAAAAGATACAAAATTTTTGCAACGCTCAATCAGCAAGTTGGCTAAGACTAAATCATGTTCATAATTTTCTGGAACCGTAAGAGATTTCAGACTGCCACACTCCAACAAATTGAGTTGATAAAGCTTTGGGAATAAATCTAGCTAATGGAAAGGAATCGAGATCCGAACAATGGTTCAACGACAATGTTTCAAGGGATGAATAGTGCACGTGTGCTGGGAGCTCTAACGTCCGAAAATCGTAAACCTCAAGGGTTTTCAATGTAGAGGGAAATCTACCCTCAAGTGAATCACAGTAACGAATTGATAACTTTTGAAGACAGCTGTTGGAGTCTATCGTTCCCTCGAAAAGGAACTTAAGTGATCTACAGAAACCCGATGTGGATGGTTTCTAATGCAGAGGGAAGGCGAAGGGACTGAAGTGAGTCACAGTCACTGATGTGGAGAGTTTTTAGTGTAGAGGGAAGGCGAAGGAACTGAAGTGAGTAACAGAAACTGATGTTGATGGTTTTTAATGCAGAGGGAAGGCGGAGGGACTTAAGTGAGTGACAGTACATGATGTCGAGAGTTTTTAGTACTGTAGAGGGAAGGCGAAGGGATGTAAGTGAACAATAAGAGATTTCTAACTCTTGAAGACCGTCGATGGACTCTATCATTCCCTCTGGTATGGACGCTGCCTCCTCAAATCCAAAAAGTACGAGCTTTTTCATTCCTCTTGCCAATTCCTTTAACAGCATCTTCTTACAATTGGTTAACTCCAATTCACCAATGGCAGGAGTCTTTGGGAGTGGAGTCACCAGCTGTTGACACTCACAAATCTCAAGTTTGGTTAAAGAAGGAAGATAATGGACAGGCAAGCCTCCTTTTAGCTCAGGGCAATTCTTAATATAAAGCACTTCAAGTCGACGAAAAGCTACACCTCCATTTTTCAGAAACCCATTCCTCCCATTTTGCCATATGCTCGAATTTTAGAACTTTCAAGGCATCAAATGACATAAGTGAAGAAGAACTTTCATGGTGCCACAAAACTCAAGACCCGCTCTAACAACTTCATTAAATCCAACAATAGAGAGGTTCTGCAGAGAGGGTAACTGCCCAAGGGGTGGCAAGCTACCGCAATAGTTACAGTTTTGTAGATGAAGAGATGCTAGTTGAGAGAATGAAGGAAGCCCTATCCAATTTGAAAGACTTCTACCACCATAGTATAGGAAAACGAGGCTTTTCAAGTTTGTAGAGGGTTGCAGACTATCAAGTACAGTTTTCTGACTTTCTGAAAAATTATTAGCATCTTTCCATTCCAATACCAACTCTTTGAGGTACTTTTTATTCCCCAAGCTTGCATCTAGAGCATCTGTAGGAGATTCAACATTTTGGAGCTCCAAAATCGAAAGTGATCCTCGAAGATTTACAAGTTTTCCCAATTCTCCAATGCATGACCCACTACCTTTGCCGACGATGAATACAGTCAACATCTGAATGCATTTTAATTGACTAATTTGTATTGGCATCTCTGTTATTTTAGTTCCAGTAGTATAAAGATGACGTAAACTAATAAGTTTCCACATATCGCTCGGCAATGCTGTAAGCATTTTACACTCTGACAAAATCAATGTTTGTAAATTGCACAACTTACATATAGAATCAGGCAGTTTTTGAACACTAGTGGAAGAAAGATCCAAGTAACGTAGGTGTGTAAGTTTGCCAATTGAATCTGGCAATTCAGTCATATTGTCATAACAAGACAAAGAGAGCACACGTAAGCACTTTAGTAGAGGCAATAACTCATGTGGTACCCTTTTTGTTAGGTTGAAAAAGTTAACTCCAAGACAAGTCCGTTGGTAGTAAAGTGCACAGCTTCTTAGCCTTGTAAAGAACCTCAAACTTCTTAAAGCCATCTTGCTCGCATTTTCTCCAGAATAATCACCCTCCATCCTTACATTGAATTTTCCGGACACAAATGTTGCTAAATCATTCACAAGATCATCCATTGTGAAAAGTGATTTATTGTCACTTGATTGTTGGAATAATGATCTTGATACGAGAGCAAAGAAGTAACCATCACCAGCTTCTTCTATTGTCGTGTCTTTAGATTCATGTAGGAAACCTTCTGCCATCCATATTAAGACTAACTTGTGTTTTTCGAAAACATAATTTTTTGGAAATATTGAACAGTAAGCAAAGCACCGCTTTAGATGTGATGGAAGATACTTGTAGCTTAATCTTAGAGTAAGAATAATTTTTATTTCTTCAATTGGCAAATCCCAGAATTCGTTCTTCAATATCTTATTCCATTCATCAACATCCCATTTGGACCTCAAGAGAACCCCAATTGCTTTGATTGCTAAAGGAAGGCCATCAATTGTAGAAAACTAGTAACAATTGATTTTGGACATCAATTGTAGGACCTTTGTGGAGCCAACACCACATAATTTGAGCCCATCCACCCAAATCATTTGAAAACACTTATACATCAATCACTACAACCCCGTTTGCTTATAGGGGATAGAAAATCTCAAATCAGAAAAAATTTTGTTATTAATTTGTTTAAAGCAGGCAAAGACTTGTTAAGGCGTTGGTTGTGCCTTGATTTGATTATAAAATCTACAAAGTTTTTCATGCTGTCACTTAACCACATATATAAAAAATGAAAGAAACAAATGTTATAAATAGACAGAACCATATTTAGAGATCAGAGCACCCTGCCTCGAAGAAAAAAAGTGCTCAACCTTTTCTTCATTTTTAAGATAAAAGAGACAAATATTAATAGTTTTCTTCAAAATCCAAATGCCTCCTTGATGATCAAACAGTTGAAGAGTATAAAATTCTTTGGACAATGAAACAATACTTCAATGGAACACTCTTTTAGCTATCTCAGCAGAAGAAAGCTTAGGACTGAACTATCCATCATGCTCACACAAAGACTTAATTATTTACCTCTATTTCCTCCAGCCCCACCTCTATTTCCTCCAGGACCACGAGCAAATGTCTGGGCAGAAACCACAAGCTCAAGCTCAGCTTCAACAACCCCAGGAATGTCAGACATGCCAAGGGCAGCAAGCATGCATGTCGATGGTTTCCCTATCAGACTCATCTGGTAAGTACACGACGCATTTCAAAGAATTAGCAGTTCCTGCAAGGAGACAGGCCATGATTGAAGATACAACCAACTCCTTGAACCATTTAGGCAGAAAAAAACTAGGAGAAAAACAGAGAAAGAGGAAATTAGAACACAACTATCCATGATGCTGATTCATAGGATCATAATAAACAAGTAGTTCAATCATACTTCATAAATTGATTGTAACTATTTTACAATCAATGAGAGCCTTGTAACTATTTTACTTCAATTATAATTCAAACTCTTTCATATCATCAATTCGTCACCTACATGTTTTCTCAGTGGTCGAACAGAACAACGCATTAGGCACCATTCACTTCTTTCCTTTCACAGTTAACATTTTTACTATGACCAAGCAATTTAAAGTTACATCAAAATCTTTGCTTGTTTGCCAGATAAATGTAGAAATGATAAGAAAAAAAAAAAAAAATCAAGGATCTTATATCCATCACCAACAATCAAAATCTCCATGTTGTGACAGTACATCAAAGATATTACCAAAAGCGCATGCCAGGTTCTCTAGAGGGTGTAATATGCTCCCTTAACATCAAAAGTTCAGGTGACAACTCATCAGAGCCCAAAAGTGTAAGAGATTCCATTACTGCTGTGAAGATCCTCAACTAGTTTAAATTTCAGTATATTTCTCTACAAGCTTACATAAAGATGCACTGAAGCACTTTTTCCAATGGCCTAGGCAAAGAAAATAGCCTTTTCCATCAAATCCAATAACGTCATGGTCATATCCTTATAGAAAAAAATGAAGATATTTGAACTAACTTTACGTAAGGTGAAGGGCTCATCTTAAAGTATCGATCACACATGCTTTACCACAAGATGCACTGCCAATGTGAAAAATAACTAAAAGCACCAGCCATTTTATTTGCACATATGCACTTGTAATCACCAACAATGAAAGCACATTGGACACCACCCTCAAATGCTGGGTGATCAAGACTCTGCTCAAATCAAATGGATTCTCATTGCAATTGTTTTGAGCCCTCAATAACAAGGTTGACAAGAGAGCTTGCCAAAGATGTATCAGTACATTCCCACTCTAGAATGAAAGAATTAGGATAATCTCTGTTTTGGTTAAGTTACCAAATAAAAGAGTAGTTACATCTATTTATAAGCATGGAGGTTTAGAGGATTAGAAGCAGTACATAGACAAAGAAAATACAAAGGAAAGTTTTACATGTAGGTAATACACGGCAACACAAAAGAAGAAATTTAGAGGGCCGAAGGTGGGCTGTGATGAGGCACAGACCAGCTAATAGTGTGCTGAGATGAGAGGCTTGTCAGAAGTAATTCAGGCCGTGAATCAAGGAGCTTGAGTGTGCAGCATGATTCAAGGAGAAGAGGCTGCTGTTCTGTGTTACTGTTGTGAGCTAATGTGGGGGAGCAAGAGTCAGCAAGAAATCTGGAGATCTTTAGTGAATGCTTTTGCTGATTTTTCATGCTGGAGCTGAGGGTCCTTTTGGGTATTAGCATGCAGCTCATGCAACTCATGTTTATCCTTAACACAGAAGCCTTCTCGCTTTACTCAAGAATCAAGATCCTCCTTAAGGCCCCATTTGCAAGTTGGGCTGCATCACTTCTCCATTTTCACAAAATTTTCGTGGTACTCCCAACACCTGAGCACCAATAATTCAATATGCAAGCACTGACTTCGAGCACTGTTGTTCCTCGGAAGATCATCATATGGTAATGCATCAAAAAAAAAAATGTACATATTAATCTCAACTTCTTTGCACTCCCAAACAACAAACAAAAAGTGGGAAAAAAAAAGTACCTCATTTTGGTCTAATAAAATCAAAATTTTGCCCATAGTTCAGAATGCAAGTAAACATGGACTGAAGGTAATCCTACACCATACCTCTATAATTATTACTTATGGGGTTCACCATACCTCAAAGCTCGCAAAAGCTGGAAAGTTGATGACAATGGCGACAACATTCCATTATATATCCTTGTTATAGTACCAAACCCAACTCCTCCCCTCCGTCGAGCAAGAGGATCAGTTGCCGACATCACATGTACCTGCAACATATACACACTAATTTCAATACCCAAAAGGTGAAGTAAAAGGCAAGTAGAGAGTCCCCCTATATGTGCTCAAAAAACAGATGGAAAGAAAACAAAACAGCACCCTACAAATTAATGTTACTCTGGTTGCCTAAGGCATCGAATTTTCACTCAAGTTCAACACTTTGTCAAATCTTAAGGAACGTTTGTAAAATTTAAAGAAATGCTCTGTTTGGTACTTGTTAAAACATTTCAAATAAAAAATAAAAAGCCTTAGATTTGAATTTTGACTTGTGCCATCTTATTATTAGAAAGCAGAGTAAAGATTTCAAATTTAGAAAGTCCCATATGAAAAGAGACGTTAGACTGGTGGGCAGCAACTGTGCCTCTGGGAAGGACTCTGCATCTTCATATTTTCCACCGACTGACAAATTTCTAAGAAAATGCAGGTTTTGCAAACCCCATCTCATCCGACTCGCAACGAGTTTGTTACAACCGTGGATGTTAATTGATTTCAGATTGGAAATCAAGCCCCCTTCATGAAACCACTCAACTTCTGGACAATTCCGTAAAACCAAATCCTCAAGAGACGGAAGGAATATGTGCATCTTGTCAGGCAGTGATCTTAGACTCTCACAATCCATCATCGTAAATGATGTAAGGTTGGGAGAACACAATCCTCCTTTCGGAAAAGATACAAAATTAGAGCAATAAGTGATATCAATCTGCAAGGTGACTAAATCATGTTCATAATTTTCTGGAACTGCAAGAGATTCCAGATTGCTACATTGAGAGATTGTGATATGATAAAGCTTTGGGAATAAATCTAATGGAAAAGCCTTGAGAGAATTACAATTCCACAACCACAAATATTCAAGGGGTGAATAGTCAGTCCTGTTGTGTTGGCTTTATCACACATTAAAGTAAATGAGAGTGAAGCAAAATACATATTTGGGGAAAGAGGACCATTAAGGAACAGAGTTACCTGCTCTGCTTTTCCACATTTTCCAATTACTAAAAGGAATATATCAACCTTTAACAAGTTGAGGTAATAATACTGACTTCTCCATAAATCCTAGAGTAGGAATATTAGAAAACGAAGGAGAAAAAAATTCTCTCAAGAGTATTCTTGTTGATAAACTTTTACAACAATAACAACTAGGCGGTCAAGTTGGTCTTATTGTGCTTAAAAATAATTTAGGAGTTGGCACTAAATGTAAAATTACAAAAATAGTCTCTTTTAAAAACTATTGCAACTTCGTTCAAGCCATTGGCACGTGGGGCTTGCGCAAAGTTTGTGTCCTATGATTAGTCACATTCTTGTTCTTGCTCAACCCAAGGTCCGACAGAGGTTAACACATGATTTGTCTCTAGCAGAATCGCAAATTCCTACTCCAGAAGCCTTCCTTCTTCACACAAGATCACCATATGGTAATGTTTCCTCTACTTATTAAGCTGCAACACAAAAAGATGTACATATTAATCTCAACTTCTCTGCGCTCCCAAACCCCAAACAGAATGTAGAAAGAACATGTACCTGATTCAGCTTCATTAGCAACTGGCAACACATAGTTCTGAATGCAACTAAACAAGGACTGAAGGTAATCCTACACCAACAGCTTTGAGAAGTGAGTCTGGAAACTACAACACTCAGAAGTGAGTCTGGAAACTACAAAATTTTACAGAACAGAATGAACTGCAAAATATAACAGGAAAAAAATTCTCACCCTAAGGTCTTCCAAATGGTGATCGATCCTTCAAACAGCTAATATGATATTCCCATGCACATTGAGGGAACAATACACGTAATTAGTTATGTAAACAAACAAACAAACTAGAAACACAAAGCATTTGAAACATAGGACATGAAAAGACTTGAGCTGAATATAAACTACCTACCTGGTAACATAAAATAATTGCACATCCATCAAAGTCAAACTCCAGAGTTTTGACAGTAAGAATGCATCCCTTGGCATTATGTCTACAGATTTTTCTTTTTGGTAGAGGAACACACACTGCAATTGGCCCAAATAATCAGTATCATAAATGCAACTCAAGTAGACTGGAACAAGCTGAGCAGATACAATAAACAGAAGGGCATAAAAAAAAAAATGATAAGTTCTATACTATACCAAAGAAAATTTCAAAAAAAAAATAAAAAAAGTGCAAAAATTATGTTATCAATTAAAATGCTTAAGGTTCTCTTACAGCAACCCCTTGATATTGAACTTGAAACCAGTTGAATGTACATTATGGTCTGGTGGAGCAATAGCCAGTTGTGGTATGTAATGCCCTACACATGAAGTGAAATGAAGCAAAAACATGAACTATACACATAAACGACAGGACAAGGAGATAAATAGATAAACAGTTCATAAGGCAATAAGTTAACAATGTCCTGACAAGTTTCAACTTTTGAATTTTTTATAATCTCCCAAATATCAAAGAGTTGGAAGTTAATGAGCCTGGCCCAAATGTTTTATCATACTAGTATGAGATTATACACAAAATGTGTAATGTGTTTCTAGCTTTACTAGATTAGATTCTTATGATATATAGCCATACAAGGTCAGGCACTTAATTCATGAGGTTAGGCATCAATGACAATGGTTCTAATCATCAAAGTCTATCTTTCCAACCTTGCAATACACAACTCTTTCAAGAAGAACAAAACTTACCTACATGAAAAGCCCCTTCACATTCATCACAGCACCAAAGATCCCCTCCATCTTCACATATGGAGCAGAGGTCATCATTTTCATTGGTACACAATTTACAACCTTTTGACGAGGAATATTATAAACTTCATGGAGAAACACTGTTCATGTAAATAAAATCAATCACAAGCAGAAGAAAATTTACCTTGCAGTTGCAGCAACTACAAAAGATGAGACACCCAATTTCCGCCCACAACATATCACTACTTAGAAAGGCAAATCCAACATATCAGTTTTAGAGAGATGTCCTGTAATTCTTAAACAGCAAAAACCTCGCATTTTCTTTATTTAAAAAAAACAAAAAATAACTTATGCCGATGAAATTTATAACATAACAAACATAATGCAAAACAAACCTCTCGTAATTCAGAATGATGTGGTAGATTTCTCTAGAGAGGAACAACCGTAGAATTTCAGGCAAACTCTTTTAGCAGTTCAACAAAACAAATCCACATGCAGCACAAACAATCTAATGGGTCTTCTAAAACCATAATCTAAAATAGCATGGACTACCCACTTCAACTCCTCTGCATTTGCGACCAAAATACAATATCCAAGTACTTTCAATCACACCTTTCAGCCTGGTTTCTCCAGGGACTCTAGCCTACAATACAAGAGGCATAATCAATATTCACATAGATATGTATGTGTACTAACTATTAAAAAAAAAAAAAAAAAAAAAAAAAAGGACAACCATTAATAAAATTACCCACGCCTCTTAGTCAATAGAAAACATTACCATCTAAAATCAGCTTTAGTTTCTCATTACAATCTTCTTAAGAAGTGTTTTGAGTTTTGAGAAGAATTTTGTAGCTTGCTATGAAAAATGTGTTAGTGGTGCGGCCACATCTGAAATTGGTGAAGTTGGGGACTCTTGTAAGAGAAAAGAGCGAAAGGTACCAGTCTCAGGAGGTATTGCTTGATTTTGAGTGTCAAGAAGTGTTTCATATCTTAGTAAATGTTTATTTACATTTACACATTACAGAAAATGTTCTCCTTCTCAACGCTGGTAAATGTTTATTTGCCACCAAAACACAATATCCAACTACTTTCAATCACACCTTGCAGCCCGGTTTCTCCAGGGGCCTATAGTACAAGGGACATAATCAATATGCATACATATATATACTATTGATAATGAAAAGAACAACCATTAAAAAAATTACCCGCACCTCTTAGTCAATAGAAAATGTTACTATCTAAAACCGGCTTCAATTTCTCATTTCAACATTTTGATAATTGAAGGTATCAGAAACAGCATGTGCATCCAATTTGTTCAAAGCCGGCTAGATATCAAGAAAACTGCCATTTTTTTACCATAAATCAAGTCAGTCACCTTAACAGTGATCACACAATAGCCACAAGAAAATATTTTTCTATCATTGATTACCTTTTCCCTTATAGCAGCTTTGAGGAGAAAAGGTACTGAATGGTAATTTCAAAGCCTACACTTCCAACAAAAGAAAAAGAAACCAAAATTCCCCTGAACTTTTACAAGGTGCACAAGTTCCCACTAAACTTGCAGTACCTATTCATGAGAAAATAGCTAAACGTCTAAATCAACAAAGAAATAACAACACATGCATAGTAGATTGAAATGGAAAACCTTCACAAACGTGCATCAGATCATATGAATAGTTTATGCAAATAAAGATAACTTTTAGTTTATTGTGGTGCTAATACAGATTCTAATTAAACATATCATGCAAGTGCTAAGCTGGTTTCCAATCAACTCGAGATGCTTTTTGACACAAATAAAAGCATGCATTAAAAAATAGCAAATGAGGCTTCGTCTGTTTCCTAGTACCCATTCATGGATCTTTTAGAGTAAATTCAACTTAATTTTTTGATTTATTAGATATCACATGGAATATATGGCTTTCTTTTCAAGTATAAAATTTTGAAGTGAACAACCAATAGTTATGGATAAATATTGTTCGCATTTGTAGTTCAAATAAACAAAAAAGTAATTCTAGTGGAAATAGAATTGCAGAATATGACAAGAAAAATTTGACAAGCACTCACATGGAAAATGGCAACAACATTTGAAAGCAACTGTCCAGTTTCAATTTTGTTTTTTTACTATGAAAATGGGAAAAAGTCTAGTTTCATAAGAAGAGGTCAATTTCCAATTAAGAACCCTCCAACTTATTGAACGTTAGCCTCCTTACAGGATTCAGAAGTGATTACGGAAGCTTTTGTTCTCTGCGAAACAGAACCACTTCCCTTTTGGCAATTTCTGGTGGATGAGTCTTGTTAACATTTGCAGATCCAATAAACAGAAAAGTAATTTTGAAGGCAACAGAACTGCAAAAAATAATAGAAAAAGTCCTTACCCCTTAGTCTTACATATTGTGATCCTTCGAACAGTCAACATCATATTCCTTTTCACACTGAGAGAACCAAAAATTCACATAAAAAGAAATATAAACAACACATAAGCCAAAAAGTTAATAATGACTACTTTGAAATCTAATCTAATAATGCGTACCCATCATTAGCATCAGCTGTTTAAGCAAGGCTAGCTCGAGAATCTTTTAAGCACTCTACACATGATTTACATAGCAGCATCAAATTCCCATTGTCAGTTTCAGGAAGATGTCCTGCAATTCATTAAATAGCCAAAGCATCACATTTTCTTTAAAAAAAGAAGTTAACGCAGATGAACTTTATTGCATAACAAACATGATGCAAAAGATACCTTTGCAATTCAGACTGACGGTAGATTTATTTGAAGAACAACCATGGAATTTTAGACAGACTCTTCTAGCCGTCCAACGAAGCATTTACACATGCATTCATGATATTATAGAGAATGTTCTTCTACAGCCAACATAAAAATAAGCACACATGCAAGGATCCACAAACAATCTAATTGGTCTTCTCAAATAGCATCGAGTACCCACTTCAACTCCTCTGCATTTGCCACCAAAACATAATATCCCACTACTTTCAATCACACCTTGCAGCCTGGTATCTCCAGGGACTCTAGCCTACAATACAAAGAGACATAATCAATATTCATTTATATGTATATGTATGTGTACTGCCCATAAAGTAAAGAATCAACATTAGTTGGGTGTCCCTATAAAGTTGGAAAGCATTGGACCTGGTACCATTTGAGACAATTGATTGGCTGCATTTATCAGAATAATATATCTACTCTACGACTAATACAAATAGGTGCCTCTCTTATTACTTTTTTGTGTCCCTCTGTTCCTTAGATACAATTCGATGCTTCTACGGCCAAATCTCAATTTATGTAAAGCCTTCAATGGATTCCTTATTAAAACATAAATTTTTATTTGGGTGTATAGATAGTATTTCTTTATTCTTCATAATTTATTATCTGGTAAAACACTGCCCGACATATAGGCCCTACCAAAAAATAGGCCTCATGTATTTCTTCCTTAAAAACAATTAAATAATTATAACACAAAAGAAAAAAAGAAGGGTGGTAGAATATTATATTTTATACAGCAATGATGGAATGAAGTATGGGATCAAAATGCTCCTAGAGCACACAAATGAAATAGAAACCAGACAAGTATTTTAAATAATGTCATTTCCTTTAAGAGAAAATAAGAGTCACAGTCTAAAGCAAGTTTCTGTAAATAAGGAATTTACAATGCAAGTTCGCATGCTCTTGTGGCAGGAATTGATGAAATTGATGATTGACAGAGATTTATAAAAATGTTTCGTGTTTTTTTTCTTAAGAAGTGTTTTGAGTTTTGAGAAGAATTTTGTAGCTTGCTATGAAAAATGTGTTAGTGGTGGGGCCACATCTTAAATTGGTGAAGTTGGGGACTCTTGTAAGAGAAAAGAGCAAAAGGTACCAGTCTCAGGAGGTATAGCTTGATTTTGAGTATCAAGAAGTGTTTCATATCTTAGTAATTCGGCCTGAAACTCATCAAAGGAAAGTGATTTTTCTTGAACAGCAAATGAAAAATCTACTGAATATAAAGTACCTGGTAACATAAAATAATTGTGCAAGGACCAAAATTTCTGCTGAAATTATGGCCGGTGGAAGCATCAAGATCAACTCCAATTAAAAATCTATCAAATTGACGATGTAAATTTAAAGTTAATATGACAAAAAATAAATACCATATGAAAAGTAAAAAGAATAAAATTATTGATACATAGTAGCGAGCAAATATGGCCCACAGTTTTATCACAGAAAACTAGTCAATCACAAAACATGTAACAAGGAGTAATCACTGAAAGGCCCTTAAGTTTCAATCACTTTAAGAAAGAAGCTAAAGTGGAAAGCTAAGACAACCTGTTTCTTGTCAAATTTCGAAATTCCTTTCAAGACTTTGGGTGGACCTGGTCCACAAAGGTCTTGCCAATTGATTTTGGACATCAATTGTTAGGACCTCAACCACCCAAATGATTTGAAACACTTATATATGATACCCAATTAGCATGAGTTTCTGACTCTGAGTGGCTCACATGCTCAGTAAATGTAAATAAAATCAATCTCAAGCAGAAAAAAATTTACCTTGCAGTTGCAGCAAGCACAAGAGATGAGACCAACAATTTCTGCCCACAACATAATATTACTACTCAGAAAAGAAAATCCAACATATCAGTTCTCAGTTGCATCAAATTCCCATTGTATGTTTCATGTAGATGTCCTGTAATTCATTAAACAGCCAAAACGTCACATTTTATTTATTTAAACAAAAACAAAGAACTTATGTTGATGAACTTTATAACATAACAAACAGGATGCAAAACAAACCTCTGCAATTCAGAATGATGCAGTAGATTTCTTTGAAGAGGAACAACCATAGAATTTCAGACAAACTCTTCTAGCAATCCAACAAAGCATTTACACATGCATTCATGACAGTACAAAGAATGTTCTCATTCTCCAGGAAAATATACGCTAGTAAATAGTTTTTGCACTTTCCACATGCAGCTCGAACAACACAGAACAACCTACAGCCAACATAAAAACCCCTCCTTCTGCATTTGCCACAAAAACACAATATCCGAGTACTTTCAATCACACCTTGCAGCCCGGTTTCTCTAGGGACTCTAGCCTACAATACAAAGAGACAATCAATCTTCATATATATATATATATGTGTGTGTGTGTGTGTGAATTACAGATAAAGAAAATAATCACCATTAAAAAAATTACCCGCACCTCTTAGTCGATAGAAAATGTTGCCATCTAAAACCAGCTTCAATTTCTCATTTCAATATTTGATAATTGAAGGTATCAGAAACAGCACTAGCTTCCAATTGGTTCAATGCTGGCTAGATATAAGGAAAACTGCCATTTTTTACCATAAATCAAGTGAGTCACCTTAACAATGATAAAGCAGTAGCCACAAGAAAATCATTTTCTATCATTGATTACCTTTTCCCTTATAGCTGCTTCGAGGAGAAAAGCTACTGAATGGTAATTCAAAGCCTACACTTCCAAGAAAAGAAAAAAGAAACCAAAATTTCTCCGTTTTGTTGATTTCGTACAACACTTTTACAAGGTTCACAGGTTCCCACTGAACTTTCAGTACCTATTCATGAGAAATAACAACACATGCATAAGAGATTGAAATGGAAAACCTACACAAACGTGCATCAGATAATATGATTGATTTAGAGATAAGTTAGTTTATCATAGAGCTAATGCAGATTCCAATTAAACATTTCATGCAACAGCTAAGCTGGTTTCTAATCAGCTAGAGTTGCTTTTTGACACAAAAAAAAGCATGACATTAAAAATAGCAAATTAGGCTTTGTCTGTTTCCAAGTACCCATTCATGGGTCTTTTAAAGTAAAATCAACTTAATTTGAGTTATTATTAGATATCACATGGAATATATATGACTTTCTTTTCAAGTAGATAATTTTTAAGTTGTTCACCAATAATTATCAACTTCCCGAACACAGGACAACCACACAACATATATTTTTTTAATAAGTAATATTGTATATCAAAAGCCTTCATATCGTGCTGCGCTCTTTCCCTCAGCCATCCAAGCAACCAAGCCTGAGGTTTGGTCAGACCATCTTCCAAAGATATGGCGTCAGAGTTGCAAACCTCCAACGACTGCCCAAATGCTTTATTAGACCCGAGAATAGCCAAAACAGACCCCTGCGAACAAGGAGAAGAAGAATCCTGCCGGTCCATGACCCGAGGGGAGAACTGATCAGCAAGCGGCGTCGGAGCCAACACAGGAAGAATCTCAGGTGATGTAGGGATCACCGGAGAAGACACCGGCTTTGCAGCTACAGTCACCACCGGATGCGTAGACCCAGACCACTCCGGTAAAGAAATCACCGGCGTAGACACAGCCGCACCCACAGAAGGAACCCCAGACGGCAACTCCAAGGCCACACCCACAGCAACCACCGAAACCTCAGTAACCTCAATGGAAAGTTCCATCGGCGACCCAGAGTCCGAAGAAGGCACCACCTCTGCGTCAGAGACCAAAGGAGTCACCGGAAAAATCTCGGGCGACATGGTCGGTACCAAAGTTTAGGGGAAATGGATTTGAAGTTATAAGGGTTAAGGGATGCAAAAATGGAAGTAGTCGGTTTCTGCTTTAAATCAGATTAGGAAATACTTAATTATTAAGGGTTTGATTATGTATGAGCAACTAAAAAAAAAAAAACAGAGCAAACCGAGAAGTTGTTCACTAAAAATCAACTAACATGTTAGTCATCAAATAAATATGCAGAATAATTGGGTATATATCGTTGAAAGTGGGTGGAGCATTCTTTTTTTTTTTTTTATCAAAGATATATAGCAACTAAAAGCAGATTAAAACAGAGAGGGTAAATCATATAAGAAAAATTAGGTGATTGAAAATTACACATACCGAAATATGGGGACTCCTGCTAGACAGACTTTTCGCTTATTCAATCCATTCGTCATCAATCCGTATGTGTTCCAGGTGAGCAATCTTGCGCCATTCTTTTCCTTCTTTACTTCGCAACTTTTTCTTCAACGAAGGACATCTACTGATTTCTAGAATAGAAAGGGAGGGAGGCAGCCCCTGTTCCGGCATACAATTGAGCTTAGGGCAGTTCGAGATACTCAATTCTTCAAGAGCATTGAGGTGTTGAAGCCCTTTCTTGTCCAAAGATTTCAAATTTGGAAAGTCCGATATGTCAAGGGAGGTCAGACTAGTGGGCAGCAACTGCTCCTCTGGGAAGGACTCCACAACTTCAGGTTTGCCATCGATTATAAAATTTTTAAGAAAGGGGAGATTCTGCAAATCCCATCCCATCCGACTTGCAATGAGTTCCTTACAACTATCTATCCAAATTGATTTCAAATTGGAAGGCAACCCCCCTTCAGGAAACGACTCAACTTTTGGACAATTCCATATATGCAAATCCTCAAGAGACGGAAGGAGTATGTGCATTTTGTCAGGAAGTGATCTCAAACTGCCACAATTCCCGACCATAAATCTTGTAAGGTTGGGGGCACGCAGTCCTCCTTTTGGAAAAGAAACAAAATTATGGCAATGTGTGATATTAATCTCCAAGGCGACTAAATCATGTTCATAATTTTCTGGAACCGTAAGAGATTCCAAATTGCCACAGAGAGTGATTTCGATGTGATAAAGATTTGGGAATAAATCTAATGGAAAGGACTTCACAGAATGACAATTCACCAACGAGAGTTTTCCAAGGGATGAATAGTCCAGGTTTGTTGAGAGCTCTAACTTCTTACAACTATTAATCTTAAGGGTTTTTAATGTAGAGGGAAGACCATCCTTAGGAAGGGACACAAGTGAGGAACAGCTACTGATCACCAACTTTTGAAGACCGCCATTGGACTCTATCATTCCCTTGGGTAGAAACTCTAGTGCATCAAATCTTTCAATTTCGAGCTTCTGCATTCCTGGTGGCCATTCATTTAACAAAACCCCATTACAATCATCCAACCTCAAATTACGTATAGCAGGAGTCCTTGGGAGTGGAGCCACCAGTTGCTGACAATTAGCAATTTCAAGTATGGCTAAAGAAGGAAGATGGACAGGCAACCCTCCTGTGAGTTTAGGGCAGTTGATAATATAAAGCTCTTCAAGTTGAGGAAAACCTACACAGGCTACACCCTCATTTTCGTCACCAAAATAATTCCATTCCTCCCACTTCTTCATATTCTCAAACTTAAGAACTTTGAGGGCACCAAATGGCTTAGATGAAGAAGAACCGCTACCAAAAAATTCACTACCCACTGTAACAACTTCTCTAAACTCAACAACATAGAGTTTCTGCAGAGAGTGTAGCTGCCCAAGGGGTGGCAATTTGCTGCAATACGTACAATCTTGTAGGTTAAGAGATGCTACATTAGAGAATGAAGAATGCCCTACCCAATCTGAAAAACTTTTACCACGGTAGTATCTAATAGTGAGGCTTTTCAAGCTTGTATGGGGCTGGAGACTATCAAGAACACTTCTCTGACTTTCTGAAAAATTAGAATCAACATTCCATTCCAATACCAATTCTTGGAGGTACTTTTTATCCCTCAAGCTTGCATTCAGAGCATCGGTAGGGGATTCAACATTTTGGAGCTCCAATATAGAAAGCGATCCCTGAAGATTTGTAAAATTTCCTAACTCTCCGATGCAAGTCCCACTACCTTTGCCAACGATAAATTTAGTCAACGTCTGGAGGCATTTTAATCTACCCAAATGTATCGGCATCTCTTTTATGCCTGTTTCGGTAATATCAAGATGACGTAAACTAATAAGTTTCCACATATCTCTTGGCAACGCAACAAGGTTTTTACAATTTGACAATCTCAATGTTTGCAAATTGCACAATTGACAAATAGAATCGGGTAGTCTTTGAACTTTAGTGAAAGAGAGATCCAAGTAACGTAGGTGTTTAAGTTTGCCAATTGACTCTGGCAATTCAGTAATGTTGTTATACTTGGACAGAGAAAGCAACCGTAAGCATCTTAGTGTCGGCAGTAAATCATGTGCTACTTTTTTACTCAAGTGGTAGCAGGGCCAATTATAACCTGACATATCTAAATGTAGGAAAGTGTGCAATCTCTTAGCTTTGTGAAGGGTCTCAAACTTCTTTAAGCTATGGAATTGTTGTTTGAAAAAATAGGACAAATGGCGAGTATTGTTTACTATCTCGTGAGAACAACCATCCTCCAACCTTGAAATAAATTGTCCAGATATAGATTTTGCTAAATCACTCACAAGATCATGCATTACAAAACATGACTTGTCATCACTTGATTTTTGGAATAATGATCTTGATTCTAGAGTGAGGAAATACTCATTACCAACTTCTTCCATTGTTCTGTTTTTGGGTTGATATATGTAACCTTCCGCCATCCATAACAAGATTAATTGATCTTTTTTGAAAGCATAATCCTTTGGGAATATTGAACAATAAGCAAAGCATTGCTTTAGAGGTGAAGAGAGATATTTGTAGCTTAACCTTAGAGCTGGAAGAATACCCGCTATCTCATCAGTTGGCAAATCCCATAATTCACTCTTTAATATTTTCTCCCATTCATTAACATCTGGTTTAGATCCTAATAAAGCACCAATTGTCTTGACTGCTAATGGAAGGCCTCCGCACTTTTCAATGATTTTTCTACCTATTACTTCTAACTTTCCATGTGCATTAGAGTTACCATCATGGAATGCATGTTTTGCAAATAGGGACCAGCAATCTTCTTCTGGTAACTCCATTAGACGATGAGATAGAGCTCTAGCAATTGATAAAACACTATTATTACGTGTTGTTACAAGGACCTTACTTCCTTGTGCCCCATATTTGAAGGGTTTACACAATGCCTCCCATTGAACATAACTTTCATTCCAAACATCATCTAAAACAAGTAGAAACTTCTTTCCCGTTAGACACTCCCTTAGCCTAAGTTGAAGTTGATTTAGATCCTTAATATCACAAGTTGATGAAGTTACTGCCTCCAGAATTGTTTTCGTTATCTTGAACACGTCAAATTCTTCAGAAACACAAACCCATGCATCAAGGTTATTAAAGTGCTTCTTCACCCTATTGTCATTGTATACAAGCTGTGCAAGGGTGGTCTTTCCAATCCCCCCCATGCCGACTATAGCAATCACACTCATCTCATTGCCACATACATCATTTGATAGCAACATTTTAATGATTGCCTCCTTGTCATCACCCCTACCACAAATATCAGATTCTTCAACCAAAGAAGTCGTGGGCAATCTTTCAGAAGATTTCCCTCCAATACCCTCTTTCAGACCTATAAGATTTTTTTGGTCTGCTAGATATTCTAGTCTGCCAAGTACTTCTTTTATCTTTGGCTCTATCTCTTGGACAAAAGAATTACGAAAAGCAAACATGGACTTTCGTACCTTGCTTGCAGTGGTTTGAAACTGAGCATCCAACTCGCTTCGCAAGGCTTCAGTAGAAATCTCATCCAAGACTTGCTCTGCATCATAGATTGCATCTTTTAGCTTATCAAGCCACTCCTTCACAGCAGGTTTCGTAACTTGCAACTCCTCCGCGTCTTCCAGCACTGCATTGAGGGTCAAGAAAGTTGTCTTCAACTTCATTAGGAGTTTGTCGGAGAGTTTTCGTCGTCGAAAGAAATCAACAAACTCCCCAGATGCCATTCTTTCGAAAAACACTTGGAGGAAGGGAGAGATAAAAATGGTTGCAATCTCAGCCATGTTTTCTTGTTTGGAAATCAAAGGAAACGAAGGAAGGGGAATGCAAGTAGCAGAGCAAAAACAGAGAAGAAGCTGCTTTTTGCTTTAACAAGGAAGAAGTGGACTTAAAAAACTTGACTTCTCTTTAGAATGTGCCATCTACCATTCCATGCAATACGGTCCACTTTCTTGTTTTTTGTTTAGAGATATCTTTGGATTGGGTTTGGTGGATTGAATAAGGCTGGCCAGTTGTGGTGGAATCCACATCATCTCACTTCATCAAAGAAAAAGAAAGAAAGAATAACTATCATAAGCCTACCACCAAAAGAAGGAAAAAGAAGACAAAAAATAAAGGCAAACCAAACATGAAAGAAAGAAACTTCATGGATAATAAAATAGAATATTTTGTTATTATTTTGTTTAAAGCATACACAGACTTGTTAAGGCGTTGGCTGTGCTTTGATTTGATTACAATAACCCAAAATATTTCATGTTTTCACTTTAAAACAACCAAAAAAAACAAAAAAGGACAGAGCAGAGCACCGTGCCTCCAAGAAAAAAAAAAGTGCTCAACACTTTTTTTAAAAATATTATTGATTTCCTTAATAGCCTATCAGAATTTGGGAACAATGAAACAATATTTCAATGGAACACTCTGTTTTGGAATGTAAACCAAGACACTTCATTATTTCACAAAGAAAAAAAATTTGAAACACTACACAATATTGCATGATATAACATGTTGCGATAACACATGAATTTAGACCCAACAAAGATATATTTTACACCAGTCACACTTCTTACATATTTATAATGTGAGACTCTATCCTTATGGACACTCAGTCATTATACTCAATATATTGTTAGTTTCCTTAATAGCCTATCAAAATCTTGGGACAATGAGACAATATTTCAATGGAACACTCTGTTTTGGTTTATGTTAACAAAAACAACCAGAAGCGTTACCTCTAATTATAACCTACCGCGTACTTTACTTAATTAATCAAAATAGGAACAAGCTAGGGCAGGAAAGATTCTCTATTTTTTATTTTTATTTTCATTAATCAAGAAGAATTAAACATCATTGCTCATTACATGCACTATCACTAATAATATCATAAAACTCTTTCATCCAAGCTTAATCTTCATACCGAGAAATTGCCACTTTAATAGCACTAACTAGCTGCAGCTTTTCTTACATTTTCTTTAAATTTATGGAAACAAACTACTTTTTAGCTTTCATTTTCCTTTTTTATACCATTTAAATATATATATATATATATATATATATATATATATATATATATATATATGCAAATTTTCTCTAAACTAATTTTGAAGGAAATTTCTGTCAACCTATTATAATAAATGTTAAGTATATTCTAACATTTTTGAGTTTCTCAAAAATCAATGTTTGAGTTTCTAAGTTAAGTTAGTAGAAGGGTAATAAATAACTATTAAGAATGTTAAACAAAATATGTATGTCACGGTCTACAGTTTTATGAAAGGATGATCGACTTCATATCAATAAAAAAGACTTGGCTAACTAAATGATTGTAGTACTAGATAGTAGTAGAGAATAAAGGGATAATATATATGTTATCCCTGAGTAATTGTCTATGATCTTTACTGTTGTGTTTATTAATAGTTATAATGTTGAGTGTTAATTATAGGATAGTCATAAGATATGATACATCTCTATGAGGTGTTAGTGATAGGACACAAGTCAAGTAGTTTATGTTTATCACATTTCTTGGTAACTCTATAAAAACCTATTGGGTTACGTTAATGAATAAAGTAAGCAAAGAGCCAAAGATTAATATAATTCAACTCTTGAATTGATTTGTGAGGTACGGTATTAAGATTCTTCGAATTACCCTTATCTATCTTTCCTATTATTTTACATCCCACTTTATGTAGGCACTTCACAATTAGTATGAGAGCCAAACACTACGTTGCTTCCGCCATGACCATGGATTACTGTCATTTGGAACGTTTAGAGACGCAATTGAGATCTCTGAATTCTCTTCAACAAAAAATTAATCCCGGACAAAAGCGGTTCTTGAAGATTTTGGAACCTAAAAGATGATTTTGGACTCGATCAACGACTCATCCTATGCATGCAATCCTAACGTCTCGTCCTTGGTTGGTGAGTTTTTGTGTGATTTCACGGGGAAAAGTGTTCAATTCATGAACTCCTTATAAGGATCTTCTTGTCCTAACATCTTGTGTCATTACTCCGAAAAACAATATATATATATAGTCTGCGTTTTTTGACTAATAGATACAACAATTCAGTAGGCTTAAGAATGACGTAGCACACATGCATTGCATGCTATCCTCTTTTTTATTTTTTTTTATTTTTTTTTACCTTATTTTATTAACTTAAGTTTTTGTGACAAATTGTGATTTAATATGGTATTAAAATCAAAGGTCTCGAGTTTGAACCCTTATCTCTGGTAATTCACCTTATTTAAATTAAAATATTATATTTATTGGGCATCATCTTCTTGTATTAAAATTTAAGCTTTTAGAAAATGTGGTAATTTAACTGTTGACCTGTTTGGATTGTGGGCAGTAGTACTACTTGTGGATCAAAATGTTTGAAAATTTTGATTTCAAGAGAGAAGATGGTGTATAGAGTTTAAGAAATATTTAAAGATTTGAGGGCCTCGTTGTGATGATACCAAAAGACAATGATTTATTTGATTTATTTGGAGTCCACTAGAATTGGCCATAATTAATATTCAATCCACGGACGGAATCCAACGCTATCTATCTCTTTTCATTATCTAAAGCCAACTAAGGCCATATATAATATTCTACAGAGATGTCTCCATGTTTATGTGTAGTGGCTCCAAAGTCAAGTTTGTTAGGCGGAAAAAAGCACACAAGAGCTTGTTGGTGAAAATATGTGCACCCTGACTAAGAATAACTCCGATGTTTAAGTTAGTTATTGGCTCACTAAAATAATAATAAAATTTATATTTTAAAAAACTTGTAATTTTGATAACGGTCATATTTTTGAAAATTTTGAGGATGTTGACGGACGGTGACGGCGAAACTTGAAATGAAAATATATAGCGGAGAGAAAATGGCACTCTTAATTCAGAAATGGAGCTAAGCAAAATGGGTGAGAAAAGGCAAAGAAAATGGAAGAGAGAGAGAGGCATGGGTGAGGAAAGGAAAAGAAAAGGAGGAGAGAGGAGAAAAAAGTTTTTAATCATTTTTTATTTTTTTATTTTATGCATTTGGTGAGTAAATAGTACTCCCTCGCTTTATGCAAACTCACTATTTTTTTTTCAACGCTAGTCTCATGGTTCTGGCATGCACATAAATGTATCATGATGGCAATGAAAATCAATCCAAATTTGTCTGGCCGGCTTAGTAATGGGGCACAGACTCTCCTAGCTAGTAAGCTGAAATGAAAACATTTAGCCATAAAATGATAAAAATCTCTGGGTTTTTAGAATAATGTTACAAGTTCTTCTTGTGTCATCTTTTTGTCTCTCTATTGATGTGATTCTTAAAATCATCATTGGGCTTGTAATTGATCACTATTAAATTTTGATCAAATAGTAATTTTATAAAAAGTCACCTCATTTTTTAAGGGCACAAAAGTAACATAAGAATCACTTCTAGAATTACTAGAATTTTTGTTCTATTTTGGATATTTGGATTTATTTTTTTGAAAAAAATTAATATTAGAATTGAAAATTAATATTAAAAAAAAAAAAGAAAAAAAAAAAAAAGAAAGAGTAGTATAGAGAATTTATTGAAGTGTGTAGAGAAAAACAGTAGCTAAAGTAAAAATTTATACTTTTTTAATAGTTGTTTTTGGCTATTATTGGTGAAGATGCTATAAAATCATAGGAAAATATGCTTAAGCTGGCGGAATTAATATCCTTTTCTTTTTATTTGTACATCCAAGATACTAAGTGTGACAGCATTTCTAAAATTATTATTGTCTGACAAAAAAGTTTTCTGTAGGCGTCAGACGTTAAAACGGATGGAAAAGTGGTTTGGTGCATTGCACGTGATGACTTTGATGAATTGTTTCTGGCAAGCCTAGTATGATTATATATTAACCTAATTAAGCATCTTATCTTGATTATAATATGATCATCCTCACCTAATTTCCCACCGAATGTCGATCACCATCTTCTTGCTTATAATATGTATAGACATATGGAGAGGTTATCGATCTGATCGAGTAAATTAACTCTAAAAGAATGAGTAAATAATTAAGAATTTTGCAAGTGGAAACCAAGTATATATTTAACGTCACAATAATGCCATTAAACAAATTAAGTGGGAATTCTTTATTATTATAGTTTATTATACATGAATTGATCCCAGAGCAGCGCACATGCATGCATCGGATGCTATCCTGTCTTTTTGAACCCCATTTGCCGCGCATGAAGGAGGAGGCAGCTTGGATTACCTCTACTTATAACCAACTCTATTTTACTTAGGACGCAATTAAGATTGCGATTTCATAAGAATAATCTGCATTTTTAAAAAATATCGTAAAACATAAAGTATTTGGCATTGTGATTTAAAAAGTACTTAATCTAAAATAGGAAGAAAAAAAATCTACGATTTTTATAAGTAGGCTAGGGGGTACTTGTTTGAAAAAGTGCGAATTTAAACTAAAATTATGATTTCGCATAACAAATATTTGATATAAAATTACTTTTTAACATGTTTTACCATGCGTCTTTACGATTTTAAAAAGTATGGATTTCAAAAGCGCAATTTTTAAAATCGCACTTATTGAAACTCCAATACTAAATGGACCCTTAATCAATCAAAATAGGTCTTTAAATAAAATAATAATCAAAATAGGAACAAGCTAGGGCAGGAAATTTTTCTTTTTCTTTTTTTCATTAATCACGAAGAATTAACATCATTGCTCACTACATGCATTATATATCACTAATAATATCATAAAACTCTTTCATCCAAACCTAAGCTTCATACCGAGAAATAGCCGCTTTAATAGCACTAACAAGCAGCAGCTTTTCTTACATTTTCTTTAAATTTAAGGGAAATAAAGTACTTTTTAGCTTTTATTGTCATTTTCTTATACCATTTAAATATGGATACAAATTTAATTTCCTTCAACCTATTATAATAAATGCCAAGTGTCTAACATGTTTGAGTTTCTCATATCAATGTTTGAGTTCTTAAGTTAATTAGTAGAAGGGTAATAAATAACTATTAGGGGGAACTTTACTTTAAACTCCTGAACTATCGTGCGTTTTGAAAAGATCCCCAAAATTAATTTTTTTGTTTTGAACAAAATGCTTGGAAACGAAACTCTTAAGAAAGTGGGAGTAGGTTACCTCGTCGACGTACTCGTCTAGATGGGGTTGAAGGTCTTGGAGAACAAGACGTAGGGTTCAGGTCGACCCATTTGGTGCTTTTGCATGTCTTGGAATTGGATTCTCCGAACAAGCAAGCGTTGAATTTGAATTCTAGGGTTTCAAGTTGTTAAAATTGTGATTATGCGGAAATTATAACGGAACCAATATAGAAAATAAATACAAAGAACGTTACGAGTGGTTCGGTGTTAGACACCTACGTCCACCACTCGGAATACCCCTGAGGGTTACATTGTACTCATTAACTTGATTTGTCTACAATACAAAGGTCTCTATTTATAGGGCAATGTCTAAATACACCTATAGTAATCAAATTCCCTTGATTTGATTACAATCCCAATATTTAATTACAATCAACACATAAATATAGAATATTTGATATCAGCATAATTATGGAATATATTGAAAATATTATATATTTTTCATATATTCTAACACGAGTGTTTCACTTTGAAACTCATGTTTTTGGGGGTTTTACAGGTTTTGTTACCGACCCCGAACGAAGAAGAAAGAAAAGAACAATTTGTCGCCTCATTTTTACGTCTATAATTATGTTTTTTTTTTTCTTTGTGGGGGTGAAAAATGCAATATCAATCCCATGGTTTCACTTATTTATAATAAGCTTTTTTAGTATAAAAATATATTAAAAACTTTTTGTATGATGTCAAAATAACAAATAAAGTCCCTACTATGCCAAATCTATACAAAAATTGATAGTATAAACTTATTTGTTATTTTTCTATACCAAAAAATAATAATAATAATAATAATAATAAAATAAAAAAACCCTCAAAACATAACTTAGTACAAATTGTGACGTCCCACATCGCCTGGGTATGGAGATGAGGTTATGCTTAAATGTATACTACACCCTTAATGACTACAACGCGTTTTAAAGCCGTGATGGTCATGATCTCATCAGAACTCCGCAGTTAAACGTGTTTCTGCTGGAGTAGTACCAGGATGGGTGACCTCCTAGAAAGTCTGGTTCGAGGAGAGCCAAAAGCAGACAATATTGTGTGTCATTGAGGTGAGATGTTACATATGGTATCAGAGCTATTGTCTAGCCTAAGATGGGGGGAGCGTGCACAAGCCCATGAAGGTCGCTAGCCGGCGCTCGTTGGGGCGGACACCAAGAATGGGCTAATCCTATGAGAGTCGCTAGCGAGGACACTGGGTCCTAAGAGGGGGTAATTGTGACGTTCCACATCGCCTGAGTACGGAGATGAGGATGTGCTTAAATGTATACTGCACCCTTAATGACAACAACGCGTTTTAAAGCCGTAATGGTCATGATCTCATCAGAACTCCGCAGTTAAGCGTGCTTCTGCTGGAGTAGTACCAGGATGGGTAACCTCCTGAGAAGTCTGGTTCGAGGGGAGCCAAAAACGAACAATATTGTGTGTCATTGGGTGAGATGTTACACAAATCAGTGTCATTGTGCGGGGTTTTCTCAAAATCATAAGATTCAAACTATTAAGCACCATGTTTTGCGAAAAGAACTTAAAATGCAACTTAAAATTATTTTTACTCTATGAATTTAGAAAGAAAAAACTCTTAATTCTCAAGATAAAATTTTGATATTTTAGGTTGTGTTATCTTATCTCATATGCTATGTTTTGAAAACTTTTTAAAAAATTATTTTCATTTCTCAAATGTTCAAAACTCTTATCAAATATTGGGTGTGTTTGGCAACCCTTTTCCCTTTGTTATTGCAGCTGAAAATAATTGATATGATGGTATAAAGTTTGTATTGAAAAGTGAAGAAGTGTTGTTTGGTAGTAATCTTTTTATTTAAATAGTAATAAAAAGTGAATTGTGTGATAAAAAATGAAAAAAGAAATTACAATGTTTTGATGTTGATTTTTTTTAGAAAATGAGGTGTGGACAGTAACAAGAGGATGGAAGGATTTGCCAAACACTCTCGATTCATATGTTCAAACATAGGCTTTGTTTGGAAAAGCCTTTTCCTCGGACACTGTAATTGATGTAGATTAATGTAAAAATAATAATAAAAAACAATAATAATAAGAATGTTAGGTATAAAAAAGTAAAAAAGTTTTGTTTTATAGTGATTTTTTTATTTAAATAATAATAAAATATGAATGATGTGATATAAAAAGTTAGAATGTTTTGATGTTTATTTTTTATTAGAAATGATGATGAAGAATAACAAAGGAAAGAGAAAGTACTTGCCAAACAAAGCCATATTTTGAGGTATGACTCCTTCCAACTAACACACTTTTCAAAAAATACTCGCACAAAAAAAAAAAAAAAAACACACACACTTTTCAAAAAAAAAAAAAACACAAAACTCTTTGTCAAAAAAACCCCTAAACACTTTTCACAAAATATTTATAAAAAAATAAAACACAAAACACTTATCAACAAAATAAGGCTTTTTTTTAAAAAAAAAAAATTTTAATTTTTTTAATTTTTTTTAAGAAATCAACAAAATAAGGGTTAAATGCCCTTTTTCGTATATGGGTTTTAACGATTTTATTTTTTTTCACCTAAGTTTCATTTTGTATTATAGGTGGTACCTCTTTTATTGGTAAGTACGGAGACGGTACCTTTGTCAATCTCCAGTCCATAAAACTAACAGAATTTCATGTCAAACCAATCAAAACATGTCATGTGTCATATGGCTCAATAAAAAATTAATTAATTAATTAATTTTTTTTTTTTTAAAAAAAAAAAACTCTATATGGTCTAATATAGGGGTATACACACGGTTACAATTAATGGTTATTGCCAAAATTGCTATCTGTACTGCCTTAGGCGGTTGGGACTTTTGAAATAATCATGTGTTAGCGGTTAAAAAAACATGTGACTTTCACATGCTCAAATGACACGTCATTATTATAGAATATGTTGGAGGAAATTTCTCTAACCGAGTTTGAAGAAAAACAATTTCCTATTCAAAACCCAAATAGCACAACTGCCTTTCAAGTATGGGCATTTGGGGTCTATTTTGGTGTTTTAAGCCTTCATTTAGCCTCTCTTTATGGGCATATTTTAAATGATTTTGGGACTGTGTCTGGGCCCTTTTTTTTTTTTTTTTTTTTTTTTTTTTATTATTATTATTTTTTTTAAAAAAAAAAAAAAAAAAAAAAATTGTTTGAGGGTTTTAGATGAGAACATAATAAATTAATAAGCATGTCGGGCATGAGCCTTTTGTGCCTATTTTGTTTTTTTTTTTGAATATTTTCTATATAAAACCAGTTGAATGTACTTTATGGTTTGGTGGAGCAATAGCCAGTTGTGGTATGTAATGCCCCACACATGAAGGGAAATGAAGCAAAAACATGAAATATACACATAAACGACAGGACCAGGAGAAAAATAGATAAACAGTTCATAAGGCAATAAGTTAACAATGTCCTGACAAGTTTCAACTTTGAATTTTTTATAATCTGCCAAATATCAAAGAGTTGGAAGTTAATGAGCCTGGCCCAAATGTTTTATCATACTAGTATGAGATTATACACAAAATGTGTAATGTGTTTCTAGCTTTACTAGATTAGATTCTTATGATATATAGCCATACAAGGTCAGGCACTTAATTCATGAGGTTAGGAATCAATGACAATGGTTCTCAGCATCAAAGTTTATCTTTCCAACCTTGCAATACACAACTCTTTGAAGAAGAATATGAATATGTTGTACCCTGCACAATTAATGATGTAACGAGTTATCTCATTGTCAAAACTTACTTCATATGATTTGATCTTCCAGATGCTTACTATAATGGAAAATCATTTTTTTGTTTTTTACATGTAATGGAAAATGGCAACATTCTCTAAAAGCAAGTATCTAGTTTCATATGATGAAGAGGCCAATTCCAATTAAGAACTCACCATCTTACATCATTGTTAGCCTCCTTACAACACTCAGAAGTGAGTCTGGAAACTACAAAATTTTACAGAGCAGAATGAATTGCAAAATATAACAGGAAAAAAATTCTCACCCTAAGGTCTTCCAAATGGTGATCGATCCTTCAAACAGCTAATATGATATTCCCATGCACATTGAGGGAACAATACACGTAATTAGTTATGTAAACAAACAAACAAACTAGAAACACAAAGCATTTGAAACATAGGAAATGAAAAGACTTGAGCTGAATATAAACTACCTAAAATAATTGCGCGAAGACCAAAATTTCTGCTGAAATTATTGGCTATGCAAGCATCAAGATCAAAACGATTAAA
>CM028139.1:229648-324476 GCA_016403345.1 Corylus heterophylla
AAATAAATTATTTTTTGATCTTTCCTCAAATTGCTATTGCGTGACACTTGAACTTTAATAATAATAATAAAAAGAATATTTAAATGAAATAATAAAAATGTATAGCTAAAATGCTGAGCCGAATATATTTGCTTTAAAAAAGTGGGTACGTAGCTAAAATAGAAAAATGTGATCTTTTAGCTAAAATTTAACTAAATATTTGCTGTGTCAGATATGAATGCTCTAAGCCGAGTGGCTTTCCCACGATCATGTGGTCATGTGGTCCTATTATTACATGACATTATTGCAAGAACAAGATAATATTCTTCCACTTGTGGTCCTAATTAATTGAGGTTGCTGTTTGATACCATTCTCCCACTTGAACAAGATAATGCAAGTCCACTTGCACAATTATTGATTGACGATTTGGGGCTCCGAGTGATTGTTAGGAAAAATAGTTTACACTCAAAGATATATTTGTTTTGGAACCTATAGATTGTGTTTAGTCTATATACTATTGTGCATTTGTGATGACATGAGATTAAATGATTGCGATGACCTGAGAATGAATGATTGCGATGACATGGAATTTTAAAAAAATATTGTAGTTTTGATATAAAGCAGCCACACATCCACGTACATGATAATAAGGCCGTTAATGGCCCTACCACCGAAAGAAAAAGAGAAAGCAAACAAACATGAAAGAAAGAAAGAGAAATTTCATGGACAATCTACAAGTGCTCACCCGACATATCCTCCATCAATAATTGAACAACTGGACGTGAAATAATTATCTTGTTCAAGCTTAAGGGGAAGATTAACAGTAATAACTACGATGGAGAAGTGCTACACTTTAATTTTTTTTTTTTTTTTTTTTTTTTTAAGTTAGTTTTTAAATGATGTGTTACCATTTCATAAGTAGTTGACATATTTTTTAAAATAATAAATTTCATAAGACGGTAATACATCATTTCAAAACTAACTTTTAGAAAGAATTTTTTTTAAAAAAAATATAGCATTTCTCGTTGCGAAAAGATAATTTTTCCATATGACAATGAAGCATAAAAGAATATAATAATACTTCAGATTTTATGGGTGCGCGCATCTTTTATTTTATTGGCAGAATAGGTTGCATACTCCGGCCTTATCAATTCTTTTATAAGTTGCATAAAAGAATATAATAATACTTTATCAGCGTTTTATAACAAACTTTGGTATATGATTCCCAGAGAACATGCATGGTTGGCTCCATGCCCTAATAAAACAATATATATAGAAGATGCCGGAGTTTATAAAATGCTGATATATTCAAATTTTTTTATTCTTGGAGGCAAGGTGCTCTGCTCTGTACTTTTTTATTTTATTTTATTTATTTTTTGTAAGTGAAAACATGAAATATTTTGGGTTATTATAATCAAATCAAAGCACATGCAGCCAACGCCTTAACAAGTCTGTGTATGCTTTAAACAAAATAATAACAAAGTTTTCTATTTTTTAAAGGCAATATTATCCATGAAGTTTCTTTCTTTCATGTTTGGTTTGCCTTTATTTTTTGTCTTATTTTTCCTTCTTTTGGTGGTAGGCTTATGATAGTTATTCTTTCTTCTTTTTCTTGGATGATGTGGATTCCACCACAAGTGGCCAGCCTTATTCAATCAATCCACCAAACGGAATCCAAAGCTATCTCTAAAGAGATTGCCTGATGGGTGAAAATCCAAAATCACCCACATAATGGAAAAACCAAATGGTGTGCTCTTTTAGTTTGAATTAGAAGGCTAAAATTAATAATTAAAAGTAATTGGCTGGAGCTTCAAATTTATTCTCTTTCTGGTATGTTAAAATGTAGAATATTATTTTTCATGTTTATTTCTATCAATTATCACAAAATAGGTGAAGGGTGGATGCGAGATTTTGCTCTCAACCATTATCCTTTTTAATTTCCCAACGAAAAAAGAAAAAAGAAAAGAAAAAGTGGACCATATTGCATGGAATGGTAGATGGTCCATCACTCCAATAGTTAACTCCACTTCTTCCTTGTTAAAGCAAAGCGCAGCTTGCTTTCTGATTTTTCTCTGCTACTTGCATTCCCCTTCCTTCAATTCCTTTGATTTCCAAACAAGAAAACATGGCTGAGATTGCAACCATTTTTCTCTCTCCCTTCCTTCAAGCTTTTTTCGAAAGAATGGCATCTGGTGAGTTCGTTGACTTCTTTCGGCGTCGAAAACTCTCCGATGGACTCCTCAAGAAGTTGGAGACATCATTCCTGACCGTCGTTGCAGTGCTTGAAGCCGCTGAAGAAGTGCAAGTTACACAGCCTGTCGTGAAAAAGTGGCTTGATGAGGTGAAAGATGCAGTCTATGATGCAGAGAACGTCTTGGATGAGATTGCTACTCAAGCCTTGCGAAGCGAGTTGGATGCTCAATTTCAAACCACTGCAAGCAAGGTACAAAAGTCTATCTCTTCTTTTCGTAATTCTTTTGTCCAACAAATAGAGCCAAAGATAAAAGAGATACTTGGCAGACTGGAATCTCTAGCACAACAAAAGGATGTTATAGGTCTTAAAGAAGGTTTTGGAGGGAAATCATCTGAAAGATTGCCCACAACTTCTTTGGTTGAAGAATCGATATTTGTGGTAGGGATGTTGACAAGGAGGCAATTATTAAAATGATACTCTCGGATGATGCACGTGGCAATGAGATGGGCGTGATTGCTATAGTCGGCATGGGGGGGATTGGCAAGACCACCCTTGCTCAGTCTGTATACAATGAAAACAAGGTGAAGGAGCACTTTAAGAACCTTGAAGCATGGGTTTGTGTTTCTGAAGAATTTGACGTTTTCAAGATAACAAAAACAATTCTGGAGGCAGTAACTTCGTCAACTTGTGATATTAAGGATCTAAATCAACTTCAACTTAGACTAAGGGAGTATTTAACGGGAAAGAAGTTTCTACTTGTTTTAGATGATATTTGGAATGAGAGTTATGTTCAATGGGAGGCATTGTGTAAACCCTTCAAATATGGGGCACAAGGAAGTAAGGTCCTTATAACAACACGTAGTAATCTTGTTGTATCAATTGCTAGAGCAATCTCTTATCGTCTAATGGAGTTACGTAAGAAGATTGCTGGTCACTATTTGCAAAACATGCATTCCATGATGGTAACTCTAATGCACACGGTGAGTTAAAAGTTATAGGTAGAAAAATCATTGAAAAGTGCAGAGGCCTTCCATTAGCAGTCAAGACAATTGGTGCTTTATTAGGATCTAAACCAGATGATGAATGGGTTAAGATATTGAAGAGTGAATTATGGGATTTGCCAATTGATGAGATGGGTATTCTTCCGGCTCTAAAATTAAGTTACAAATATCTCTCTTCACCTCTAAAGCAATGTTTTGCTTATTGTTCAATATTTCCAAATGATTATGCTTTCAAAAAAGATCAATTAATCTTGTTATGGATGGCGGAAGGTTTCCTACATCAATCCAAAAACAGAACAATGGAAGAAGTTGGTAATGAGTATTTCCTCACTCTAGAATCAAGATCATTATTCCAAAAATCAAGTAACGACAAGTCATGTTTTGTAATGCATGATCTCGTGAGCGATTTAGCAAAATTTATATCGGGACAATTTATTTCAAGGTTGGAGGATGGTTGTTCTCACGAGATAGTAAACAATACTCACCACTTGTCCTATTTCTTCAAACACAAATTTCATAGCTTGAAGAAGTTTGAGACCCTTCACAAAGCTAAGAGGTTGCGCACTTTCCTACATATAGATATGTCAGGTTATGATTGGCCCCACTTCCACTTGAGTAAAAAAGTAGTACATGATTTACTTCCAACTCTAAGATGCTTACGGCTGCTTTCTCTATCTCGATATAAGAACATTACTGAATTGCTAGATTCAATTGGCAGACTTAAACATCTACGTTACTTGGATCTCTCTTCCACTGAAGTTCAAAGACTACCCAATTCTATATGTCAATTGTGCAATTTGCAAACATTGAGATTGTCACATTGTAAACTGCTTGTTGAACTGCCAAGAGATATGTGCAAGCTCATTAGTTTACGTCATCTTGATATTACTGAAACTGGCATAAAAGAGATGCCGATACATTTGGGTAGATTAAAATGCCTCCAGACGTTGACGAAATTTATCGTTGGCAAAGGTAGTGGGACTTGCATTGGAGAGTTGGGAAATTTTACAAATCTTCAGGGATCGCTTTCTATATTGGAGCTCCAAAATGTTGAATCTCCTACTGATGCTTTGAATGCAAGCTTGAGGGATAAAAAGTACCTCCAAGAATTGGTATTGGAATGGAATGTTGATAGTGATTTCTCAGAAGAAAGTCAAATAAGTGTACTTGATAGTCTCCAGCCCCATACAAGCTTGAAAAGCCTCACTATTAGATACTACCGTGGTAAAAGTTTTTCAGATTGGGTAGGGCATCCTTCATTCTCTAATGTAGCATCTCTTGAGCTACAAAATTGTAAGTATTGCAACAATTTGCCACCCCTTGGGCAGCTACACTCTCTGCAGAAACTCTATGTTGTTGGGTTTAGTGAAGTTGTTACAGTGGGTCCTGAGTTTTTTGGTAGCGGTTCTTCTTCATCTAAGCCATTTGGTGCCCTCAAATTTCTTAAGTTCGAGAATATGTGGAAGTGGGGGGAATGGAATTATTTTGGTGACGAAAATGAGGGTGTAGGTTTTCCTCAACTTGAAGAGCTTCATATTAGCAACTGCCCTGAACTGATAGGAGGGTTGCCTGTCCATCTTCCTTCTTTAGCCATACTTCATATTGATCGTTGTCAGCAACTGGTGGCTCCACTCCCAAGGACTCCTGCTATACGTAATTTGAGGCTGCATAATTGTAATAGGGTTTTGTTAAATGAATGGCCACCTGGAATGCAGAAGCTCGAAATTGGAAGATTTGATGCACTAGAGTCCCTTCCCGAGGGAATGATAGACTCCAACGGTGGTCTTCAAGAGTTGGTGATCAGTAGTTGTTCCTCACTTGTGTCCCTTCCTAAGGATGGTCTTCCCTCTACATTAAATACCCTTAAGATTTATAGTTGTATGAGGTTGGAGCTCTCAGCAAACCTGGACTATTCATCCCTTGGAAAACTGTGGTTGTGGACATGTGATTCTGTGAAGTCCTTTCCATTAGATTTATTCCCAAATCTTTATCACATCGATATCTTTGGGTGTAGCAATTTGGAATCTCTTACGGTTCCAGAAAATTATGAACATGATTTAGTCGCCTTGGAGATTAATATCGGAGGTTGCCATAATTTTGTTTCTTTTCCAAAAGGAGGATTGCGTGCCCCCAAACTCACAACGTTTAGTGTCTATGGTTGTGGCAGTTTGAGATCACTTCCTGACAAAATGCACATATTCCTTCCGTCTCTTGAGTTTTTCTCATGTGAGTGTCCAGAAGTTGAGTCGTTTCCTGAAGGGGGGTTGCCTTCCAATTTGAAATCAATTTCGATAAGTGATTGTGAGAAACTCATTGCAAGTCGGATGGGATGGGGTTTGCAGAACCTCCCCTTTCTTAGATCTTTGTCAATCGATGGCGATCCTGAAGATGTGGAGTCCTTCCCAGAGGAGCAGTTGCTGCCCGCTAGTCTGACCTACCTTAGAATATGGAACTTTCCAAATTTGAAATCTTTGGACAAGAAAGGGCTTCAACACCTCAATGCTCTTAAAGAATTGCGTATCTCGAACTGCCCTAAGCTCAATTGTATGCCGGAACAGGGGCTGCCTCCCTCCCTTTCTATTCTACAAATCAGTGCATGTCCTCTGTTGAAGAAAAAATGGCAAAGTAAAAAAGGAAAAGAATGGCGCAAGATTGCTCATGTCGAACACATACGGATTGATTACGAATGGATTGGATAAGCGTAAAGTCTGTCTAGCAGGAGTCCCCAAATTTCGGTACGTGTAATTTTCAATCACCTAATTTATCTTATATGATTTACCCTCTCTGTTTTAATCTGCTTTTAGTTGCTATATATCTTTGATAAAAAAAAAGAATGCTCCACCCACTTTCAACGATATATACCCAATTATTCTGCATATTTATTTGATGACTAACATGTTAGTTGATTTTTAGTGAACAACTTCTCGGTTTGCTCTGTTTTTTTTTTTGGTTGCTCATACATAATCAAACCCTTAATAATTAAGTATTTCCTAATCTGATTTAAAGCAGAAACCGACTACTTCCATTTTTGCATCCCTTAACCCTTATAACTTCAAATCCATTTCCCCTAAACTTTGGTACTAACCATGTCGCCCGAGATTTTTCCGGTGACTCCTTTGGTCTCTGACGCAGAGGTGGTGCCTTCTTCGGGCCGATGGAACTTTCCATTGAGGTTACTGAGGTTTCGGTGGTTGCTGTGGGTGTGGCCTTGGAGTTGCCGTCTGGGGTTCCTTCTGTGGGTGCGGCTGTGTCTACGCCGGTAATTTCTTTACCGGAGTGGTCTGGGTTGGGTTCTGGGTCTACGCATCCGGTGGTGACTGTAGCTGCAAAGCCGGTGTCTTCTCCGGTGATCCCTACATCACCTGAGATTCTTCCTGTGTTGGCTCCGCCCATATGTAACTTAACCCTAAATCCCTAATATCCTTCCTCATTCCTCACATTTTCTGATTTTCAGCTTTTCTCTCCTTTCACACAAGCCGACGCCGTGCCCGTGACTCTCCCCTCTCCAGACCAAGCGGCCAGCGCCTCTCACCCTCACTTGTCTCTCAGTCCACTCTCCAGACCAAGCGCCGCTCCTCTCTCACTCTCGCCGGCGGAGGATCTCGGCGGAGAACCATACCGCTCCTCTCTCTCTCTCTCACAGTCGTGCCGATCTCAAGGTTTCTCTCTCATCTCTCTCTCTCTCGCTCTCTCTCTCTAGAAAGTCAACCATATATTTTCATAAAATATATGGTTGGATTCACACAAAAAAAAATCCAACCATAAAAATTGTAAACAATACAAAAAAAAAAAAAAAAAGAATTCCTAATAAGTTTTAGTCCAAATCCGGTTTTTAAAAATAATTACAGAAGACCGGTTTTTTAAAAAAATTACAAAAAAATCAGGACTTAAATTTGAAATTGATGTCCATTAAAATACCCGGCCCGCCCGACCAACCCGCCCCGCTAAACCCGCCCCGAACTACCCGAAATCCGACGGTTTTAGTGCATTTAATCCGGGTAACGGGTAGGAATTTACCAAACCCGATGGTCACGGGTCGGGTGGCAAAAAACTCCAAACCCGCCCCGAACCGACCCGTGCACAGCCATATATATATATATGAATATTGATTATGTCTCTTTGTATTGTAGGCTAGAGTCCCTGGAGAAACCGGGCTGCAAGGTGTGATTCAAAGTACTCGGATATTGTGTTTTTGTGGCAAATGCAGAAGGAGGTGTTTTTATGTTGGCTGTAGGTTGTTATGTGTTGTTCGAGCTGCATGTGGAAAGTGCAAAAACTATTTACTAGTGTATATTTTCCTGGAGAAGGAGAACATTCTTTGTACTGTCATGAATGCATGTGTAAATGCTTCGTTGGATTGCTAGAAGAGTTTGTCTGAAATTCTATGGTTGTTCATCTTCAAAGAAATCTACCGCATCATTCTGAATTGCAGAGGTTTGTTTTGCATCCTGTTTATTATGTTATAAAGTTCATCAACATAAGTTCTTTGTTTTTGTTTAAACAAATAAAATGTGACGTTTGGGCTGTTTAATGAATTACAGGACATCTACCTGAAACAGACAATGGGAATTTGATGCAACTGAGTACTGATATGTTGGATTTTCTTTTCTGAGTAGTAATATTATGTTGTGGGCAGAAATTGTTGGTCTCATCTCTTGTGCTTGCTGCAACTGCGAGGTAAATTTTTTTTCTGCTTGAGATTGATTTTATTTACATTTACTGAGCATGTGAGCCACTCAAAGTCAGAAACTCATGCTAATTGGGTATCATATATAAGTGTTTCAAATCATTTGGGTGGTTGAGGTCCTGCAATTGATGTCCAAAATCAATTGGCAAGACCTTTGTGGACCAGGTCCACCCAAAGTCTAGAAAGGAATTTCGAAATTTGACAAGAAACAGGTTGTCTTAGCTTTCCACTTTAGCTTCTTTCTTAAAGTAATTGAAACTTAAGGGACTTCCAGTGATTACTCCTTGTTACATGCTTTGTGATTGACTAGTTTCCTGTGATAAAACTGTGGACCATGTTTGCTCGCTACTATGTATCAATAATTTTATTCTTTTTACTTTTCATATGGTATTTATTTTTTGTCATATTAACTTTAAATTTACTTCGTCAATTTGATAGATTTTTAATCGGAGTTGATCTTGATGCTTCCGCAGGCCATAATTTCAGCAGAAATTTTGGTCCTTGCACAATTATTTTATGTTACCAGGTACTTTATATTCAGTAGACTTTTCATTTGCTGTTCAAGAAAAATCACTTTCCTTTGATGAGTTTCAGGCCGAATTACTAAGATATGAAACACTTCTTGAAACTCAAAATCAAGCAATACCTCCTGAGACTGGTACCTTTTGCTCTTTTCTCTTACAAGAGTCCCCAACTTCACCAATTTCAGATGCGGCCCCACCACTAACACATTTTTCATAGCAAGCTACAAAATTCTTGTCAAAACTCAAAACACTTCTTAAGAAGAAAAACACGAAACATTTTTATAAATCTCTGTCAATCATCAATTTCATCAATTCCTACCACAAGAGCATGCGAACTTGCATTGTAAATTCTCTTTTTACAGCAACTTGCTTTAGACTGTGACTCTTATTTTCTCTTAAAGGAAATGACATTATTTAAAATACTTGTCTGGTTTCTATTTCATTTGTGTGCGATCCCATACTTCATTCCTTCATTCCTTTATAATATTCTACCACCCTTCTTTTTTTCTTTGTGTTATAATTATTTATTTGTTTTTAAGGAAGAAATACATGAGGCCTATTTTTGTTAAGTTAAGCACGGCTATTCTTGTTGCCCACTAATGCAATTCAGTGGGCAATTCAGATGGCACTCTCCTTTTTGCAATTCGGATTCATAATTCGTTAGTAGGAGATTGCTGGATGTGCTCGTTATATATTGCTTGGGTGGGGAACTGGGATGACAGTTTTGTTATATAGATTTTTTTCCACTCCATTCCAAAGATGAGATATTTCTACTTCCTCTTTCCTTTATGCAATATCATTTATTATTAATATCTATCTCCGGACTCCAATTCAAATTAGGATTTTTCTTGTAGTCATCTCACTGGTGTTGAATTATAGGTGGAGGCGACAATTGAATATATATGTCGCCATGAAGGTGATGGAGCTATTCTTGTATTCCTTACAGGTTGGGATGACATTTCTAAGCTACTTGACAAAGTTAAAGGAAACAACTTCCTTGGCAATCCCAGCAAGTTTCTGGTCCTTCCCCTACATGGTTCAATGCCCACCATCAATCAACGTGAGATATTTGATCGTCCTCCCCCTAACAAGAGGCAAGCTTACTTTTACTAATTTTATCTTTTTAATATTAAGATTATTTTTACTTCTTTTATTGTTTAGTTCTGTTACGTTGCTATGGAAATATTTGTGAGTATTTCTTTGTTGTCTATCAGCTGCATATATGGATTACATAGCTCAATTATGGCTCACTGTGCATAGTTTTCTTACATTAAGAGGACCAAGGCACAAAGGAATGGGAATGCAGTCTTGTGCATGAATCTCATTTAGTTATAGCGTCTTTTCAGTTCATTTGATTCTCACACTAATGAGCATACATATCAATAATTTCCTGTTTATTTGCAGCCTGGTATGATTGTTAAAGGTGCGAGTGATGAGCCTCTGTGGTACCATTAGTGTTAGAGTTTGTTGACCATAGTACTCAGTTTTTCCCTGTATTTAACTGTAGAATGTCATTTGGAACACTGCTAAGCCCCTTACAATTTCACGTCACAAAAATCTCTAAAATTCTTGCCTTTTTGTTTGCTAAATTCTAACATGCTTTATCTATTATTGTAGGAAAATTGTGCTGGCAACAAATATTGCAGAGAGTAGTATCACTATAGATGATGTTGTGTATGTCATAGACAGTGGAAAGGCAAAGGAAACTAGTTATGATGCCCTGAACAAACTGGCTTGTCTATTACCATCGTGGATTTCTAAGGCTTCCGCACATCAGGTATACAGTTAGTGCCATAATAATAGCAAACAAGAGGTTCTTTTTGAAACATGTTTCTCCAGCTTATTTAGCTAAATTGATATGTTGCTTAATTGGATGTCCCTTCTTTTCCTTTTTTATCTTCCCCCTCTTTTCTGTTGATTATGGTTAAACAATTTCAGAGACGAGGTCGTGCTGGCCGTGTGCAACCTGGAATTTGTTATAGACTATATCCAAAAATGATCCACGATGCAATGCTTCAGTATCAGTTACCTGAGATTCTCAGAACACCTTTGCAAGAGCTATGCCTGAATATCAAAAGTTTGCAGCTTGGAACTATTGGATCATTTTTGGCCAAAGCACTTCAACCCCCAGATTCTCTTGCCGTTCAAAATGCAATTGAACTTCTTAAAACAATTGGAGCCTTAGATGATATGGAGGAGCTTACTCCCCTTGGTATGCAATAATGAATACAAGTTGTCTCTATCGGATTGTTACCTTTAGGATGATATGTGATTGTAATCTGAATAATTTTGTGTAAAGGTTGCCATCTTTGCACTCTACCATTGGACCCAAATATTGGGAAGATGCTTCTTATGGGGTCTATCTTTCAATGCCTCAATCCTGCCTTAACAATTGCCACAGCCCTTGCACATCGTGACCCTTTTGTCCTACCAATAAATAGGAAAGAGGAAGCTGATGCAGTAAAAAGATCCTTTGCTGGTGATTCTTGCAGGTTGGTCATTAAGCTGAGCCATTCTGCTGCACCTTTGCATCTGGAGTTTTCCAAATATGTCCTTGATTCTGTCGCTAATTCCAAAATTTTGCTCACATTTTTGATGCAGTGACCACATAGCAGTTCTCAAAGCCTTTGAAGGATGGAAGGATGCAAAACGAAATGGAAGGGAAAGAGCATTCTGTTGGGATAGCTTTTTGTCCCCAGTAACCTTGCAGTTGATGGACGATATGAGAATGCAGTTTCTAGATCTATTATCAGACATTGGCTTTGTAGACAAATCAAGGGGTGCTAATGTAAGATTTTATGATTTTCAATTTTTGCTTTCTAAAGTGAAGCATTCCTCCCCCCTCACCACTTCTTTTTGTTATTTTTTTCTTAGTATTTAACATTTCAACCCAAGAATTCCTCATCAACCGACTTTGTGGCCAATGAACTTTACCATTCTATTTTCTTCTCATATTTAACATTTCAACCCAAGAATTCCTCATCAACCAACTTTGTGGCCAATGAACTTTACCATTCTATTTTCTTCTCATATAACCATATGAAAATTGTTGTTATATGTTTGTGCAGGCTTACAACCAATACAGCCATGATTTGGAGATGGTCTGTGCAATCCTTTGTGCTGGACTCTACCCAAATGTTGTGCAGTGCAAAAGAAGAGGAAAGCGAACACAATTCTACACTAAAGAAGTTGGGAAAGTTGACATCCATCCTGCTTCTGTCAATGCAGGGGTTCATCTCTTCCCTCTGCCGTACATGGTTTACAGTGAAAAGGTGAAAACAACTGGCATCTACGTCCGAGACTCTACAAATATATCAGACTACGCTCTACTTCTATTTGGTGGTAATCTCATCCCTAGCAAATCCGGGGAGGGCATTGAGATGCTTGGTGGTTACCTTCATTTCTCTGCATCAAAGAGCGTTTTAGAGCTAATACGGGTAATGTCCTCAAGATTTCTTATTGATTTTATGACTCCTTTTCCTTTTCTTTTTCCTTCTCCCTTTATATATTTAGCTTTGGTTTTTTGCAGAAATTGCGTGGGGAACTTGATAAGCTTCTAAATAGGAAGATTGAGGAACCGGGGTTGGACATTTCTGTGGAGGGAAAAGGAGTGGTTGCTGCTGTGGTTGAGTTATTGCACAATCATGATGCACGTTACTAATGTCTCTACTTTTTTCCAAAATTAACACAGTTAAGTTAAGCAGCAGTCCTGCTGCCATTCCTTTCTTCTTCTTTTTCCTTCCTAGTAAGCAAAGAATCATTGAATTCTGCCACTAACATTTTTGGGCATTAGGATGCATGTAATTTAGTTGGGTGGCTATAATACTAATTTTATGATTTTTTTATGTAGGAAAAAATAACATGGAGGTTATTTTAGCGATCTCAGTTTGTAGTTAGCTATAATAACATCTGTAAGGGTTGAAATTTTTTCAATGCTCTAGTTTCGTGTTTACAGGCTCAATAAATTACTATATCTGTGATAAATACAAGATAATCTTTCATCCAAACTTGTCTCATTCGTTAGACGGTGAGCAACACAATTGGCGTCCTTTTTGATGTGCCCCACAAACCATGGCTGGAGACTATTTAACACAATCTTTGTATCATCAATAATTGCCCATACCAACTCCGGTGCAGTCCTTTTCTTCGCACTGCATTATTTTCAAAGTATCTCCTTCCAGAATAATATTTTGAAACCTCAAGGCTTTGTTAAATTTCGCAACTTTTCAAGTTGTAAAAGCTTCACTACTGTTAGGTCAGAAATGTAAGGCTTTAGCACAAGCACCAACACTCTCCCTTCGTCGTTCTAACAATTGTACCCGAGGATTACTTCTATACATCGGCTTTTTTGTGCCCACCAATCATAATTGGACACCTCAGCGTATCAGAAATAACTTAAGTTTAAGAAAAAAACACTACCATACTAGATTATACTAAAAATGAGAAAACAAAATACTTAAAAAATTAATTAATTAATTATTTTTTAAAAGAAAGAAAAACAAAAATTAAAGGGGTGGCTGGCTGCCACCCCATCTCGCACTTGGGGTGGCTCGCCGACCACCCTAGATTTGCCTAGGGTGGCCACCCCTAGGCCTGGGGTGGCTTGCTGGCCACCTCAGATGGGTTGGGGGTGGCTGCGGGCCTAGGGTGGCTCAACGACCACCCCAGATTTGCCTGGGGTGGCCGCGCTAGCCACCCCTAGGCCATGGGGTGGCTCGCTGGCCACCCTAGACAGTCCATGGAGTGGTTGTGCGGCCACCCCAGATCTGCCTGGGGTGGCCGATGAGCCACACCAGGCCATGGGGTGGCTGCGCCAGCCATCCCCAGCCCATCTGGGGCGGCGGGCAAGCCACCCCTAGGTTTGGGGTGGCTTGTCGACCACCCCAGACAGGTCATGGGGTGGCTACTGGCCACCCCAAGTGGGGGATGACCCCTTTAATTATTGTTTTTGCTTTTGTTCTTTTTTGTTTTGTTTTTTTAAAAAAAAAAAAAAAAAAAATTGATTAATTTTTTAATTGTTGTTTTTTTCTTATTTTTTGGTAGAATCTGGTGTGTTAGCGTTTTTTTTTCTTAAACTTAGGTTTTTTCTAAAATGATGAGGTGTCCAATTATGATTAGTAGGCACAAAGGAGTTGGTTTACACCTGCTCCTTATAAAAGTTATCCCCATTGTATTTTATCTTCTATTACCTTGCATTTTGTATTGCTTTACAAGTTTACGTTTCGGGTTGGACAACTGTAGAAGTTGGATAGGTGTATGGGTTGAAGAGCTGCCATTCTGTTTAGAATATTCTAACAGAATTGAGCTTATATCAATGGGCACCAACGGAAAAGAGAGCAAGAAATCATAATATTGTATTGGCTTGAATTCTCTAGAGATTTTTTCAACATCTTTAATTGTTCTTATCATTTTAATATATTGCATTGGTATTATCTATCCACTATCTTAATAAATATCCCTTTCAATTGCATATCCATTACAAATCACCAAGAAAAACCCATTAAATTTTGCTCATATAATTCTGACATTGACATGATTTCATGTTAGAATGAGCTTTGCATGAGGGATTTGCACACAAGGTGATACATTCCAATGTTGCGTGTTTTTGACGATAAGAGTGTGATGTGTGGATTGACATCTAGTGTAGTCTTTTCAGATTGTTAGCGACATGATCAGCAAGTATGAGGGATTTTATGGGACTTACTTACTCAAGTAGGTCTTAGGTTGATATGTGCTACTAATTGTCCGAATTACTAGCAATTTGGTCAATTAATTATTGGGAAAGCAGATTCATGATGTGCAATTCAGCCGTGGTGAGCATCAAACACTTTGGGACAACCATACAAATGAAAATGAGAGATAATTTAATTAGTCTAACAAATTTTGAGTCATTCAACTTTATGCAAATAGATCTTTCCCATTTTCAAGTATAGTGAATTCTTTTTTTAACTAGGGATTGGTATAAGTATATTATAATTAGGAAAAAAAGATGCAAAATCAATCCTTGTGGTTTACCTAATTTATAATTAGCTTTTTATGGTATTAAAATGAACTCAGAGGTTCTTAAAGTATGCAAAAATAAATAAATAAATAAATAGTCCATGCAGTCAAATTCCATCAAAACATTTGATGGATTCCTTTAAGGTGCCTTGTCATCACTAATAAAATGATGACATGTGTTACTCTTAATAAAAAAATATATAAATATATAAAATAAAAAACTAAAAAAATTAAAAGTGAGCACTGTAGCTGGTCAACAATGGTTTGCCATTGTTGCAAATTTGCTGAGCATTGTAGCTCAACAATTCATAACATATATTAATTTAAAATTTGTTCTATCGTCTCTCCTTCAATAAAAAAATTATTTTATGATCTCTCCTCAAATTGCTATTGAGTGACACTTGAACTCTAATAATAAAAAAAGAATATTTAAAATCTTGAGCGAATATAGGTGTTTTAAAAAAGTGGGTACGTAGCTAAAATAAAAAAAATGTGATTTTTTTAGCTAAAATTTAACTAAATATTTGCTTAGTCATATATGAATGCTCTAAGCCGAGTCGCTTTCCCACGATCATGTGGTCCTATTATTTCATGACATTATTGCAAGAACAAGATAATATTCTTCCAGTTGTGGTCCTAATTAATTGTGGTCTCTGTTTGATACTATTCTTCCACTTAAACAAGATAATGCTAGTCCACTTGCACAATTATTGATTGACGATTTGTTGGTAATTCCGTACTTCTAGATCGCTGTCTCTCTTTTTCAAAGGAAATGTCCATGAAGTTTATTTTTCTTTCTTTCATGTTTGGATTGTCCACACTTCTTGGGTATCAAAATGTTGAAAATTTTCATTTCAATAGGGTTCAGAAAATGCAGTTAATAAAAACACAATTTCTAAAAATATTGTTTAACCTTTCGTAAAATTTCAATTAAGTCTTTAATAAAAACAACAATAATTTGATAGCTGAGTTTTCATTAAAATGTGTATAAATTAGTCTAAATGATAAAATTTATTGGCACTATATATATATATATATATATATATATATATATATGTCAAAGATTTGAGATTAAATCTCTTTCACATTAAGGATGCGAGATTTAATTAAGAGGAGAGAAAGCCTAACCATTTGTCAGGAGAGAAAAGCTTTACTCAAAACCATTATCCTTCTAATTTCCCAACGGAAAAAAAAAAAAAAATGAAAAAACAAAAACAAACATGTGGACTGTCTTGCATGGAATGGTAGATGGCACATTCTACAGAAGTCAAGTTTTTTAAGTCCACTTCTTCCCTGTTAAAGCAAAACGCAGCTTCCTCTCTGCTTTTGCTCTGCTACTTGCGTTCCCCTTCCTTCATTTCCTTTGATTTCCAAACAAGAAAACATGGCTGAGATTGCAACCATTTTTCTCTCTCCCTTCCTCCAAGCTTTTTTCGAAAAAATGGCATCTGGTGACTTCGTTGAGTTCTTTCGGCATCGAAAACTCTCCGAAGGACTCCTCAAGAAGTTGGAGACATCATTCATGACCTTCGTTGCAGTGCTTGAAGACGCTGAAGAAGTGCAAGTTACAAAGCCTGTCGTGAAAAAGTGGCTTGATGAGCTGAAAGATGCGGTCTATGATGCAGAGCACGTCTTGGATGAGATTGCTACTCAAGCCTTGCGAAGCGAGTTGGATGCTCAATTTCAAACCACTGCAAGCAAGGTACGAAAGTCTATCTCTGCTTTTCGTAATTCTTTTGTCCAACAAATAGAGCCAAAGATAAAAGAGATACTTGGCAGACTAGAATCTCTAGCACAACAAAAGGATCTTATAGGTCTTAAAGAGGGTTTTGGAGGGAAATCATCTGAAAGATTGCCCACAACTTCTTTGGTTGAAGAATCTGATATTTGTGGTAGGGATGTTGACAAGGAGGCAATTATTAAAATGATACTCTCAGATGATGCACGTGGCAATGAGATGAGTGTGATTGCTATAATCGGCATGGGAGGGATGGGCAAGACCACCCTTGCTCAGTTTGTATACAATGACAATAGGGTGAAGAAGCACTTTAATAACCTTGATGCATGGGTTTGTGTTTCTGAAGAATTTGACGTGTTCAAGATAACGAAAACAATTCGGAGGCGATAACTTCATCAACTTGTGATATTAAGGATGATCTAAATCAACTTCAACTTAGGCTAAGGCGGTGTCTAACGGAAGAAGTTTCTACTTGTTTTAGATGATGTTTGGAATGAAAGTTATGTTCAATGGGAGGCATTGTGTAAACCCTTCAAATATGGGGCACAAGGAAGTAAGGTCCTTGTAACAACACGTAATAATAGTGTTGTATCAGTTGCTAGAGCTCTATCTCATCGTCTAATGGAGTTACCAGAAGAAGATTGCTGGTCACTATTTGCAAAACATGCATTCCATGATGGTAACTCTAATGCACATGGAGAGTTAGAAGTAATAGGTAGAAAAATCATTGAAAAGTGCGGAGGCCTTCCATTAGCAGTCAAGACAATTGGTGCTTTATTAGGATCTAAACCAGATGTTAATGAATGGGACAAAATATTAAAGAGTGAATTATGGGATTTGCCAATTGATGAGATGGGTATTCTTCCAGCTCTAAGGTTAAGCTACAAATATCTCTCTTCACCTCTAAAGCAATGCTTTGCTTATTGTTCAATATTCCCAAAGGATTATGCTTTCAAAAAAGATCAATTAATCTTGTTATGGATGGCGGAAGGTTACATATATCAACCCAAAAACAGAACAATGGAAGAAGTTGGTAATGAGTATTTCCTCACTCTAGAATCAAGATCATTATTCCAAAAATCAAGTGATGACAAGTCATGTTTTGTAATGCATGATCTTGTGAGTGATTTAGCAAAATCTATATCTGGACAATTTATTTCAAGGTTGGAGGATGGTTGTTCTCACGAGATAGTAAACAATACTTGCCAATTGTCCTATTTTTTCAAACAAGAATTTCATAGCTTAAAGAAGTTTGAGACCCTTCACAAAGCTAAGAGATTGCACACTTTCCTACATTTAGATATGTCAGGTTGTAATTGGCCCCGCTACCACTTGAGTAAAAAAGTAGCACATGATTTACTGCCGACACTAAGATGCTTACGGTTGCTTTCTCTGTCCAAGTATAAGAACATTACTGAATTGCCAGAGTCAATTGGCAAACTTAAACACCTACGTTACTTGGATCTCTCTTTCACTAAAGTTCAAAGACTACCCGATTCTATTTGTCAATTGTGCAATTTGCAGACATTGAGATTGTCAAATTGTGAAAACCTTGTTGCGTTGCCAAGAGATATGTGGAAACTCATTAGTTTACGTCATCTTGATATTACCAAAACAGGCATAAAAGAGATGCCGATACATTTGGGTAGATTAAAATGCCTCCAGACGTTAACCAAATTTATCGTTGGCAAAGGTAGTGGGACTTGTATTGGAGAGTTAGGACATTTAATAAATCTTCGGGGATCGCTTTCTATATTGGGGCTCCAAAATGTTAAATCTCCTACCGATGCTCGGAATGCTTGCTTGAGGGATAAAAAGTACCTCCAAGAATTGGTATTGGAATGGGGTTTTTGTACTAATTTTTCAGAAAGTGTACTTAATTGTCTCCATCCCCATACAAGCTTGAAAAGCCTCACTATTAAAAACTACGGTGGTAAACTTTTTTCAGATTGGGTAGGGCATCCTTCATTCTCTAATGTAGCATCTCTTGAGCTACAAAGTTGTAGGTATTGCAGCAGTTTGCCACCCCTTGGGCAGCTACAATCTCTGCAGAACCTCTATATTGCTGGTTTTGATGAAGTTGTTACAGTGGGTCGTGAGTTTTTTAGTAGCGGTTCTTTTTCATTTAAGCCATTTGGTGCCCTCAAAGTTCTTAAGTTCATGGATATGAAGAAGTGGGGGGAATGGAATTATTTTGGTGACGAAAATGAGGGTGTAGGTTTTCCTCAACTTGAAGAGCTTTATATTAGAAACTGCCCTAAACTAACAGGAGGGTTGCCTGTCCATCTTCCTTCTTTAGCCATACTTCATATTGATCGTTGTCAGCAACTGGTGGCTCCACTCCCAAGGACTCCTACTATACGTAATTTGAGGTTGGATGATTGTAATGGGGTTTTGTTAAATGAATTGCCAACTGGAATGCAGATGCTCCGAATTGGTGGATTTGATGCACTAGAGTCCATTCCCGAGGGAATGATAGACTCCAACGGTGGTCTTCAAGAGTTGGTGATCAGTAGTTGTTCCTCACTTGTGTCCCTTCCTAAGGATGGTCTTCCCTCTACATTAAATACCCTTGGGATTTATAGTTGTATGACGTTGGAGCTCTCAGCAAACCTGGACTATTCATCCCTTGGAAAACTCTCGTTGTGGAATTGTGATTCTGTGAAGTCCTTTCCATTAGATTTATTCCCAAATCTTTATCACATTGAAATCGATTCGTGTAGAAATTTGGAATCTCTTACGGTTCCAGAAAATTATGAACATGATTTAGTCGCCTTGGAGATTAATATCATAAATTGCCATAATTTTGTTTCTTTTCCAAAAGGAGGATTGCGTGCCCCCAAACTCACAACGTTTAGGGTCTATGGTTGTGGCAGTTTGAGATCACTTCCTGACAAAATGCATATACTCCTTCCGTCTCTTGAGGTTTTCATTATAGATGATTGTCCAAAAGTTGAGTCGTTTCCTGTAGGGGGGTTGCCTTTCAATTTGAAATCAATTTTGATCATTGATTGTGAGAAACTCATTGCAAGTCGGATGGGATGGGGTTTGCAGAACCTCCCCTTTGTTACAGATATTTCAATCATTGGCAAATCTGAAGATGTGGAGTCCTTCCCAGAGGAGCAGTTGCTGCCCACCAGTCTGGCCTCTCTTAACATATGGGAGTTTCGAAATTTGAAATCTTTGGACAAGAAAGGGCTTCAACACCTCAATGCTCTTGAAGAATTGGGTATCTCGAACTGCCCAAAGCTCAATTATATGCCGGAACAGGGGCTGCCTCCCTCCCTTTCTATTCTAAAAATCAGTGAATGTCCTTTGTTGAAGAAAAAATGGCAAAGTAAAAAAGGAAAAGAATGGCGCAAGATTGCTCATGTCGAACACATACAGATTGATGACGAATGGATTGAATAAGCGAAAAGTCTGTCTAGCAGGAGTCCCCATATTTCGGTATGTGTAATTTTCAATCACCTAATTTATCTTATATGATTTACCCTCTCTGTTTTAATCTGCTTTTAGTTGCTATATATCTTTGATAAAAAAAAAGAATGCTCCACCCACTTTCAACGATATATACCCAATTATTCTGCATATTTATTTGATGACTAACATGTTAGTTGATTTTTAGTGAACAACTTCTCGGTTTGCTCTGTTTTTTTTTTTTTTGGTTGCTCATACATAATCAAACCCTTAATAATTAAGTATTTCCTAATCTGATTTAAAGCAGAAACCGACTACTTCCATTTTTGCATCCCTTAACCCTTATAACTTCAAATCCATTTCCCCTAAACTTTGGTACCGACCATGTCGCCCGAGATTTTTCCGGTGACTCCTTTGGTCTCTGACGCAGAGGTGGTGCCTTCTTCGGACTCTGGGTCGCCGATGGAACTTTCCATTGAGGTTACTGAGGTTTCGGTGGTTGCTGTGGGTGTGGCCTTGGAGTTGCCGTCTGGGGTTCCTTCTGTGGGTGCGGCTGTGTCTACGCCGGTGATTTCTTTACCGGAGTGGTCTGGGTTGGGTTCTGGGTCTACGCATCCGGTGGTGACTGTAGCTGCAAAGCCGGTGTCTTCTCCGGTGATCCCTACATCACCTGAGATTCTTCCTGTGTTGGCTCCGACGCGGCTTGCTGATCCTGCCAGGGCTGATCTGTTCTCCCCTCGGGTCATGGACAGGCAGGATTCTTCTTCTCCTTGTTCGCAGGGGTCTGTTTTGGCTATTCTCGGGTCTAATAAAGCATTTGGGCAGTCCTTGGAGGTTTGCAACTCTGACGCCATATCTTTGGAAGATGGTCTGACCAAACCTCAGGCTTGGTTGCTTGGATGGCTGAGGGAAAGAGCGCAGCACGATATGAAGGCTTTGGCGATGTTGAAGAATATTGAAGAGCAAACACGTCGGGCAAATAAGGCTGCACTCCCCCCCGGATGGCACTGAGGAGTTGGCAAAGGATGCAGGAGGTGATGCGGGACTTAGAAGGGAGGAGACCTCGAACGAAGGGCAAGAGAGAGCTGCTAAACCTAGAGAGCTCCATTAACTATGGTATAGCTAGTGGGCCGGGAAAGAAGGGCAAGACTATTGGGATGTAGGCCTACGTGTTGGATGATTCTTGTGGGTGTCCGCTTTTGAGGGTTTTGTGAGAAGGAAGGGCTTGACTATGGGGTTGTTTGTGGGTGTTTGCTGTTGAGGTTTCTTGGTTGGGTCCTTTTTGGGTCTTTTGTGGCTGCTCCTTGTGAGCCTGGGTCATTTGTGGGTACTCCTTGACGCTCTCCTTTTATACTTGTAATAGGGTTGTGCCCCTTTGTGCTTTTGATATACAACATTACTTATTAAAAAAAATATGTTGTGTGGTTGTCCTGTGTTCGCGAAGTTGATAACTATTGGTGAACAACTTAAAAATTATCTACTTGAAAAGAAAGTCATATATATTCCATGTGATATCTAATAATAACTCAAATTAAGTTGATTTTACTTTAAACGATCCATGAATGGGTACTTGGAAACAGACAAAGCCTAATTTGCTATTTTTAATGTCATGCTTTTTTTTTTTTTTTTTTTGTGTCAAAAAGCAACTCTAGCTGATTAGAAACCAGCTTAGCTGTTGCATGAAATGTTTAATTCGAATCTGCATTAGCTCTATGATAAACTAACTTATCTCTAAATCAATCATATCATCTGATGCACATTTGTGTAGGTTTTCCATTTCAATCTATTATGCATGTGTTGTTATTTCTTTGTTGATTCAGACATTTACATATTTATCTTTGTTATGCATGTGTTGTTATTTCTCATGAATAGGTACTGAAAGTTTCAGTGGGAACCTATGGACCTTGTAAAAGGGTTGTACGAAATCAACAAAACGGGGAAATTTTGGTTTCTTTTTCTTTTCTTGGAAGTGTAGGCTTTGAATTATCATTCAGTACCTTTTCTCCTCAAAGCAGCTATAAGGGAAAAGGTAATCAATGATAGAAAATGATTTTCATGTGGCTACTGCTTGATCATTGTTAAGCTGACTCACTTGATTTATGGTAAAAAATGGCAGTTTTCCTTATATCTAGCCGGCATTGAACCAATTGGAAGCTAGTGCTATTTCTGATACCTTCAATTATCAAATGTTGAAATGAGAAATTGAAGCTGGTTTTAGATGGCAACATTTTCTATTGACTAAGAGGTGCGGGTAATTTCTTTATCAGTAGTTCACACACACACACATATATATATATATATGAATATTGATTATGTCTCTTTGTATTGCAGGCTAGATTCCCAGGAGAAACCGGGCTGCAAGGTGTGATTGAAAGTACTGGGATATTGTGTTTTTGTGGCAAATGCAGAAGGAGGTGTTTTTATGTTGGCGGTAGGTTGTTATGTGTTGTTCGAGCTGCATGTGGAAAGTGCAAAAACTATTTACTAGCGTATATTTTCCTAGAGAAGGAGAAAATTCTTTGTACTGTCATGAATGCATGTGTAAATGCTTCATTGGATTGCGAGAAGAGTTTGTCTGAAATTCTATGGTTGTTCCTCTTCAAAGAAATCTACAACATCATTCTGAATTGCAGAGGTTTGTTTTGCATCCTGTTTGTTATCTTATAAAGTTCATCAACATAAGTTCTTTGTTTTTGTTTAAATAAATAAAATGTGACATTTTGGCTGTTTAATAAATTACAGGACATCTACCTGAAACAGCCAATGGGAATTTGATGCAACTGAGTACTGATCTGTTGGATTTTCTTTTCTGAGTATTAATATTATGTCGTGGGCAGAAATTGTTGGTCTCATCTCTTGTTCTTGCTGCAACTGCGAGGTAATTTTTTTTCTACTTGAGATTGATTTTATTTACATTTACTGAGCATGTGAACCACTGAGAATCAGAAACTCATGCTAATTGGGTAACATATATAGAAAGGAATTGATGTCCAAATCATTTGGGTGGTTGAGGTCCTGCAATTGATGTCCAAAATCAATTGGCAAGACCTTTGTGGACCAGGTCCACCCAAAGTCTAGAAAGGAATTTCGAAATTTGACAAGAAACTCACTTTAGCTTCTTTCTTAAAGTAATTGAAACTTAAGGGCCTTCCAGTGATTACTTCTTGTTACATGTTTTGTGATTGACTAGTTTCCTGTGATAAAACTGTGGGCCATATTTGCTCGCTACTATGTCAATAATTTTGTTCTTTTTACTTTTCATATGGTATTTATTTTTTGTCATATTAACTTTAAATTTACACCGTCAATTTGATAGATTTTTAATCGGAGTTGATCTTGATGCTTCCACAGGCCATAATTTCAGCAGAAATTTTGGTCCTTGCACAATTATTTTATGTTACCAGGTACTTTATATTCAGTAGACTTTTCATTTGCTATTCAAGAAAAATCGCTTTCCTTTGATGAGTTTCAGGCCGAATTACTAAGATATGAAACACTTCTTGAAACTCAAAATCAAGCAATATCTCCTGAGATTGGTACCTTTTGCTCTTTTCTCCTACAAGAGTCCCCAACTTCACCAATTTCAGATGTGGCCCCACCACTAACACATTTTTCATAGCAAGCTACAAAATTCTTCTCAAAACTCAAAACACTTCTTAAGAAGAAAAACACGAAACATTTTTATAAATCTCTGTCAATCATCAATTTCATCAATTCCTGCCACAAGAGCATGCGAACTTGCATTGTAAATTCCTTTTTTACAGCAACTTGCTTTAGACTGTGACTCTTATTTTCTCTTAAAGGAAATGACATTATTTAAAATACTTGTCTGGTTTCTATTTCATTTTTGTGCTCTAGGAGTATTTTGATCCCATACTTCATGCCATCATTGCTTTATAAAATATAATATTCTACCACCCTTCTTTTTTTCTTGTGTTATAATTATTTAATTGTTTTTAAGGAAGAAATACATGAGGCCTATTTTTTGGTAGGGCCTATATGTCGGGCAGTGTTTTACCAGATAATAATTTATGAAGAATAAAGAAATACTATCTATACACCCAAATAAAAATTTATGTTTTAATAAGGAATCCATTGAAGGCTTTACATAAATTGAGATTTGGCCGTAGAAGCATCGAATTGTATCCGAGGAACAGAGGGATACAAAAAAGTAATAAGAGAGGCACCTATTTGTATTAGTCGTAGAATAGATATATTATTCTGATAAATGCAGCCAATCAATTGTCTCAAATGGTACCAGGTCCAATGCTTCCCAACTTTATAGGGACACCCAACTAATGGTGATTCTTTACTTTATGGGCAGTACACATACATATATACATATAAATGAATATTGATTATGTCTCTTTGTATTGTAGGCTAGAGTCCCTAGAGATACCAGGCTGCAAGGTGTGATTGAAAGTAGTGGGATATTATGTTTTGGTGGCAAATGCAGAGGAGCTGAAGTGGGTACTCGATGCTATTTGAGAAGACCCATTAGATTGTTTGTGGATCATTGCATGTGTGCTTATTTTTATGTTGGCTATAGAAGAATATTCTCTGTAATATCATGAATGCATGTGTAAATGCTTCGTTGGACCGCTAGAAGAGTCTGTCTGAAATTCCATGGTTGTTCTTCTTCAAATAAATCTACCGTCAGTCTGAATTGCAAAGGTATCTTTTGCATCATGTTTGTTACGCTATAAAGTTCATCTGCATTAACTTCTTTTTTTAAAGAAAATGTGATGCTTTGGCTATTTAATGAATTGCAGGACATCTTCCTGAAACTGACAATGGGAAAATGTGATGCTTTGGCTGTTCTTTTTACTTTTCATACATTATCAAACGCTTAAAATACTTCAAAGCCACAATCTTTCCCCTAAACTTTTTTATTACCATTCAATACCTTTTATCCTGAAAGCTGCTACATGGGAAAAGGTAATCACTACATGGGAAAAGGTAAACAGTGATAGCTAAGGAGTTTCTTGCGGGTACTGTACATGTGATCCTTGTTAAGGTGGCTGACTTCATTATTGGTAACAAAATGGCAGGCTTCCTGATATCGAGCTGGCATAGAACCAATTGGAAGCTGGTGTTGTTTCTTATACCTTCAATTATCAAAATGTTGAGATGAGAAACCGAAGCTAGACTTAGATGGTGACATTATCTGTTGACTAAGAGATGTGGGTAAGTTTTCAATGGTGGTTCTTTTATTTATCATTAGTATACTTACATATATAAGAGTATCGGTTATATGGTGCGGATGTGTTTTTTAGGCAAATGCAAAGGATTTGAAGTGGGTATTTAGTGTTATTTTAGAAGATCTATGAGCTTGATCCGTGAATAATTGCATGTGTGTGCTTATTTTTATGTTGGTTGTAGGTAGTTATGCCTTCGTTTTTGGAGCTGCATGTGGGAAGTGCACATAAACATTTCTGGAGTATATATATTTCGCTGGAGAATGGGAACACTCTCCAAAATGTCATGAGTGTATGTGTAAATGCTTCGTCGGACATGAAAGAGTTTGTCTGAAATCCGTGGTTGTTCTTCTCTAAGAGTGGCGGAGCCAGACAATTCATATTGAGGGTGCCGCTAAAATTTTTTTTGGCGTCTTAAAAATTTTCTCTACCCTAAAAATTTGGTAATTCACACAATATATGCATCACAAAAAAATATCTATAAAAATTCATAAATATGTGCTCAAATTGATATATTAGAAATGTAACATGTTGGCACTATATCAAAAAGACAGAAATACAAAAAAAAAAAAAAAGTCTAGAACTGCACTTTACGGTCTCTTAGAAGTACAAAATCATTCAGTATCAAATATAAATCGAAGCTCTCAACAATTTTCCTTTCAAAATAGAGAACTAAACTATTTGCAAGAAAATCATCCTCCATTTTGTTGCGAAGTCGTGAAACTAATAAAATAAATCTCCACCATACAACCTCAAGAAACTGATAAAATAAATTGAAAAATCCAAAATTAAAACTAGGTAAAAGAAAGAAACTAGAACAAAAATCTAACACAAAAGCAAAAGCGACTGAGAGTCGTAGAGGACGAGTTACTTTGAGCACAAAGTCCGACTCGTCTGAGATAGAAAGAACGAAATAGAGAAAGTAGACTTTGGGCAATTGGGGGTGCCGTGTCTTGAGTACTGGGTAGGTAAAAATATTTTTTGTTTTCCCACAAAAAAAAAATTAAAAGCTCACGGCACCCCCAATGCATCAAGTGGCTCCGCCACAAAGTCTCTAACGAAATCTACCATCAGTCTGAATTGCAGAGGTTTCTTTTGCATCATGTTTGATAGGTTTTAAAGTTCATCAGAATAAGGTTTTATTTATTTATTTATTTCAAAGAAAATGTGACATTTTGGCTGTTGTAATGAATTACAGGACATCTTCCTAAAACTAACAATGGGAATTCGATGCCGCCATGTAAGTCATGTGTGGAGTGCTTAAAGGAGTCTCAAGTTAGCCTCGCTTAACAGCTGATGCTCATGAAGGGTATGCATTCTTAGAGTTAATTTCCTGCTATTGTGGTTATATGTTTTGTCACCTGAATGACCTTTTTCTGGCATTGCTGGGTAGAATGTGGTTATATGTTATGTTATCTTGAACTGTAAAGCTTGATATGACCATAATTTGTTACATTTTATCACATATTGAATTAACATACTATTTACAAGCAACATGTACTATACCATTGGTAGACAAATTCATGAAATGCAGCTACTGGTTAGCATTTATAGCAGATACACATAAATAGGAAAGATGGAATTCAAACATTATCTATAGGCTCATGACCCATCATGGAGTTGAGGTTGTATTTGGAAATTACACATATAGGTTCTGTCCTGGGCTTTAGCACAAGTGGTTCAAGTGTATAGTGGTGATGAGATAGGTGTTGGGTTCAAATGGATTATGGTGTGTCTAAGGATTTCTTAAATTTGGGCTGTTTGGGGTTTTCCACATGTAACAATATGGAGGCAAGGTGCATGAATTGCTTCTCTCTCAAATTACCGCACTAGTTTTTTGAACTTCACCTTCATTATGGTTCTAAAACTCAGAATTGGATTATAGTATTGTCTCAAAACAGATTTGATTGCACTTTGCTTGATGAAAGGAGGAACATAGAGATAAATTAGAATGGCCAAGCTGTTGTGTTCATGTTAATGAGTTTTTGCCCTGTTTTTCAACATGGAATCATTGGCACTAGCTTATGGTACATAATCCTATTGTTGAACCGGCAGTTATGCGGCATGTGAAGATTGTTTTTATCATATAATTCTGTAACATGTTTTTATATTGCTTAATTTGAAGTTGTATGTTCTGTCATGAGTGGAACAAAAGTGAAATTTATTTTCCTTTTCTCAGTTGACATGCATAAGTTTGCTTCTTGCAAAATCTTATTATTGGCAATATGTTCACAAGTACACAGACTACCAAGGAACACATGAATGTGTAGAGTGTAACATGTAAAATAGGCTTCTCTTCTTCTTCTTTTTATTTTATTTTATTAATTTTTTAAGCAAACTAAATATGATCTTACACTAGTCATTTGGTATAGACCTCAAACAGGACATCCTAAAAGACTATGTTTTTACAATTTTTTGTATGATTAGATGACTGTTCTAGAGAGCTCTAGTGCATTCTCATTTCCAGATTTTCTTTCCCTTATAGATTTTAGATTGTAAATTTAGGTGGAATTTGTGTACACCTTCTGTTTACTTGATTTTTTCTATATTCTTTTATAAAAAATATCCTTAATTTATTATTAGAAAAAGGCATTTTTTTAATTTTTATTTCAGGAGGATTCATAATAAGAATGTGAACTGCATCTAAAGTAACAAGTTGCTGCATTTATATTTTTGCAGACATCTCTTCCAATTGAAACACCGGGGCCACTACTAAAGTGCAGAGAAGAAGAACTTGTGGACTTGAGAGGAGACGGAATTGGAGAGCTTCAGGAATGGTATAGGGTCTATGACAAGAAATAAGTTGTATTAACTTTCCACTTAAGTTTCTTTCTTTATGTTAGTTGGGCTTTTTTTTTTTTTTTTTGTTTCGTGTAAACATGGTTACCTACATGTTTACACCTAACGAAGTTCCTCTCCATGAATTGTTTATATTCCCTGTCAAAAGGTTGTAAATTGTCTACTGATGAAAATGATGGTCTCTGCTCCATCTGTCAAGATGGAGGGGATCTTTTGTGCTGTGATGGATGTGCACGGGCTTTTTCACATAGGTTGGTTTTTTTCTTTTGAAGTTGTGTATTGCAAGATTGGAAAGATAAACTTTGCTGTTGAGAACCGTTTTCATTGATGCCTGTTGGGGTAAAATCCCCTCGTGAGTTTCACTCACATTAGCAAAACGCCAACGCGCACTCTATGGGGGACGCGTGTGGGCAAAAGGTTAACGCCCATAAATAGAGAAAAGAAAGCGAGGAGAATGGGCTTCTTCTTGACTGGATTTTTCGTCTCCCTCTCTCAGGCTCTCTCTCTCTCAGATGGTCTCTGGAAGCTCATTCTTGAGAGAATCAGAGACCATTATTTTCACATTCTTTTCCATTCAAAAGAATATGCATGCTGACTTAAGCATCGGATGTCTTCGGCTCCGGCCAAGGACCCTCTCATGCCTTCTCTGTTTTGCAGGCACACTATTATCATATTGGGGGGCCCATTTCATCTCAGCTGTACAATGACTGTTGAGATAGTTTGTTCCGACCCAAAAATTGCCCCAATAATACCTAATCTCTCAAGAGCTTAGGTTATATGGCTATATATCATTTTACGATGCTTAGCCATCAGCAGGTGCACTACTAAGCAATCAAATTTGAACAATTGAGGTAGGCTTATTAACTTCCAACTCATTGATATTTGGGAGACTAGAAAGAATTCAGAAAGTCAAAACTTGTCAGGACATTGTTAACTTATTGCCATATGAACTATTTATCGATTTATCTCTTTGTCCTGTGGTCTCTACATACATGAAAATTTATTGCCTCTGTGTATATTGTTTTTTGGATTGCAAATATATGTCTTATAACTTTTTTTTTTCTTTATCTTTTTAACAAAATAAATTTTGTGAAACCATTAGGATTATGGTGTAGATCTAATAAAATAAAAAAAATAAAAAACCAGCTCAATGCTCTTCAGTTTATTGGAACTCTTCTTGTGAATGAGCAATATTTCTTGTTCTTTTAATTGATCATAGGTTAGTGGACACAATTTGGGTTAATTGTGTCATTCAGGATGCTTCAGTTTGCTTGAGTTGCATTTGTGATGTTTATTATTTGGGCCAATTGCCAGAGGGAAAGGCAAAAAAGTGAAAGTATGAGGCAATATTATTCTCATCTTTTAAAAGAATGACAACTATACCCAAGTACGGCGGCTTCTTCTCCTACTGCTTTCCCTCAAGCTCCAGCTCCACCGGCCACCTCACCTTCGGCGGCGGAGCTTTCAACGCCGTCAAATTCACACCCTTGTCGAAAGTCTCAGACAGCACGTCGTTTTATGGCCTCGACACCACCGGCATAAGCGTCAAAGGAAGCTCGCTAGTGATTGCGCCCTTGGTTTTCTCGGCCTCCAGGACCATCATCGACTCGGGGACTGTCATCACGCGCCTGCCGCCTGCAGCGTACAGCGCGTTGAAGCCAGTATACAAGGGGTGCACTCAGGTTGAAAATCTCTCATTTTTGTCAATGATTGGTGTCTATTAAGAATATAAGCTTCTGCAAGGTTCTATCTAGTGTGCGTTATCTCAGGTATTGCTAGAGGATGTGGGTGGCGGCATATAGAGGCCTATGTCAACCTTGGGGCTTTCTATCTTTGTGGAATTCCTGTTGCTGCAGCCTTGGGTTTCAGGACACTGTTAAGAGGAAGGGGGCTTTGGATTGGAATACAAATTGGTGCTTCTGTTCAGACAATACTGCTCTGCATTATAACAACTTGCACAAACTGGGAAAAACAGGTCTCTCCTGCACTCTTATCTCTTGATGCTTTTGATCTTAGTCTAGCCCAAGATTTCCATTTGCGCTGCTTGGTTGCCAAGATGTTTGGATTAAAAGAGAAGAAAAGTTGGGATAATTTGACAATCATTGTAATAATCAATCACAACTACAACATCTTAGACAGTTAAATGCTTTAATATTGGGTTGTTTCTATTGGGTTTCTTGATATTGCAGGCTAGCAAGGCAAGGGAGAGGATATTTGAGGGGAAACTTCCAAAAGATAATAATGATAGTGAGCAGAGAACTTTGGTGAGCTAAATTTTCTTACCATTAGAGTTGTAAGGAGACACATTGCTTGTAATGTAAGGAAAAATATGTAAGCATAATGTTAATGTTGTGGCAGCTGAAAGGGATGCCGGACTTGATCCTGAAGAACAGAAAACTAAGCGATGCATTCTTACAGTCAATACTCCAGATTGTGACTTTAGTGGATGTTCATTATGTGAGTTCTATAATCATTATTCTTCCCATCAATAGTTTCTATACCATACATGCTTCATTATTTACTTCTGGCCTTAACTCTTTTCTATATGAAAAAGACAAAAAAATGTTCCTATGCATAATGCATCTAAGACCAAATGGTAGCTGTACCAAATTATTGTATGCCGTCTCAGATATCTAAGATGATGCAGCCAATCAGTTGTGTCAGCTGAAATGTTCCATAATATTTGGGAAGGAAGTGGTAGAGTTCCCTCTAGTAGCAACAAATACTAATTATCAAGGACAGGTAATTTTCATCTATTGATGGGATATATTTTTTTCTTCCCTTTTTTGGATGGTGGCACCTATTCTAAATTGATGAATGCTGTTGGCGTAGGATTACCTTCAGTCCTTGTTTACTTGCATTCAGAACCATGTAATACCAGCGGCTGATGAAACTGAATCATTATGGACAAAATTTTGATTTTATTAGACCAAAATGAGGTACTTGTTTTTTCCACTTTCTGTTTGCTGTTTGGGGGCGCAAAGAAGTTGAGATTCATATGTACATTTTTTTTTTTCGCTGCAGTACCATATGGTGATCTTCTGAGGAACAACTGTGCTTGAAGTCAGCCCCTGCATATTGAATTATTGGTGCTTAGGTGTTTGGGAGTACCATGAAAATTTTGTGAAAATGGAGAAGTGATGCAGCCCAACTTGCAAATGGGGCCTTATGGAGGATCTTGATTCTTGAATAAAGCGAGAAGGCTTCTGTGTTAAGGATAAACATGAGTTGCATGAGCTGAATGCTAATACCCAAAAGGACCCTCAGCTCCAGCATGAAAAATCAGCAAAAGCATTCGCTAAAGATGTCCAGATTTCTTGCTGACTTGCTCCCCCACATCAGCTCACAACAGTAACACAGAACAGCAGCCTCTTCTCCTTGAATCATGCTGCAAACTCAAGCTCCTTGATTCACAGCCTGAATTACTTCTGACAAGCCTCTCATCTCAGCACACTATCAGCTGGTGTGCGCCTCATCACAGACTCATGCACTTCTAAATGTTTTAAGGAGGCTAACAACAGGATGGTGAGTTCTTAATTGGAATTTGCCTCTTCATCGTATGAAACTAGATAGTTGCTTTCAGAGTACGTTGCCATTTTGTATGTATGAAGTGGTTTTCTATAAAAGGTGCACCCGATTCGGGATAGATGATCATCATACTTAGGTTGCCTAGCTCCTTGTTATCATTTCCCGAGGTGTTTTTCTGTATGTATTGGGGCTTATGTCATAGGATGCAATTCTGGGCATTTTTTCAACTAATGTATTAAAATGTGTTCCTACGATTGCTGGAAGAGCTCCTTATTTTTTGAAATATATTAGATCTACAATTCTTTACAGAATTTGCGTTTCAGTTGTAATTGCTGTGTTTTGGGGTTGGACAGCTATATGGATTGACCTATATCAAGTTTCATGATCTCCTACAATTTTTAAAAAATTATAAGTTTTCAAATTACGAAATTTAGGCCGTTCCTTGAAAGGACAGAGTTTTCCTCCAAATTGGATTGGAGGAGCGTCCTTCAATCCAATCTATAAAAATGACACGTGTCCATTTTTTAATAACATGTAAGATGCACATAAGTTTTTAAAATTATTTATTCCAACTGTGTCTTTACTATTAAAAAAACATGTGCATGCATCTCACGTGTTCAAATGACATATATCTATAAATCGAGTATATTTTTATTAGGTTCTTACTCTTTATGTTGTAAAAAAGCTTTGAACAAAAAATTGTTTTTTTATTTTCTTAAAAAAAAATAAATAAATAAATAAAGCGTCTTTACAAAAGTGAACAAGCATTTTCAAGAGAAAATTTGTTCTAATTGCTTTGATAACATGCCTTTAATATGTGGCATTTTTCAAGCATTTCAAACTAAAGAAACAACGTAAATTCTGTAATTTGAGAATCTACAATTTTTTTAAAAAAAATTGTAAGGGATCCTAATCTTTATATCAATGGGCACTAACGGGAAAGAAGGACTATGGAAATTGAGCATCTCGAATCGCTCTTATCACATTAATATATTGTATCAGTATTATCCATCCACTATCTTACTAAATATCCATTTCAATCGCATATCCATTACAAATCACCAAAAATATACATAAATTCTAGAAAAACCCATTACATTTTTGCTCATATAATTCTGACATTGCGATGATTTCATGGTAGCAATGAGCTTTGCGTGAGGGGTATATGCCCACAAAGTGATACATTTCAATGTTGAGTGTTTTTGACAAAGAGAGTGTAATGTGTGGATTGAGATCTAGTGTACTTACTTATTCAAATTGTTAGCAATACAAATAGCAAGTATGAAGGGATTCTTATGAGTCGTACTTGCTCGTGTAGGTCTCTGGCTAGCATGTGATATTAAGTATCTGAATTGCTAACAATCCGGCCAATTAATCGCTGAAAATTCAGATTTGTTGTGAGCATCAAATGCTTAAGGGAAACTGGTCAAATGGAAATGAGAGTTGATTTAATTAGTCTAACAAATTTTGAGTCCTTCAACTTTATGCAAACATATCTTTTCCATTTTCAAGTATAGGGAATTATTTTTTTAGTTAGGGATTGGTTATATGTGTTATTATATTTAGGAAAAAAATGCAAAATTGGTCATTGTGCTTTACCTTATTTACAATTAGCTCTTTCTGATATTAAAATGATTTCAGAGGTCTTTAAAGTACGCCAAAAAAAAAAAAAATAGTTCTTGCAGTCAAATTTCGTCAAAACATTTGACGGATTTTGTTAAGGTACTTCGTCAACACCAATTAAATGACGACATGTGTTACTCTTAATGAAAAATATAAATATATTTAATATAAAAAAGTAAAAAAAGATTAAAAAAATTCAAATACAATATCAAATTATCAATTCAAATACAAAAAACAGATTGCAAGTTATATTTTGCTTTTTTTTCTTCTTTTTTTTTTTTTGAAAGGAAGTAATATTTTGTTAATACACGTACAAAAGAAGTTGGTTTATTCATGATCATACAGGAAACAGTCTACTGGAGTACGTACTGCTGGACCTACACGGCTAATGGGCCGGTAGAAGAAATTAATTGTGGATTGAATGTGGTGGGACTCCATGCCACATTTGTGGACCATATCATTTGAGAGGTGACTTGTACTACTCAACCAACTATCAGACCTAGCTATGCAATCTACCATTCATACAAGCAGGGACGGACCCAGCCTTGAGAATGGGCAGGGGCCATAGCTGAAAAAAATTTAATGGGCAGGGGCCCATTAGCCAAAAAAAAAAAACCAATTAACTATAAAAATTTGTTTTTTCCTTAAATTTTTTTTTTTTTTTGTCATTTGTGGGGGAGGGCCCCTGCCAATCCCCCCCTTCCACAGTCCCTGCATACAAGTAGCGATGATTAGTTGTTGGAGGCAAGCAATATTAGAAGGTGATTTGAGCCGTTGAATATACATGTTTAGGTGTAGAAAGATTCAAGCCTCGCATAAAAAAGATATCACAAGTTTGAGTAATTAATATAGCTAAATTACATCAATTAGTGTCGTTAAATTAAAGATTTGAAATTTGGATAAAACAATGGCTTTACTGGTGTTTTATAACGAACTTTGGTATATTATTCCCAGACAACATGATTAGCTCCATGCCCTAATAATATGATATATTTAAAAGATGTTCAAGTTTATAAAACACTTACATATTCAGAATTTTTTGGGGTCTACAAAACACCGATAAATTTCAAATTGTTTTGGTGTTTTATACAAGCGGATGAATGAACACCACTATTTTAACTTCATTTTTAACCATTTACTGGCGTTTTACATACTGCCAGAAAAATCAAACATGCCTTTCAGTTATAATTGCTGCGTTGAGCCTATATCAATGAGCACCAAAGGGGAAAGAGGGGCTATGGAGATTGAGCATCTCAAATTGCTCTTGTCATTTCAATATAGTGCATCAGTATTATACACCCACTATCTTACTAAATATCCCTTTTAATCACATATCCATTACAAATCACCAAAAATATACATAAATCCAAGAAAAGACCATTACATTTGCTCATTTAATTATGACATTGCCATGATTTCATAGTAGCAATGAGCTTTGATCGAGGATATGCATACAAGGTGATACATTTAAATGTTGCATGTTTCTGATGATAAGAGTGTAATGTGTGGATTGAGATCTAGTGTACTTGTCTTTTTAGATTGTTAGTGATATGAGCAGCAAGTATAAGGGGATTTTTATGGGACTTACTTGCTCGAGTAGGTCTTGGGCTGGTATGTACTATTAATCCTGAATTGCCAGCAACTTGGCGAGTAGTTGCTAAGAATTCAGATTCGTGATGTTTAGTTAAACTGTGGCTAGCATTAAACACTTTGGGAGAACCATACAAATGAAAAATGAGATTTGATTTAAGTAGTCTAACAAATTTTGAGTAATTCAACTTTATGTAAATATGACATTGCCATGATTTCATAGTAGCAATGATCTTTGCGTGAGGGATATGCACACAAGGTGATACATTTAAATGTTGCATGTTTCTGATGATAAGAGTGTTATGGGTCCTACTTGCTCGTGTAGGTCTCTAGCTAGCATGTACTATTAGCTATCCGAATTGCTAGCAATCCAGCCAATTAATTGCTGAAAATTCAGATCCGTGACATGTAGTTCAACCGCGGTGAGCATCAAACACTTAGGGGCAACTAGTCAAGTGGGAATGAGAATTGATTTAATTAGTCTAACAAATTTTGAGTCCTTCAACTTTATGCAAATATATTTCTTTTCCATTTTCAAATATAGTGAATCCTTTTTTAGACTAGGGATTGGTTATATGTATTATTATATTTAGGAAAAAATGTAAAATCAGTCATTGTGTTTTACCTGATATTACAATTAGCTCCTAAAAGTACACAAGAAAATAATAATTTAGTCCATACAGTCAATTTCCATCAAAACATTTGACAGATCGTGCTAAGGTACTTTGTCAGCATCAATAAAATGACGACACGTGTCACTCTTAATAAAAAAAATATAAATAAATTTAATATAAAAAACTAAAATAATTAAAAACTTAAAAAATTCAAATACAAGAAACATATTGCAAGTTATATTTAATTTGTTTTTTTTTTTGAAAGGAATTATATTTTGCTTTTACACGGCTAAAAGCAAAATATTGATGATCATACAGGAAACAGTGTTGGACCTACACGGCTAAAAGAAAATAATTGTGGATTGAATGTAGTGGACTCCACTCCACATTTGTGGATCCTATCATTTTGAGAGCTGACTTGTACTACTCAACCAACTATCAAAGTCATCTTTGCAAACTACCATTCATACAATTTAGGATGATTTGTTGTTGGAGGCAAGGAATGTTAGAAGTGATTTCATCGGTTGAATATACAAGCGTCGGTGTAGAAAGTTTCAACCCTCTGGCACAAAAAATTAATATATCATAAGTGTGAGTGATTAATATAACTAAATTACATGAACTAGCGTCGTTACATTAAAGGTTTGAGAAAATGCCGATAAATTTGGATAAAACAATGATATTTACACGACTTTTTATAAAGCGTTTTACCTGTGTTTTATAACGAACTTTGATATATTATTCTCAGACAACATGGTTGGCTCCATGCCTCAATAAAATGATATATTTAGAAGATGTTGAAGTTTATAAAACGCTACATATTCAGAATTTTTTGGTGTTTACAAAACACCGATAAATTTCAATTTTTTTTGGGCGTTTTATACATGCCAATAAACGAGCACCACAATTTTAACTTTGTTTTCAACTATTTACTGGCATTTTACAAGAATCGGCAAATTAATATATATTCGCATGTAAATTTTAATATTTCTTCGCGGTAAGGACACCTTGTTTTTTCGGACAGCTTGTTTGCAGGTGGCCTTACGTCCCGCCAGGTCCAAACCACCCATTCAACCTTAAGGGAGTGGTGGACTACCTCCAATGATTTAAATAGACTCACAACTTATAAGCATTAACATATTATAAACTGCTCACTCAATGTGAGCTACTCTTTATCTTCTCAGGGTGTTATATAATGTAATTGATCCATTCATAATCCATCCATTCATTTACAAAATTATTGATTAATTGAGGATATGTCACTGGTAGATTGCCGTTTCTCATTTTCCAAGGCAATTCCCATGAAATTTCCTTTTTTTGTCTTTCTTTCATGTTTGGTTTGCTTTCTCTTTTTCTTTGGGTGATAGGACCCTTAACGTCCTTATATGTCCTGTGCGGCTTTAATATTTGTGATGATACTAAAGACAGAAAATGTTTCCTGCTTTCCTTTTTCTTTGATTTCTTTTATTTATTTAGTGAGATGGGTGTGAAATGGTCAAAGAAAGTGTTAAATCAGTTTCCTTTAAAAAATTTAGAGATAGTTTGAGCAATATTTCAAGAAAAAATAAAATTTTCACCTGAATGCTATATATTTTTCCTTCACTTTAATGCTAGAAGCCTAGAAGCTACCAAAGGGTATAACTTGCAACAAATTGGTGGTTTCAGGGACCAAATATTATTACAACAAATTGAACAAGATAATGTACGTACGTAGTTTATCCATTCATAACAAAGACTTTCACATCTACTTACTTTTGCACTACAATTTTATTGAAGCGGGTTGAGCACTTCAAGATATTTTTCTCTTTCTTTCAAGTTTGGTTTGTTATCTTTTTCTTTCGGTGCTGGATGAGTGCTGCTTTATATCAAAACTCCAAGTCACCTCTCAAACTTCTTTTCTTCTTTTATTTCATGAGATTTTTCAGCATGCTTCTGAACTATTCATCGCCCTGAGCCATACATACATCATACTCTTCAGGATGTCTCTGAACTATCAGCAATTGGAAAATCAGTAAGTGCTCAAATTTGCCTTGATTGGACCTTACGATTTCATTGGATTTCCACCAACCAAACTGGAACTTAATTGGTGTTTGAGATTTATTAAAGGATTTGGTTTAAAGGGACTCACAACTTATAAGCCCTAAACATATGATGGACTTCTAATGCAAAACAACTCAAAGAAGGACTACTAAACCCCTTAGACATCATCTCTTGAAGAAGATGTATTATTATTATTTTTTTGACAAATAAAACTCCTACTATAACTAAAATACTTTCCTTGCTCCAGCTCTATATCTCCCACGATTATGTGTTCTTATTACATGGCATTTTAAGTCAAACTGCCTTACAAAAGGAAAATTATTGAACAAAGATCTACAATGTGTAACATTATAGGAAAAACCATTAGCCTTATAAATTATCTTTATAAATTACCCATTTTATGTGAACTACTCTTTATCTTCTCAATATGTGATTGGAGAGATCGAGGGTGTTACATAATTTAATTCATCCATCCATGTTCCATCAATTCATAAGGATTTTGACGTCCACTTGCAAAATTATTGATTGAGGATATGTCGGTTGTGCACTTCTAGATTGCCGTCTCTCATTTTCAAAGGCAATGCCCATGAAATTTCCTTTTTTTTTTTTCTTTTTTTTTTCATGTTGTGTTTGCTTTCTCTTTTTCTTTTGGTGTAGGGCCATTAACGTCCTTATTATGGCATGGGCTAAGCTAAATTTAAGGAGAAAATTTTAATTTATCAAATTTAGATCAAAACTACAATAATAAGACCATGTTGAGAATTTGAAGTTTAATAGAAAAGATTTATAAAATGTTAGGAGCCAATGCTCGGGCACACAGGGTTGGTGGGATAGGGAATGAGATCCGGTTAGTAAAATATAGGAGGGCAAAATGATTTTTTTAGTTCTTTTAGGACTATTTTACCCTCTTGTGTAGAAAGCACAGCTTTCATGTCCACTTGCAGAATTATTGATCCATCAAGTTTCTTTCTTTCTTTCATGTTTGGCTTTCATGTCCCACATTCAAAACAAGTGCGGATTCCTGACTTAAGGACCCATTCCTTAAAGAAATGTTTTCTGCTTTCCTTCTTCTTTGATTTATTAGTGTGATGGAGTGGAGTCCACCACAATTGGCCATATTCAATCCACCGACGGAATCCAATGGAAAGGCCATAATTCTGCAATGGTGCATCACGTGGTATACTTGTACTACCCCTGCCAAAGGGAAGGCCATAATTCTACAATTAGGCTATTTAAAAAAAAAAAAACGCATGTCGTTTTTATAGACTGAGTTAGAAGAAGTTATTCAAATCTAATTTGGAGAAAAACTTTGTCCTTCAAGTAATTAGATGATCTTTGAATATATGGCATTTTTACTGTATCATAAATTGACTGATATATATATATATATATATATATATATATATATATATATATATATATTTGGAATGAAAAAGTAATAGTAAAAGATTGTTTTGTAATAATTTATTTATTTATTTAAATAATAGTAAAAAATGATTGATGTGATATAAAAAATAAGAATGTCGGGATGTACGTTGAATTTTTTGAGGAATAATATAGAGTCATTTTTGGCCTTTGCCAAACAAAGCCAAAAATTAATTGTCGATTGAATGTGGCCAACTGTACGTGATGGACTCATTTGAGAGAAAGTAACCAATATTTGTCGATTTTTAATTCATATCATTTGAGATAAAAAATTTGAGAGGTGAGTAATTGTACTACTAAACCAACTATTAGAGCTGGCTCTGCAATCTGCCATTAATACAATTTAGTTGTAGGCAAGCAGCAATGATTAGCTGTTGGAGGCAAGGAGCAATAGAAAGTGACTAAAAAAATATCATAAATGCGAGTGATTAATATAGTATTGTTGGGTCAAAACTTATAAGCATTGAAAAAGTATTAGATGCTTATAGTATTGATGGGTCAATGCTAAATAATTTTAATTTTCTTGTATTAGCTAGAGTCAACTATTAGTAATAAACTTGACCTTAATGAAGTAAATTCAGGTAATGCAACTTCAATAATTGAATTTTTTTAAAAATATTGTAGTTTTGATATAAAGCAGCCACACATCCTCCACGTGCATGATAATAAGGCCGTTAATGGCCCTGCTACCACCGAAAGAAAAAGAGAAAGCAAACAAACATGAAAGAAAGAAAGAGAAATTTCATGGACAATATACAAGTGCTCACCCGACATATCCTCCATCAATAATTGAACAACTGGATGTGAAATAATTATCTTGTTCAAGCTTAAGGGGAGATTAATAGTAATAACTACGACGGAGAAGTGCTACACTTTATTTATTTATTTATTATTATTTTTTTTAAGTTGGTTTTTAAATGATGTGTTACCATTTCATAAGTAGTTGACATATTTTTTAAAATAATAAATTTCATAAGACGATAATACATCATTTCAGAACTAACTTTTAGAAAGAAATTTTTTTAAAAAAAATATAGCATTTCTCGTTGTGAAAAGATAATTTTTTCATATCACAATGAAGCATAAAAGAATATAATAATACTTCAGATTTTATGGGTGCGTGCATCTTTTATTTTATTGGCAGAATAGGTTGCATACTCCGGCCTTATCAATTCTTTTATAAGTTGCATAAAAGAATATAATAATACTTTAGACGACGTTTTATAAAGCACCGTATCAGCATTTTATAACAAACTTTGGTATATGATTCCCAGAGATAGAACATGCATGGTTGGCTCCATGCCCTAATAAAACAATATATTTAGAAAAAGCCGGAGTTTATAAAATGCTGATATATTCAAATTTTTTTATTCTTGGAGGCAAGGTGCTCTGCTCTGTACTTTTTTATTTTATTTTATTTATTTTTTGTAAGTGAAAACATGAAATATTTTGGGTTATTATAATCAAATCAAAGCACATGCAGCCAACGCCTTAACAAGTCTGTTTATGCTTTCAACAAAATAATAACAAAATATTCTATTTTGCAAAGGCAATATTATCCATGAAGTTTCTTTCTTTCATGTTTGGTTTGCCTTTATTTTTTTGTCTTATTTTTCCTTCTTTTGGTGGTAGGCTTATGATAGTTATTCTTTCTTCTTTTTCTTTGATGATGTGGATTCCACCACAAGTGGCCAGCCTTATTCAATCAATCCACCAAACGGAATCCAAAGCTATCTCTAAAGAGATTGCCTGATTATCAGCCGTTTTTAAAAAAATTCAATGATGTTTGAAATGTGCTAAAAAATTCAATAATATTTATTGCCTGTGGTGGGAAAACAACAATAATTTGATTGCTGAGTTTCCATTAAAATGTGTCTTAATTACTCTAACTGATGAATTTTATACGTCAAAGATTTGAGATTAAATCTCTTTCACATTAATTAAGGATGCGAGATTTAATTAAGAAGAGAGAAAGCCTAACGATTTGTCAGGAGAGAAAAGATGCGAGATTTGGCTCTCAACTCAACCATTATCATTTTTAATTTCCCAACGAAAAAGAAAAAAGAAAAGAAAAAGTGGACCCTATTGCATGGAATGGTAGATGGTCCATCACTCCAATAGTTAAGTCCACTTCTTCCTTGTTAAAGCAAAGCGCAGCTTGCTATCTGATTTTTCTCTGCTACTTGCATTCCCCTTCCTTCAATTCCTTTGATTTCCAAACAAGAAAACATGGCTGAGATTGCAACCATTTTTCTCTCTCCCTTCCTTCAAGCTTTTTTCGAAAGAATGGCATCCGGTGAGTTCGTTGACTTCTTTCAGCGACGAAAACTCTCCGATATACTCCTCAAGAAGTTGGAGACAACATTCCTGACCTTCGTTGCAGTGCTTGAAGACGCCGAAGAACAGCAAGTTACAAACCCATTTGTTAAAAAGTGGCTTGATGAGTTGAAAGATGCAATCTATGATGCAGAAGATGTCTTGGATGAGGTTGCTACTGAATCATTGCGAAGCGAGTTGGATGCTGAATTTCAAACCACTCCAAGCAAGGTACGAAATCCCTTCTCTGCTTTTCATAATTCTTTTGTAAAGGAGATAGAACAAAAGATAAAAAAAGTACTTGAAAGACTAGATGATCTGGCACGACAAAAGGATCTTCTACGTCTACGAGAAGGTATTGGAGGAAAATCATCAGAAAGACCCTCCACGACTTCTTTAGTTGAAGAATCCGATATTTGCGGTAGGAATGATGAAAAAGAAGAAATCATTAAAATGTTGCTCTCAGATGATGCGAGGAACAATGAGATGCGTGTGATTGCCATAGTCGGCATGGGGGGGATTGGCAAGACCACCCTTGCTCAGATTGTATACAATCACGACAAGGTGAATGAGCAATTTAACCTTAAAGCATGGGTTTGTGTTTCCGAAGAATTTAATGTGTTCAAGGTAACAAAAACAATTTTGGAGGCAGTAACTTTGTCACCTTGTTCTGTCACGGATCTAAATCAACTTCAACTCAAATTAAAGGAGTGTTTAACGGGGAAGAAATTTCTCCTTGTTTTAGATGATGTTTGGAATGAGAAGTATGCTGAATGGGAGGATCTATGTAAACCCTTTAAATCTGGGGCACTAGGAAGTAAGGTCCTAGTAACAACACGTAATGATAGTGTTGCATTAGTCATGCGTGCTACTACAATGTCTCATCATTTAAAGGAGTTACCAGAAGAAGATTGTTGGTCATTATTTGCAAAACATGCATTCCATGTTGGCAACTCTAATGCACATGGAGAGTTCGAAGTAGTAGGTAGAAAAATCATGGAAAAGTGTGGAGGCCTTCCGTTAGCAATCAAAGCAATGGGTGCTCTATTAGGATCTAAACCGGATGTAGATGAATGGGATAAGATATTGAAGAGTGAATTATGGGATTTGCCAATTGATGAGATGGGCATTCTACCGGCTCTAAGATTAAGTTACAAATATCTCTCTTCACATCTAAAGCAATGCTTTGCTTATTGTTCAATATTCCCAAAGGATTGTTCTTTCAAAAAAGATCAATTAATCTTGTTATGGATGGCAGAAGGTTTCCTAAAGCAATCCAAAAACAGAACAATGGAAGAAGTTGGTAAAGAGTGTTTCCTCGCTCTAGAATCAAGATCATTATTCCAAAAATCAAGTGACGACAAGTCATGTTTTGTAATGCATGATCTTGTGAGTGATTTAGCAAAATCTATATCGGGACAATTTATTTCAAGGTTGGAGGATGGTTGTTCTCACGAGATAGTAAACAATACTCGCCACTTGTCCTATTTCTTCAAACACAAATTTCATAGCTTGAAGAAGTTTGAGACCCTTCACAAAGCTAAGAGGTTGCGCACTTTCCTACCTATAGATATGCCAAGTTGGTCTAACTTGAGTAAAAAAGTAGTACATGATTTACTTCCAACTCTAAGATGCTTACGGTTGCTTTCTCTATCCGACAATGAGAACATTACTACTGAATTGCTAGAGTCAATTGGCAAACTTAAACACCTACGTTACTTGGATCTCTCTTTCACTGAAGTTCAAAGACTACCTGATTCTATATGTCAATTGTGCAATTTGCAGACATTGAGATTGTCAAATTGTAAAAAGCTTGTTGTGTTGCCAAGAGATATGTGGAAACTCATTAGTTTACGTCATCTTGATATTACCAAAACAGGCATAAAAGAGATGCCGATACATTTGGGTAGATTAAAATGCCTCCAGACGTTGACGAAATTTATCGTTGGCAAAGGTAGTGGGACTTGCATTGGAGAGTTAGGAAATTTTACAAATCTTCAAGGATCGCTTTCTATATTGGAGCTCCAAAATGTTGAATCTCCTACCGATGCTCTGAATGCAAGCTTGAGGGATAAAAAGTACCTCAAAGAATTGGTATTGAAATGGAATGTTGATACTAATTTTTCAGAAAGTCAGAGAAGTGTACTTGATAGTCTCCAGCCCCATACAAGCTTGAAAAGCCTCACTATTAAATACTACGGTGGTAAAAGTTTTTCAGATTGGGTAGGGCATCCTTCATTCTCTAATGTAGCATCTCTTGAGCTACAAAATTGTACGTATTGCAACAATTTGCCACCCCTTGGGCAGCTACAATCTCTGCAGAACCTCTATATTGCTGGTTTTGATGAAGTTGTTACAGTGGGTAGTGAATTTTTTGGTAGCGGTTCTTCTTCATCTAAGCCATTTGGTGCCCTCAAAGTTCTTAAGTTTGAGAATATGAAGAAGTGGGAGGAATGGAATTATTTTGGTGACGAAAATGAGGGTGTAGCCTGTGTAGGTTTTCCTCAACTTGAAGAGCTTTATATTATCAACTGCCCTAAACTCACAGGAGGGTTGCCTGTCCATCTTCCTTCTTTAGCCATACTTAAAATTGCTAATTGTCAGCAACTGGTGGCTCCACTCCCAAGGACTCCTACTATACGTAATTTGAGGTTGGATTATTGTAATGGGGTTTTGTTAAATGAATGGCCACCAGGAATGCAGAAGCTCGAAATTGGAGGATTTTATGCACTAGAGTTTCTACCCAAGGGAATGATAGACTCCAATGGCGGTCTTCAAGAGTTGGTGATCAGTCGTTGTTCCTCACTTGTGTCCCTTCCTAAGGATGGTCTTCCCTCTACATTAAAAACCCTTGTGATTAAATATTGTAAGAAGTTGGAGCTCTCAACAAACCTTGACTATTCATCCCTTGGCAAACTCTGGTTGGTGAATTGTCATTCTGTGAAGTCCTTTCCATTAGATTTATTCCCAAATCTTTATCACATCACAATCAGTGCGTGTAGCAATTTGGAATCTCTTACAGTACCAGAAAATTATGAACATGATTTAGTCACTACGGGGATTGTTATCGAGTCTTGCCCAAATTTTGTTTCTTTTCCCAAAGGAGGATTGCGTGCCCCCAAACTCACAACGTTTAGTGTCGATCGTTGTCGCAATTTGAGATCACTTCCTGACAAAATGCACATACTCCTTCCGTCTCTTGAGTATTTGGATATATGTCAATGTCCAAAAGTTAAGTCGTTTCCTGAAGGGGGGTTGCCTTCCAATTTGAAATCAATTTCGATACAATATTGTGAGAAACTCATTGCAGGTCGGATGGGATGGGGTTTGCAGAACCTCCCCTTTCTTAGATATTTGTCAATCGATGGCAGATCTGAAGATGTGGAGTCCTTCCCCGAGGAGCAGTTGCTGCCCACTAGTCTGACCTCCCTTGAAATACGGAACTTTCCAAATTTGAAATCTTTGGACAAGAAAGGGCTTCAACACCTCAAAGCTCTTGAAAAATTGAGTATCTGGAACTGCCCTAAGCTCAATTGTATGCCGGAAATGCCGGAACAGGGGCTGCCTCCCTCCCTTTCTATTCTAGAAATCAGATTTTGTCCTTTGTTGAAGAAAAAATGGCAAAGTAAAAAAGGAAAAGAATGGCGCAAGATTGCTCATGTCGAAGTCGAACGCATACAGATTGATGGCGAATGGATTGTACAAGCGTAAAGTCTGTCTAGCCGGAGTCCCCAAATTTCGGTACGTGCAATTTTCAACCACCTAATTTGTCTTATATGATTTACCCTCTCTGTTTTAATCTGCTTTTAGTTGCTATATATCTTTGATAAAAAAAAAAAAAGAATGCTCCACCCGCTTTCAACGATATATACCCAATTATTCTGCATATTTATTTGATGACTAACATGTTAGTTGATTTTTAGTGAACAACTTCTCGGTTTGCTCTGTTTTTTTTTTTTTGGTTGCTCATACATAATCAAACCCTTAATAATTAAGTATTTCCTAATCTGATTTAAAGCAGAAACCGACTACTTCCATTTTTGCATCCCTTAACCCTTATAACTTCAAATCCATTTCCCCTAAACTTTGGTACCGACCATGTCGCCCGAGATTTTTCCGGTGACTCCTTTGGTCTCTGACGCAGAGGTGGTGCCTTCTTCGGACTCTGGGTCGCCGATGGAACTTTCCATTGAGGTTACTGAGGTTTCGGTGGTTGCTGTGGGTGTGGCCTTGGAGTTGCCGTCTGGGGTTCCTTCTGTGGGTGCGGCTGTGTCTACGCCGGTGATTTCTTTACCGGAGTGGTCTGGGTTGGGTTCTGGGTCTACGCATCCGGTGGTGACTGTAGCTGCAAAGCCGGTGTCTTCTCCGGTGATCCCTACATCACCTGAGATTCTTCCTGTGTTGGCTCCGACGCCGCTTGCTGATCAGTTCTCCCCTCGGGTTTTCAGCTTTTCTCTCCTTTCACACAAGCCGACGCCGTGCCCGTGACTCTCCCCTCTCCAGACCAAGCGGCCAGCGCCTCTCACCCTCACTTGTCTCTCAGTCCACTCTCCAGACCAAGCGCCGCTCCTCTCTCACTCTCGCCGGCGGAGGATCTCGGTGGAGAACCATACCGCTCCTCTCTCTCTCTCTCTCTCTCTCACAGTCGTGCCGATCTCAAGGTTTCTCTCTCATCTCTCTCTCGCTCTCGCTCTCTCTCTCTAGAAAGTGAACTAACGTCATTGTCTCTCGTGTTGGATTCACACAAATCCGGTTTTTAAAAAAATTTACAGAAGACCAGTTTTTAAAAAAATTACAAAAAAACCAGGACTTAAATTTGAAATTGATGCCCATTAAAATATCCGACTCGCCCGACCAACCCGCGAAACCCGCCCCGCACAATCCGCCCTGAACTACCCGAAATCCGGCAGTTTTAGTGCATTTAATCCGGGTAACGGGTAAGAATTTACCAAACCCGATAGTCACGGGTCGGGTGGCAAAAAACTCCAAACCCGCCCCGAACCGACCCGTGCACAGCCCTAATATATATATATATGAATATTGATTATGTCTGTTTGTATTGTAGGCTAGAGTCCCTGGAGAAACCGGGCTGCAAGGTGTGATTCAAAGTACTGGGATATTGTGTTTTTGTGGCAAATGCAGAAGGAGGTGTTTTTATGTTGGCTGTAGGTTGTTCTGTGTTGTTCGAGCTGCATGTGGAAAGTGCAAGAACTATTTACTAGCGTATATTTTCCTGGAGAAGGAGAACATTCTTTGTACTGTCATGAATGCATGTGTAAATGCTTTGTTGGATTGCTAGAAGAGTTTGTCTGAAATTCTATGGTTGTTCCTCTTCAAAGAAATCTACCGCATCATTCTGAATTGCAGAGGTTTGTTTTGCATCCTGTTTGTTATGTTATAAAGTTCATCAACATAAGTTCTTTGTTTTTGTTTATATAAATAAAATGTGACGTTTTGGTTGTTTAATGAATTACAGGACATCTACCTGAAACATACAATGGGAATTTGATGCAACTGTGAACTGATATGTTGGATTTTCTTTTCTGAGTAGTAATATTATGTTGTGGGCAGAAATTGTTGGTCTCATCTCTTGTGCTTACTGCAACTGCAAGGTAAATTTTTTTCTGCTTGAGATTGATTTTATTTACATTTACTGAGCATGTGAGCCACTCAGAGTCAGAAACTCATGCTAATTGGGTATCATATATAAGTGTTTCAAATCATTTGGGTGGTTGAGGTCCTGCAATTGATGTCCAAAATCAATTGGCAAGACCTTTGTGGACCAGGTCCACCCAAAGTCTAGAAAGGAATTTCGAAATTTGACAAGAAACAGATTGTCTTAGCTTTCCACTTTAGCTTCTTTCTTAATGTAACTGAAACATAAGGGCCTTCCAGTAATTACTCCTTGTTACATGTTTTGTGATTGACTAGTTTCCTGTGATAAAACTGTAGGCCATATTTGCTCGCTACTATGTATCAATAATTTTATTCTTTTTACTTTTCATATGGTATTTATTTTTTGTCATATTAGCTTTAAATTTACATCGTCAATTTGATAGATTTTTAATCGGAGTTGATCTTGATGCTTCCACAGGCCATAATTTCAGCAGAAATTTTGGTCCTTGCACAATTATTTTATGTTACCAGGTACTTTATATTCAGTAGACTTTTCATTTGCTGTTCAAGAAAAATCGCTTTCCTTTGATGAGTTTCAGGCCGAATTACTAAGATATGAAACACTTCTTGAAACTCAAAATCAAGCAATACCTCCTGAGACTGGTACCTTTTGCTCTTTTTTCTTACAAGAGTCCCCAACTTCATCAATTTCAGACGTGGCCCCACCACGAACACATTTTTCATAGCAAGCTACATAATTCTTCTCAAAACTCAAAACACTTCTTAAGAAGAAAAACACGAAACATTTTTATAAATCTCTGTCAATCATCAATTTCATCAATTCCTGCCACAGGAGTATGCGAACTTGCATTGTAAATTCTCTTTTTACAGCAACTTGCTTTAGACTGTGACTCTTATTTTCTCTTAAAGGAAATGACATTATTTAAAATACTTGTCTGGTTTCTATTTCATTTTTGTGCTCTAGGAACATTTTGATCCCATAGGTCATTCCATCATTGCTTTATAAAATATAATATTCTACCACCCTTCTTGTTTTCTTTGTGTTATAATTATTTAATTGTTTTTAAGGAAGAAATACATGAGGCCTATTTTTTGGTAGGGCCTATATGTCGGGCAGTGTTTTACCAGATAATAAATTATGAAGAAAAAAGAAATACCATCTATACACCCAAATAAAAATTTATGTTTTTAATAAGGAATCCATTGAAGGCTTTACATAAATTGAGATTTGGCCGTAGAAGCATCGAATTGTATCCGAGGAACAGAGGGATACAAAAAAGTAATAAGAGGGGCACCTATTTGTATTATTCGTAGAATAGATATATTATTCTGATAAATGCAGCCAATCAATTGTCTCAAATGGTACCAGGTCCAATGCTTTCCCACTTTATAGGGACACCCAACTAATGGAGATTCTTTACTTTATGGGCAGTACACATACATATATACATATAAATGAATATTGATTATGTCTCTTTGTATTGTAGGCTAGAGTCCCTAGAGATACCAGGCTGCAAGGTGTGATTGAAAGTAGTGGGATATTATGCTTTGGTGGCAAATGCAGAGGAGTTGAAGTGGGTGCTCGATGCTTTTGAGAAGACCCATTAGATTGTTTGTGGATCATTGCATGTGTGCTTATTTTTATGTTGGCTGTAGAAGAACATTCTCTGTAATATCATGAATGCATGTGTAAATGCTTCATTGGACCGATAGAAGAGTCTGTCCGAAATTCCATGGTTATTCTTCTTCAAATAAATCTACCATCTGTCTGAATTGCAAAGGTATCTTTTGCATCATATTTGTTATGCTATAAAGTTCATCTGCATTCACTTCTTTTTTTAAAGAAAACGTGATGCTTTGGCTGTTTAATGAATTGCAGGACATCTTCCTGAAACTGGCAATGGGAGTTTGATGCTGCTATGTAAATCATGTGTGGAGTGCTTAAAAGATTCTCGAGCTACCCTTGCTTAAACAGCTGATGCAAATGATGGGTACGCATTATTAGATTAGATTTCAAAGTAGTCATTATTAACTTTTTGGCTTATGTGTTGTTTATATTTCTTTTTTTTATTATTATTATTATTTTTTTTTAAGTGAATTTTTCGTTCCCTCAATGTGAAAAGGAATATGATGTTGACTGTTTGAAGGATCACAATATGTAAGACTAAGGGGTGAGGACTTTTTCTGTTATTTTTTGCAGTTCTGTTGCCACCAGAATTACTTTTCTGTTTATTGGATTTGCAAATGTTAACAAAACTCATCCACCAGAAATTGCCAAAAGGGAAGTGGTTCTGTTTCACAGAGAACAAAAGCTTTCGTAATCACTTCTGAATCCTGTAAGGAGGCTAACGTTCAATAAGATGGAGGGTTCTGAATTGGAAATTGACCTCTTTTTATGAAACTAGACTTTTTCCCATTTTCATAGTAAAAAACAAAATTGAAACTAGACAGTTGCTTTCAGATGTTGTTGCCATTTTCCATGTGAGTGATTGCCAAATTTTTCCTGTCATATTTTGCAATTCTATTGCCACTAGAAATACTTTTTTGTTTATTTGAACTACAAATGGTAACAATATTTATCCATAACTATTGGTTGTTCACTTCAAAATTTTATAGTTGAAAAGAAAGCCATATATTCCATGTGATATCTAATAACTCAAAAAATTAAGTTGAATTTACTCTAAAAGATCCATGAATGGGTACTAGGAAATAGATGAAGCCTCATTTGCTATTTTTTAATGCATGCTTTTATTTGTGTCAAAAAGCATCTCGAGTTGATTGGAAACCAGCTTAGCACTTGCATGGTATGTTTAATTAGAATCTGCATTAGCACCACGATAAACTAAAAGTTATCTTTATTTGCATAAACTATTCATATGATCTGATGCACGTTTGTGTAGGTTTTCCATTTCAATCTACTATGCATGTGTTGTTAATTTCTTTGTTGATTCAGACGTTTAGCTATTTTCTCATGAATAGGTACTGAAAGTTTAGTGGGAACCTGTGCACCTTGTAAAAGTTCAGGGGAATTTTGGTTTTTTTTTTCTTTTGTTGGAAGTGCTTTGAATTACCATTCAGTACCTTTTCTCCTCAAAGCTTCTATAAGGGAAAAGGTAATCAGTGATAGAAAAATATTTTCTTGTGGCTACTGTGTGATCACTGTTAAGGTGATTGACTTGATTTATGGTAAAAAAATGGCAGTTTTCCTGATATCTAGCCGGCATGGAACAAATTGGATGCACATGCTGTTTCTGATACCTTCAATTATCAAAATGTTGAAATGAGAAACTGAAGCCGGTTTTAGATGGTAACATTTTCTATTGACCAAGAGGTGCGGGTAATTTTTTTAATGGTTGTTCTTTTCATTATCAATAGTATATATATGTATGCATATTGATTATGTCCCTTGTATTGTAGGCCCCTAGAGAAACCAGGCTGCAAGGTGTGATTGAAAGTAGTTGGATATTGTGTTTTGGTGGCAAATAAACATTTACCAGCGTTGAGTAGGAGAACATTTTCTGTAACGTGTAAATGCTTTGGTGGACGGATATAAGAGTGTCTGAAATTCAATGGTTGTTCCTCTTTAAAGAAATCTACTGCATCATTATGAAGTGCAGAGGTTTGTTTTGCTTCATGTTTGTTATCTTATAAAGTTCATTAGCATAAGTTCTTTTTTTCCTTTTTCTTTTTTAAAATAAAAAATAAAAATAAAGAAAATGTGACGTTTTGGCTGTTTAATGAATTGCAGGAGGACATCTTCCTGAATAGGCTGAAACTAACAATGGGAATTTGATGCAACTGAGTACTGATATGTTGGATTTTCTTTTCTGAGTAGTGATATGCTGTGGGCAAAAATTGTTGGTCTCATCTTTTGTACTTGCTGCAACTGTGAGGTAAATTTGTTTTTTCTTGACATTGATTTTATTTGCATTTAGTTAGCATGTGAGCCACTTAGAGTTTGAAACTCACGCAATTTGGGCATCATATATAAGTGTTTCAAATCATTTGGGTGGTTGGGGTCAAATTCTCTGGTGTTGGCCCCACGGAGGTACGGTCCTGCAATTGGTGTCCAAAATCAATTGGCAAGACCTCCGTGGACCAGGTCCACCCAAAGTCTGGAAAGGAATTTTGAAATTTGACAAGAAATCGGTTGTCTTAGCTTTCCACTTTAGTTTCTTTCTTTATGTAATTGAAACTTAGACCCATCCAGTGATTACTCCTTGTTATATGTTTTGTGATTGACTAGTTTCTTGTGATAAAACTGTGGCTTGCTGCTATGTATCAAGAATTTTATTCTTACTTTTATCCTAATTATATGTATTGTTCCCTCAATGTGCAAAGGAATATATGGGCTGTCTGAAGGATCACCATTTGGTAGACCTTAGGGTGAGAATTTTCTCATTATATTTTGCAGTTCTATTGCCACCCGAATTACTTTTCTATTTATTTGAACTACAAACATTAACAGAAGTGGTTTTGTTGCTCGGATTGCAACAAAATTCATTCTTTTTTGTAAAATTTTGTAGTTTGTGGAGATCAAAAGTTTCCAGACTCATGCACTTCTAAATGTTTTAAGGAGGCTAACAACAGGATGGTGAGTTCTTAATTGGAATTGGCCTCTTCATCATATGAAACTAGATAGTTGCTTTCAGAGTACGTTGCCATTTTTCATGTGACAGATTGTTAATTGCTATGTTAGTATACAAGTGACTTCCATTACCTGTAAAAAAATAAAAATTTGAGTTCCTTAAAGTTTCTAGACATATGATGCTTCATTATTTTATTCTGGCCTGAACCTTTTTATGTGTGAATCCAAAGAGAAAATGTTCCTATGAATGAAAGACCAAATTGTAGCAATATCTGATGAGTGTATGTCGTCTTAAGGGCCTTCAAGTGATTACACCACATGTTTTGTTGATTGACTAGTATCTTGTGATATGACTGGGGGCCATATTTGCTTGTTTTTTGTGTATCAACAATTTTTTTTTTTTTTTTTGAACTCTTTTGCTAGATGGTGTTTATTTGTTGCCTTATTAATTTTAAATAGTGAGGTTTTTTTCATGCCAAATTATATCTTGCAGTTCTATTGCCAAAAGAGAATTCATTGTGCTTTCAAGTATTTGGTGGTTCACAGAGAATGGTAGCTTCCGAACTAACTTCTGAATCAAGTATTTGGTGGCTAATGTTGATCAATCCCTTGTTTATAGGGTCATTTTTTTTATTGTCAATAACCAGTACAGTGTCGTATTCTTGGGATCAAATCATGTAAACAAACAGAGCATGCAGACTTGTAGTTGCACTGTAAGTTGTCCTATTTTTTTTTTAGATTTGAAACTTTTTTTAGAATATAAAGTCCGAGACAAGTAAGTCAACAATTGGCCTTATATACCCAGTTATTTATTCTGCATATTTGTTTGATTTACTAAGATGTCCTGTAGTTGATTTTTAGTGAACACTTCTCGGTTTGCTCTGTTTGTTTGTTTTTTTTTTTTCTTTTGGTTGCTCACACATAATCAAACCCTTATTAACTGCAAAGCCACAATCTTTTCCCTAAACTTTGAATTACCATTCAATACCTTTTCTGTTGAGCAAGAGTATCACTTGTATGTCTTCGTACTGTTTGCATCAGTTTGCTTGAGTTGCAATTATGATGTTTATTATTTAGGCCAATTGCAGAGTGTGTTCCCCTACGGCTCTACCGACCATTTCCCGTGGTACTCTGTACTGTAAATGTCGCCGGAACGTCTTCCAAAAAGAAAAATGTGTAGAGCATTATGTTAATGTTGTGGCAGCTGGAAGGGATGCTGGACTTGATCCTGAAGAACAGACATCCAAGCGATGCATTGTTACTGTCAAAACTCCAGATTTTGAGTTTAGTGGATGTGCATTATGTGAGTTCTATAATCATTATTCTTCCCATCAATAGTTTCTATACCATACATGCTTCATTATTTACTTCTGGCCTTAAATTTTTTGGATGGTGGCACCTATTCTAAATTGATGAACGTTTATTAGTATCCTTGTTTACACTAATGAGCATACATATCAATAATTTCCTGTTTATTTGCAGCCTGGTATGATCGTTAAAGGTGAGAGTGATGAGCCTCTGTGGTACCATTAGTGTTAGAGTTTGTTGACCATAGTACTCAGTTTTTCCCCTGTATTTAACTGTAGAATGTCAGTTAGAACACTGCTAAGTCCCTTACAATTTCACGTCACAAAAATCTCTAAAATTCTTGCCATTTTGTTTGCTAAATTCTAACATGCTTTATCTATTATTGTAGGAAAATTGTGCTGGCAACAAATATTGCAGAGAGTAGTATTACTATAGATGATGTTGTGTATGTCATAGACAGTGGAAAGGGAAAGGAAACTAGTTATGATGCCCTGAACAAACTGGCTTGTCTATTACCATCGTGGATTTCTAAGGCTTCCGCACATCAGGTATACAGTTAGTGCCATAAAGGCGTAATAGCAAACGAGAGGTTCTTTTTGAAACATGTTTCTCCAGCTTATTTAGCTAAATTGATATGTTGCTTAATTGGATGTCCCTTCTTTTCCTTTTTTATCTTCCCCCTCTTTTCTGTTGATTATGGTTAAACAATTTCAGGGACGAGGTCGTGCTGGCCGTGTGCAACCTGGAATTTGTTATTGACTATATCCAAAAATGATCCACGATGCAATGCTTCAGTATCAGTTACCTGAGATTCTCAGAACACCTTTGCAAGAGCTATGCCTGAATATCAAAAGTTTGCAGCTTGGAACTGTTGGATCATTTTTGGCCAAAGCACTTCAACCCCCAGAGGCTCTTGCCGTTCAAAATGCAATTGAACTTCTTAAAACAATTGGAGCTTTAGATGATATGGAGGAGCTTACTCCCCTTGGTACGCAACAATGAATACAAGTTGTCTCTATCGACTTATTACCTTTAGGATGATACGTGATTGTAATCTGAATAATTTTGTGTAAAGGTCGCCATCTTTGCACTCTACCATTGGACCCAAATATTGGGAAGATGCTTCTTATGAGGTCTATCTTTCAATGCCTCAATCCTGCCTTAACAATTGCCACAGCCCTTGCACATCGTGACCCTTTTGTCCTACCAATAAATAGGAAAGAGGAAGCTGATGCAGCATAATGATCCTTTGCTGGTGATTCTTGCAGGTTTGGTCATTAAGCTGAGCCATTCTAGCTGCTGCACCTTTGCATCTGGAGTTTTCCAAATATGTCCTTGATTCTGTCGCTAATTCCAAAATTTTGCACGCATTTTTGATGCAGTGACCACATAGTACTTCTCAAAGCCTTTGAGGATGGAAGGATGCAAAACGAAATGGAAGGGAAAGAGCATTATGTTGGGATAGCTTTTTGTCCCCAGTAACCTTGCAGTTGATGGACGATATGAGAATGCAGTTTCTAGATCTATTATCAGACATTGGCTTTGTAGACAAATCAAGGGGTGCTAATGTAAGATTTTATGATTTTCAATTTTTGCTTTTTAAAGTGAAGCATTCCTCCCCCTCACCACTTTTTTTTTGTTATTTATTTCTCAGTATTTAACATTTCAACCCAAGAATTCCTCATCAACCGACTTTGTGGCTGATGAACTTTGCCATTCTATTTCCTTCTCATACAACCATATGAAAATTGTTGTTATATGTTTGTGCAGGCTTACAACCAATACAGCCATGATTTGGAGATGGTCTGTGCAATCCTTTGTGCTGGACTCTACCCAAATGTTGTGCAGTGCAAAAGAAGAGGAAAGCGAACACAATTCTACACTAAAGAAGTTGGGAAAGTTGACAACCATCCTGCTTCTGTCAATGCAGGGGTTCATCTCTTCCCTCTGCCGTACATGGTTTACAGTGAAAAGGTGAAAACAACTGGCATCTACGTCCGAGACTCTACAAATATATCGGACTACGCTCTACTTCTATTTGGTGGTAATCTCATCCCTAGCAAATCCGGGGAGGGCATTGAGATGCTTGGTGGTTACCTTCATTTCTCTGCATCAAAGAGCGTTTTAGAGCTAATACGGGTAATGTCCTCAAGATTTCTTATTGATTTTATGACTCCTTTTCCTTTTCTTTTTCCTTCTCCCTTTATATATTTAGCTTTGGGTTTTTGCAGAAATTGCGTGGGGAACTTGATAAGCTTCTAAATAGGAAGATTGAGGAACCGGGGTTGGACATTTCTGTGGAGGGAAAAGGAGTGGTTGCTGCTGTGGTTGAGTTATTGCACAATCATGATGCACGTTACTTCCTAGTAAGCAACATGAGAACCATTGAATTCGGCCACTAACATTTTTGGGCATTAGGATGCATGTAATTTAGTTGGGTGGCTATAATATTAATTTTATGATTTTTTATGTAGGAAAAAATAACATGGAGGATGTTTTAGCGATTTCAGTTTGTATTTAGCTAAAATATCTATAAGGGTTGAAATTTTTTCAATGCTCTAGTTTCGTGTTTACAGGCTCAATAAATTACTATATCTGTGATAAATACAAGATAATCCTTCATCCAAACTTGTTTCATTCGTTAGACAGTGAGCAACACAATTGGTGTCCTTTTTGATGTGCCCCACAAACCATGGCTGGAGACTATTTAATACAATCTTTGTATCATCAATAATTGCCCATACCAACTCCAATGCAGTCCTTTTCTTCGTACTGCATTATTTTCAAAGTATTTCCTTCCAGAATAATATTTTGAAACCTCAAGGCTTTGTTAAATTTTGCAACTTTTTAAGCTGTAAAAGCTTCAGCTACTGTTAGGTCAGAAATGTAAGGCTTTAACACAAGCACCAACACCCTCCCTTTGTCGTTCTAACAATTGCACCCGAGAATAACTTCTATAAGGAACTGGTGTAAACCAGCTCCTTTGTGCCTGCCAATCATAATTGGACACCTTAGCGTATCAAAAAAAACTTAAGTTTAAGAAAAAAACACTACCACACTAAATTATACCAAAAATGATAAAACAAAATAATTAGAAAACCAGTTTCTTTTTTTTTTTATAAAAAAGAAAGAAAAACAAAAATTTAACAGGTGGTTGGCTGCCACACCATCCCCCACTTGGGGTGGCCGGCGAGCCACCCCATGGCCTGGGGTGGCTCGTTGGCCACCCCAGATTTGCCTGGGGTGGCCGGCAAGCCACCCTAGGCTTGGGGTGGCTTGTCGGCCACCCCAGACAGGCCATGGGGTGGCTGCCGGCCACCCCAAGTGGGGGATGGGGTGGCAGCCAGCCACCCCGTTAATTTTGTTTTTGTTTTTTTTTTGTTAAAAAAAAAAATTAATTAATTTTTTAATTATTGTTTGTTTCTCATTTTTTGATAGAATCTGGTGTGGTAGTGTTTTTTTTTTCTTAAACTTAGGTTTTTTCTAAAATGCTGAAGTATCCAATTATGATTGGTTGGCACAACTTATAGAAGTTATCCTCCTTGTATTTTATCTTGTATTACCTTGTGTTTTGTATTGCTTTACAAGTTTGCGTTTCGGGTTGGACAACTGTAGAAGTTGGATAGGTGAATGGGTTGAAGAGCTGCCATTCAGTTAGAATATTCAAACAGAATTGAGCCTATATCAATGGGCACCAACGGAAAAGAGGGCAAGAAATCATAATATTGTACTGGCTTGAATTCTCTAGATATTTTTTCAACATCTCGAATTGTTCTTATCATTTTAATATATTGCATTGGTATTACCTATCCGCTATCTTAATAAATATCCCTTTCAATTGCATATCCATTACAAATCACCAAGAAAAACCCATTAAATTTTGCTCATATAATTCTGACATTGACTTGATTTCATGTTAGAAATGAGCTTTGCATGAGGGATATGCACACAAGGTGATACATTCCAATGTTGCGTGTTTTTGACGATAAGAGTGTGATGTGTGGATTGACATCTAGTGTAGTCTTTTCAGATTGTTAGCGACATGATCAGCAAGTATGAGGGGATTTTTATGGGACTTACTTACTCAAGTAGGTCTTAGGTTGATATGTGCTATTAATTGTCCGAATTACTAGCAATGTGGTCAATTAATTATTGGGAAAGCAGATTCATGATGTGTAATTCAGCCGTGGTGAGCATCAAACACTTTGGGACAACCATACAAATGAAAATGAGAGATAATTTAATTAGTCTAACAAATTTTGAGTCATTCAACTTTATGCAAATAGATCTTTCCCATTTTCAAGTATAGTGAATTCTTTTTTTAACTAGGGATTGGTATAAGTATATTATAATTAGGAAAAAAAGATGCAAAATCAGTTCTTATGGTTTACCTGATTTACAATTAGCTTTTTGTGGTATAAAAATGAACTCAGAGGTCTTTGAAGTATGCAAAAAAAATAAAAAATAAAAAATAGTCCATACAGTCAAATTCCATCAAAACATTTGACGGATTCTGTTAAGATGCCTTGTCAGCACTAATAAAATGATGACATATATCACTCTTAATAAAAAATATATAAATATATAACATAAAAAACTAAAAAAAAATTAAAAGTGAGCACTGTAGTTGGTCAACAATGGTTTGCCATTGTTGCAAATTTGCTGAGCATTGTAGCTCAACAATTCATAACATATATTAATTTAAAATTTGTTCTATCGTCTCTCCTTCAATAAAAAAATTATTTTTATGATCTCTCCTCAAATTGCTATTGAGTGACACTTGAATTTTAATAATAATAATAAAAAAGAATATTTAAAATGCTGAGCCGAATATAGGTGTTTTAAAAAAGTGGGTACGTAGCTAAAATAAAAAAAAAAGTGATTTTTTTAGCTAAAATTTAACTAAATATTTGCTTAGTCATATATGAATGCTCTAAGCCGAGTCGCTTTCCCACGATCATGTGGTCCTATTATTTCATGACATTATTGCAAGAACAAGATAATATTCTTCCAGTTGTGGTCCTAATTAATTGTGGTCTCTGTTTGATACTATTCTTCCACTTAAACAAGATAATGCTAGTCCACTTGCACAATTATTGATTGACGATTTGTTGGTAATTCCGTACTTCTAGATCGCTGTCTCTCTTTTTCAAAGGAAATGTCCATGAAGTTTATTTTTCTTTCTTTCATGTTTGGATTGTCCACACTTCTTGGGTATCAAAATGTTGAAAATTTTCATTTCAATAGGGTTCAGAAAATGCGTTAATAAAAACACAATTTCTAAAAATATTGTTTAACCTTTCGTAAAATTTCAATTAAGTCTTTAATAAAAACAACAATAATTTGATAGCTGAGTTTTCATTAAAATGTGTATAAATTAGTCTAAATGATAAAATTTATTGGCACTATATATATATATATATATATATATATATATGTCAAAGATTTGAGATTAAATCTCTTTCACATTAAGGATGCGAGATTTAATTAAGAGGAGAGAAAGCCTAACCATTTGTCGAGAGAAAAGCTTTACTCAAAACCATTATCCTTCTAATTTCCCAAAAAAAAAAAAATGAAAAACAAAACAAACATGTGGACTGTCTTGCATGGAATGGTAGATGGCACATTCTACGAAGTCAAGTTTTTAAGTCCACTTCTTCCTGTTAAAGCAAAACGCAGCTTCCTCTCCGCTTTTGCTCGCTACTATGCCCCTTCCTTCATTTCCTTTGATTTCCAAACAAGAAAACATGGCTGAGATTGCAACCATTTTTCTCTCCCTTCCTCCAAGCTTTTTCAAAAATGGCATCCGTGACTTCGTTGAGTTCTTTCGCATCGAAAACTCTCCGAAGGACTCCTCAAGAAGTTGGAGACATCATTCATGACCTTCGTTGCGATTGCTTGAAGACGCCAAGAAGTGCAAGTTACAAAGCCCTGTCGTGAAAAAGTGGCTTGATGAGTCGAAAGATGCGGTCTATGATGCAGAGCACGCCTTGGATGAGATTGCTACTCAAGCCTTGCGGCGAGTTGGATGCTCAATTTCAAACCACGCAAGCAAGGTACGAAAGTCTATCTCTGCTGTAATTCTTTTGTCCAACAAATAGAGCCAAAGATAAAAGAGATACTTGGCAGACTAGAATCTCTAGCACAACAAAAGGATCTTATAGGTCTTAAAGAGGGTTTTGGAGGGAAATCATCTGAAAGATTGCCCACAACTTCTTTGGTTGAAGAATCTGATATTTGTGGTAGGGATGTTGACAAGGAGGCAATTATTAAAATGATACTCTCAGATGATGCACGTGGCAATGAGATGAGTGTGATTGCTATAATCGGCATGGGAGGGATGGGCAAGACCACCCTTGCTCGCTTTGTATACAATGACAATAGGGTGAAGAAGCACTTTAATAACCTTGATGCATGGGTTTGTGTTTCTGAAGAATTTGACGTGTTCAAGATAACGAAAACAATTCTGGAGGCAGTAACTTCATCAACTTGTGATATTAAGGATGATCTAAATCAACTTCAACTTAGGCTAAGGGAGTGTCTAACGGGAAAGAAGTTTCTACTTGTTTTAGATGATGTTTGGAATGAAAGTTATGTTCAATGGGAGGCATTGTGTAAACCCTTCAAATATGGGGCACAAGGAAGTAAGGTCCTTGTAACAACACGTAATAATAGTGTTTTATCAGTTGCTAGAGCTCTATCTCATCGTCTAATGGAGTTACCAGAAAAAGATTGCTGGTCCCTATTTGCAAAACATGCATTCCATGATAGTAACTCTAATGCACATGGAGAGTTAGAAGTAATAGGTAGAAAAATCATTGAAAAGTGCGGAGGCCTTCCATTAGCAGTCAAGACAATTGGTGCTTTATTAGGATCTAAACCAGATGTTAATGAATGGGACAAAATATTAAAGAGTGAATTATGGGATTTGCCAATTGATGAGATGGGTATTCTTCCAGCTCTAAAGTTAAGCTACAAATATCTCTCTTCACCTCTAAAGCAATGCTTTGCTTATTGTTCAATATTCCCAAAGGATTATGCTTTCAAAAAAGATCAATTAATCTTGTTATGGATGGCGGAAGGTTACATATATCAACCCAAAAACAGAACAATGGAAGAAGTTGGTAATGAGTATTTCCTCACTCTAGAATCAAGATCATTATTCCAAAAATCAAGTGATGACAAGTCATGTTTTGTAATGCATGATCTTGTGAGTGATTTAGCAAAATCTATATCTGGACAATTTATTTCAAGGTTGGAGGATGGTTGTTCTCACGAGATAGTAAACAATACTCGCCATTTGTCCTATTTTTTCAAACAACAATTCCATAGCTTAAAGAAGTTTGAGACCCTTCTCAAAGCTAAGAAATTGCGCACTTTCCTACATGTAAATACGTCAGGCCATAATTTTCCCTTCTACCACTTGAGTAAAAAGTTAGTGCATGATTTACTTCCAACTCTAAGATGCTTACGGTTGCTTTCTCTATCCGACTATGAGAACATTATTGAATTGCCAGAGTCAATTGGCGAACTTAAACTCCTACGCTACTTGGATCTTTCTTTCACTAAAGTTCAAAGACTACCCAATTCTATTTGTCAATTGTGCAATTTGCAGACATTGAGATTGTTAAATTGTAAAAACCTTGTTGCGTTGCCAAGAAATATGTGGAAACTCATTAGTTTACGTCATCTTGATATTACCGGAACACATATAAAAGAGATGCCGATACATTTGGGTAGATTAAAATGCCTCCAGACGTTGACGAAATTTATCGTTGGCAAAGGTAGTGGGACTTGCATTGGAGAGTTGGGAAATTTTACAAATCTTCAGGGATCGCTTTCTATATTGGAGCTCCAAAATGTTAAATCTCCTATTGATGCTTTGAATGCAAGCTTGAGGGATAAAAAGTACCTTGAAGAATTGGTATTGGAATGGAATTTTGGTACTAATTTCTCAGAAAGTCAAAGAAGTGTGCTTGATAGTCTCCGGCCCCATACAAGCTTGAAAAGCCTCACTATTAGATACTACGGTGGTAAAAGTTTTTCAGATTGGGTAGGGCATCCTTCATTCTCTAATGTAGCATCTCTTGAGCTACAAAGTTGTAGGTATTGCAGCAGTTTGCCACCCCTTGGGCAGCTACAATCTCTGCAGAACCTCAATATTTCTGGTTTTCATGAAGTTGTTACAGTGGGTCGTGAGTTTTTTGGTAGCGGTTCTTCTTCATCTAAGCCATTTGGTGCGCTCAAAATTCTTAAGTTCGGGAATATGAAGAAGTGGGAGGAATGGAATTACTTTGGCGACCAAAATGAGGGTGTAGGTTTTCCTCAACTTGAAGAGCTTTATATTTTCAAGTGCCCTAAACTCACAGGAAGGTTGCCTGTCCATCTTCCTTGTTTAGCCATACTTGATATTACTAATTGTCAGCAACTGGTGACTCCACTCCCAAGGACTCCTGCTATACGTGATTTGAGGCTGTATGATTGTAATGGGGTTTTGGTAAATGAATGGCCTCCTGGAATGCAGAAGCTCCAAATTGGAAGATTTGATGCACTAGAGTTTCTACCCAAGGGAATGATAGACTCCAATGGCGGTCTTCAAGAGTTGGTGATCAGTAGTTGTTCCTCACTTGTGTCCCTTCCTATAAATGGTCTTCCCTCTACATTAAAAACCCTTAACATTCTTTTTTGTAAGAGGTTAGAGCTCCCAACAAACTTGGACTATTCATCCCTTGAAAAACTGTTGTTGCAAGGTTGTGATTCTGTGAAGTCCTTTCCATTAGATTTATTCCCAAATCTTTATCACATCAACATCAATGACTGTAGCAATTTGGAATCTCTTACAGTACCGGAAAATTATGAACATGATTTAGTCACTACGGGGATTAACATCCAGTCTTGCCCAAATTTTGTTTCTTTTCCAAAAGGAGGACTGCGTGCCCCCAACCTTACAAGCTTTACGGTCTGGAATTGTGACAGTTTGAGATCATTTCCTGAAAAAATGCACATACTCCTTCCGTCTCTTGAGGATTTGATAATAGATGATTGTCCAAAAGTTGAGTCGTTTCCTGAAGGGGGGTTGCCTTCCAATTTGAAATCAATTTGGATAGCTAGGTGTGAGAAACTCATTGCAAGTCGGATGGGATGGGGTTTGCAGAACCTCCCCTTTCTTATAGATTTGTCAATCAGTCGCGATAATGAAGATGTGGAGTCCTTCCCAGAGGAGCAGTTGCTGCCCACCAGTCTGACCTACCTCCGCATAAGGGACTTTCCAAATTTGAAATCTTTGGACAAGAAAGGGCTTCAACACCTCAATGCTCTTGAAAGGTTGATTATCTGGGACTGTCCTCAGCTCAAGTATATGCCGGAACAGGGGCTGCCTCGCTCCCTTTCTATTCTAGAAATCATTAAATGTCCTCTGTTGAAGAAAAAATGGCAAAGTAAAAAAGGAAAAGAATGGCGCAAGATTGCTCATGTCGAACACATACGGATTGATGACGAATGGATTGAATAAGCGAAAAGTCTGTCTAGCAGGAGTCCCCATATTTCGGTATGTGTAATTTTCAATCACCTAATTTATCTTATATGATTTACCCTCTCTGTTTTAATCTGCTTTTAGTTGCTATATATCTTTGATAAAAAAAAGAATGCTCCACCCACTTTCAACGATATATACCCAATTATTCTGCATATTTATTTGATGACTAAGATGTTAGTTGATTTTTAGTGAACAACTTCTCGGTTTGCTCTGTTTTTTTTTTTTTGGTTGCTCATACATAATCAAACCCTTAATAATTAAGTATTTCCTAATCTGATTTAAAGCAGAAACCGACTACTTCCATTTTTGCATCCCTTAACCCTTATAACTTCAAATCCATTTCCCCTAAACTTTGGTACCGACCATGTCGCCCGAGATTTTTCCGGTGACTCCTTTGGTCTCTGACGCAGAGGTGGTGCCTTCTTCGGACTCTGGGTCGCCGATGGAACTTTCCATTGAGGTTACTGAGGTTTCGGTGGTTGCTGTGGGTGTGGCCTTGGAGTTGCCGTCAGGGGTTCCTTCTGTGGGTGCGGCTGTGTCTACGCCGGTGATTTCTTTACCGGAGTGGTCTGGGTCTACGTATCCGGTGGTGACTGTAGCTGCAAAGCCGGTGTCTTCTCCGGTGATCCCTACATCACCTGAGATTCTTCCTGTGTTGGCTCCGACGCCGCTTGCTGATCAGTTCTCCCCTCGGGTCATGGACCGGCAGGATTCTTCTTCTCCTTGTCCGCAGGGGTCTGTTTTGGCTATTCTCGGGTCTAATAAAGCATTTGGGCAGTCCTTGGGAGGTTTGCAACTCTGACGCCATCCATATCTTTGGAAGATGGTCTGACCAAACCTCAGGCTTGGCTTAGGTGTCCGCTTTTATTAATATTTAGGTTAAAAAAAAAAATCGAAGTGAAGTATAACTTTTATTAAATTACCCGATAAGGTTTAAATTTTATCAATTTACTCTTTATGGTAGAATTGTTATCAAATAAATCCTTTTCTCTACCAAACATTACATTTTTAATGGTATTGCTACGTTATATTCACCCAAAAAGAGATAGGCATGGCGGTGAGAAGAAGGCAAGAAACAATAAATATGTTTAGTAAGCTTTTTTAGTACTCCTAGCATTTCTTGCCTGCAATAAAGAATAAAAATATATATAAAAAATTTAAATTTTTTTTTTAAAAAAAAAACAGTAAATTTGAGAAGTAATAAACTATTCTTACATTTTGCTATAGTAATTTGCAGGAGGTAGACCAGTCACACTAACCAAGAGGTCCTACTCCTTCCTCGTATTATTTATATTCTACCCAATTTAGTTACTATTTTTATTTTATTTATTTTCTGAAATTCAAATGTTGATATGAAAATTGATTTTAATAATATTGATTTATCATCTGGTACTCTACTATCTTTGTTTATTTTATTTGATTCTTTGCATAATCATGTTTCTATACTTTATCCTTTCAATTTCTTTAGTCTCTTCAGTCCTTATTAAATCGTGAACAATCATTTTCTTAATATTTAGTGTAGGATGATTCTTGTGGGTGTCCGCTTTTGAGGGTTTTGTGAGAAGGAAGGGCTTGACTATGGGGTTGTTTGTGGGTGTTTGCTGTTGATGTTTCTTGGGTGGGTCTGTTTTGGGTCTTTTGCTATTCAAGAAAAATCTCTTTCCTTTGATGAGTTTCAGGCCGAATTACTAAGATATGAAGCACTTCTTGAAACTCAAAATCAAGCCATACCACCTGAGACTTGTACCTTCTGCTCTTTTCTCTTACAAGAGTCCCCAACTTAACCAATTTCAGATGTGGCCCCACCACTAACACATTTTTCATAGCGAGCTACAAATTCTTCTCAAAACTCAATACACTTCTCAAGAAGAAAAACACGAAACATTTTTATAAATCTCTGTCAATCATCAATTTCATCAATTCCTGCCACAAGAGCATGCAAACTTGCATTGTAAATTCCTTTTTTACAGCAACTTGCTTTAGACTGTGACTCTTATTCTCTCTTAAAGGAAATGACATTATTTAAAATACTTGTCTGGTTTCTATTTCATTTGTGTGCTCTAGGAGCATTTTGATCCCATACTTCATTCCATCATTGCTTTATAAAATATAATATTCTACCACCCTTCTTGTTTTCTTTGTGTTATAATTATTTAATTGTTTTTAAGGAAGAAATACATGAGGCCTATTTTTTGGTAGGGCCTATATGTCGGGCAGTGTTTTACCAGATAATAAATTATGAAGAATACAGAAATACTATCTATACACCCAAATAAAAATATATGTTTTAATAAGGAATCCATTGAAGGCTTTACATGAATTGAGATTTGGCCGTAGAAGCATCGAATTGTATCCGAGGAACAGAGGGATACAAAAAAGTAATAAGAGAGGCACCTTTTTGTATTAGTCGTAGAATAGATATATTATTCTGATAAACGCAGCCAATCAATTGTCTCAAATGGTACCAGGTCCAATTCTTTCCAACTTTATAGGGACACCCAACTAATGGTGATTCTTTACTTTATGGGCAGTACACATACATATATACATATAAATGAATATTCATTATGTCTCTTTGTATTGTAGGCTAGAGTCCCTGGAGATACCAGGCTGCAAGGTGTGATTGAAAGTAGTGGGATATTATGTTTTGGTGGCAAATGCAGAGGAGTTGAAGTGGGTACTCGATGCTATTTGAGAAGACCCATTAGATTGTTTGTGGATCATTGCATATGTGCTTATTTTTATGTTGGCTGTAGAAGAATATTCTCTGTAATATCATGAATGCACGTGTAAATGCTTCGTTGGACCGCTAGAAGAGTCTATCTGAAATTCCATGGTTCTTCTTCTTCAAAGAAATCTACCGTCAGTCTGAATTGCAAAGGTATCTTTTGCATCATATTTGTTATGCTATAAAGTTCATTTGCGTTAACTTCTTTTTTTAAAGAAAATGTGATGCTTTGGCTGTTTAATGAATTACAGGATATCTTCCTGAAACTGACAATGGGAATTTGATGCTGCTATGTAAATCATGTGTGGAGTGCTGAAAAGATTCTCGAGCTAGCCTTGCTTAAACAGTTGATGCTAATGATGGGTACGCATTATTAGATTAGATTTCAAAGTAGTCATTATTAACTTTTTGGCTTATGTGTTGTTTATATTTATTATTATTATTATTTTTTATGTGAATTTTTGGTTCCCTCAGTGTGAAAAGGAATATGATGTTGACTGTTTGAAGGATCACAATATGTAAGACTAAGGGGTGAGGACTTTTTCTGTTATTTTTTGCAGTTCTGTTGCCACCAGAATTACTTTTCTATTTATTGGATCTGCAAATGTTAACAAGACTCATCCACCAGAAATTGCCAAAAGGGAAGTGGTTCTGTTTCGCAGAGAACAAAAGCTTCCGTAATCACTTCTGAATCTGTAAGGAGGCTAACGTTCAATAAGATGGAGGGTTCTTAATTGGAAATTGACCTCTTCTTATGAAACTAGACTTTTTCCCATTTTCATAGTAAAAAACAAAATTGAAACTAGACAGTTGCTTTTAAATGTTGTTGCCTCCATGTGAGTGATTGTCAAATTTTTCCTGTCATATTTTGCAATTCTATTGCCACTAGAAATACTTTTGAACTACAAATGGTAACAATATTTATCCATAACTATTGGTTGTTCACTTCAAAATTTTATAGTTGAAAAGAAAGCCATATATTCCATGTGATATCTAATAACTCAAAAAATTAAGTTGAATTTACTCTAAAAGATCCATGAATGGGTCTAGGAAACAGATGAAGCCTCATTTGCTATTTTTTAATGCATGCTTTTATTTGTGTCAAAAAGCATCTCGAGTTGATTGGAAACCAGCTTAGCACTTGCATGGTATGTTTAATTAGAATCTGCATTAGCACCACGATAAACTAAAAGTTATCTTTATTTGCATAAACTATTCATATGATCTGATGCACGTTTGTGTAGGTTTTCCATTTCAATCTACTATGCATGTGTTGTTAATTTCTTTGTTGATTCAGACGTTTAGCTATTTTCTCATGAATAGGTACTGAAAGTTTAGTGCGAACCTGTGCACCTTGTAAAAGTTCAGGGGAATTTTGGTTTCTTTTTCTTTTGTTGGAAGTGCTTTGAATTACCATTCAGTACCTTTTTTCCTCAAAGCTTCTATAAGGGAAAAGGTAATCAGTGATAGAAAAATATTTTCTTGTGGCTACTGTGTGATCACTGTTAAGGTGACTGACTTGATTTATGGTAAAAAAATGGCAGTTTTCCTGATATCTAGCCGGCATTGAAGAAATTGGATGCACATGCTGTTTCTGATACCTTCAATTATCAAAATGTTGAAATGAGAAACTGAAGCCGGTTTTAGATGGTAACATTTTCTATTGACCAAGAGGTGCGGGTAATTTTTTTAATGGTTGTTCTTTTCATTATCAATAGTATATATATGTATGCATATTGATTATGTCCCTTGTACTGTAGGCCCCTAGAGAAACCAGGCTGCAAGGTGTGATTGAAAGTAGTTGGATATTGTGTTTTGGTGGCAAATAAACATTTACCAGCGTTGAGTAGGAGAACATTTTCTGTAACGTGTAAATGCTTTGGTGGACGGTTATAAGAGTGTCTGAAATTCAATGGTTGTTCCTCTTTAACGAAATCTACTGCATCATTATGAAGTGCAGAGGTTTGTTTTGCTTCATGTTTGTTATCTTATAAAGTTCATTAGCATAAGTTCTTTTTTTCCTTTTTCTTTTTTAAAATAAAAAATAAAAATAAAGAAAATGTGACGTTATGGCTGTTTAATGAATTGCAGGAGGACATCTTCCTGAATAGGCTGAAACTAACAATGGGAATTGATGCAACTGAGTACTGATATGTTGGATTTTCTTTTCTGAGTAGTGATATGCTGTGGGCAAAAATTGTTGGTCTCATCTTTTGTACTTGCTGCAACTGTGAGGTAAATTTGCTTTTTCTTGACATTGATTTTATTTGCATTTAGTTAGCATGTAAGCTACTCAGAATTAGAAACTCATGCTATTTGGGCATCATATATAAGTGTTTCAAATCATTTGGGTGCCTGGGGTCAAATTCTGTGGTGTTGGCTCCACGGAGGTACAGTCCTGCAATTGATGTCCAAAATCAATTGGCAAGACCTCCGTGGACCATGTCCACCCAAAGTCTGGAAAGGAATTTCGAAATTTGACAAGAAATAGGTTGTCTTAGCTTTCCACTTTAGTTTCTTTCTTTATGCAATTGAAACTTAGACCCATCCAGTGATTACTCCTTGTTATATGTTTTGTGATTGACTAGTTTCTTGTGATAAAACTGTGGCTTGCTGCTATGTATCAAGAATTTTATTCTTTTGACTTTTATCCTAATTACATATATTGTTCCCTCAATGTGCAAAGGAATATATTGGCTGTCTGAAGGATCACCATTTGGTAGACCTTAGGGTGAGAATTTTCTCGTTATATTTTGTAGTTCTATTGCCACCCGAATTACTTTTTTATTTATTTGAACTACAAACATTAACAGAAGTGGTTTTGTTGCAACAAAATTCATTCTTTTTTGTAAAATTTTGTAGTTTGTTGAGATCAAAAGTTTCCAGACTCGTGCATTTCTGAATGTTTTAAGGAGGCTAACATTGATACAGGATGGTGAGTTCTTAATTGGAATTGGCCTCTTCATCATATGAAACTAGATAGTTGCTTTCAGAGTACGTTGCCATTTTTCAAGTGACAGATTGTTAATTGCTATGTTAGTATACAAGTGACTTTCCATTACATGTAAAAAAATACAAATTTGAGTTCCATTATAGTAAGCATCTCTAAGATCAAATCATATGAAGTTAGTTTCAACAATGAGATAGCTCGTTACATCATTAATTGTGTAGGGTACAACATATGCAATTCTCACATAGTATCAATGCTTTTTCATGCCTTGCGTGCTCAAAACTGTTATATTTTTACCAGATAATGTTTTACAATACATGTATTATTCTGATTATTATTCTTGATAATGCAGCCAGTTACCACAGAACTTTAGCTCAAATGATTACTTCCTCTCTTTAGAGGGTGAGGTCGTAAGTTCAAGCTCCACCGGGTGCATGTATAACCTTACCAATTGAAGAAAAGATGATGAATGTTCCATAATATTTGGGCAGGAAGTGGCAGAGCTCCCTCTAGTAGCAACAAATACTTATTATCAAGGACAGATAATTTTCATCCATGGACGGGGAGTTTCTTATTTCTATTTTGGATGGTGGCACCTATTCTAAATTGATATATGCTCCTAGTGTAGGATTACTTTCAGTCCTTGTTTACTTGCATTCGGAACCATGTGCTGCTAACGGCTGATGACGCTGAATCAACATGGACAGAATTTGGTTTATTAGACCAAGATGAGGTACATGTTTTTCCCACGTTCTTTTTGGGGTTTGGAAGATCAAAGAACTTGAGATTAATATGTACATTTTTTTTTTTTTGGGTGTTGCAGCTTAATAAGTAGAAGAAACATTACCCTATGGTGATCTTTCGAGGAACAACAGTGCTGCAAGTGATCAATCTCTGCATGTTGAATTATTGGTGCAGCCCCAACTTGCAAATGGCCTCATGGTGGATCTTAAGTGAAGGAGGAAGGCTTCTGGAGGGGAAATTTTCGATTCTGCAAGAGACAAATCTTGCGTGGTGTTTGCTTCACCTTGGGACGAACAATAATGTAGCTAAGCATAGGATAGAAGCTTCTGTGCGACCCTCGTGCGCCATTAGCACGAGCGAAGTCACGATAGTTTTTAATGAAGACTAGATTTGTAACTTTACTAACAATGTTGAATCCTAAATTCTATTTAATGAGCACAATAAAGCCGGCTTCACCATCTATTTGTTATTGTTGTTCAGTTTGATGAATAAGAATACTTGAGAGAGAGTTTCTCTTTTTGTTTCCTATATTCATATTCTTGGCTTTATAAAAGGGTTGTTTCATCATCAAGGGGGCATCAGGATTAATATTTGTCTCTTTTATCTTAAAAATGAAGAAAAGGTTGAGCACTTTTTTTGTTCGAGGCAGGGTGCTTTGATCAAAGCACAACCAATGCCTTAACAAGTCTTTGCCTGCTTTAAACAAATTAATAACAAAATTTGCATTGATTTGAGATTTTCTATCCCCTATAAGCAAACGGGGTTGTAGTGATTGATGTATATAAGTGTTTCAAATCATTTGGGTGGTTGGGGTCAAATTATGTAGTGTTGGCTCCACAGAGGTCCTACAATTGATGTCCAAAATCAATTGTTACTAGTTTTCCAAATAGGCATGATTCTATTGGCAAGGCCTCTGTGGACCAGGTCCACCCAAAGTCTGGAAAGGAATTTCGAAATTTGACAAGAAATAGGTTGTCTTAGCTTTCCAATTTAGCTTCTTTCTTAATGTAATTGAAATTTGACAAGAATATTCCAGAGCGAATTCTTCGTTTGTCTTTCATATATTCCTATTACAGGGTTTATAGAGGAGTTGTTTGATTTAGTGTTCGCACTTCGCAGATTCAGCTTCTCACACGCCACACTGTAGCCTACTGACTAGGGCCTCATCCAAACAGCCTTCAATGCCGTTTGGATGAATTAGTGCTGCAACAACATTTTTACTTCAAAAATTCACGCCAACTCATTCTTCTAACACATCAAAATTTCTTATTTTACTCCACACAACTTTTACCAACCAAGCATGCACACTAGAAAGCAATTTTTAAAATTGTAATCTCAAACGGACCCTTAAGCATTAAAGATTAAGTTAATATTCTATTTCGTGTTATATTCAGAGCAATAGGTGGAATAATCATTTAGTTAATATCCTTAATTATAAGGACTTCAATAATTTTATATTACGTGTAAAATCACCCAAAAACTCACAAACACAACATGTTAGAATTGCTTGCATATGACATTAAATACATAATTGGTTTCCACTTGCACACTAATTAATGCACAATTATTTAATCATTTTTTAAAGACTTAGCCGAGGAAATTGACTCAATCAGATAACCTGTCTAGATCTATGTCTATTAATTCATATTGTAAGCAAGAAGATGGTGATATTAGGTGAGAAATTAGGTAATTATGGATCATATTATAATCAACAAGATGCTCGTGTTAGGTCATGAGACTCTGATAATGCTGATATTAATTAATATTACAATAAAGAATATGCTTATATGAAGATTCTGATTAGCTACACTTGCACATTAAAGCACAATTATTTACTCGTTTTTTCAAGAGTTAGCCGAGGAAATTGGCTCAATCAGATAACCTGTCTATGTCAATGCATATTGTAAGCAAGAAGATGGTGGTATTAGGTGAGAAATTATAATCAAGATTCAAGATTAGCTCTCATTATCAAATTTATTTATGTTTTTTGTACGATTAATATAACTCTTTTATTAGATGATTAATATAACCCTAACCAATCTGAAGCTGAGCATTAGTTTGAGACAAAAATCAGTATCAGCTTTTACTAGAAAGACGTAAATGGTTTTATTATCCATGAAGTTTCTTTCTTTCATGTTTGGTTTGCCTTTGTTTTTTGTCTTATTTTTCCTTCTTTTGGTGGTAGGCTTATGATAGTTCTTCTTTCTTCTTTTTCTTTGATGATGTGGATTCCACCACAACTGGCCAGCCTTATTCAATCAATCCACCAAACGGAATCCAAAGATATCTCTAAACAAAAGACAAATAAGTGGACCGTATTGCATGGAATGGTAGATGGCACATTCTAAAGAGAAGTCAAGTTTTTTAAGTCCACTTCTTCCTTGTTAAAGCAAAAGGCAGCTTCTTCTCTGTTTTTGCTCTGCTTCTTGCATTCCCCTTCCTTCATTTCCTTCGATTTCCAAACAAGAAAACATGGCTGAGATTGCAACCATTTTTATCTCTCCCTTCCTCCAAGTGTTTTTCGAACGAATGGCATCTGGGGAGTTTGTTGATTTCTTTCGACGACGAAAACTCTCTGATGGACTCCTCAAGCAGTTGAAGACAACTTTCCTGACCTTCATTGCAGTGCTTGAGGATGCGGAGGAGTTGCAAGTTACAAAACCTGTCGTGAAAGACTGGCTTGATGAGCTGAAAGATGCAGTCTATGATGCAGAGCACGTCTTGGATGAGATTGCTACTCAAGCCTTGCAAAGCGAGTTGGATGCTCAATTTCAAACCACTGCAAGCAAGGTACGAAAGTCTATCTCTGCTTTTCGTAATTCTTTTGTCCAACAAATAGAGCCAAAGATAAAAGAGATACTTGGCAAACTGGAATCTCTAGCACAACAAAAGGATCTTATAGGTCTTAAAGAAGGTTTTGGAGGGAAATCATCTGAAAGATTGCCTACAACTTCTTTGGTTGAAGAATCTGATATTTGTGGCAGGGATGTTGACAAGGAGGCAATTATTAAAATGATACTCTCAGATGATGCACGTGGCAATGAGATGAGTGTGATTGCTATAATCGGCATGGGAGGGATGGGCAAGACCACCCTTGCTCAGTTTGTATACAATGACAATAGGGTGAAGAAGCACTTTAATAACCTTGATGCATGGGTTTGTGTTTCTGAAGAATTTGACGTGTTCAAGATAACGAAAACAATTCTGGAGGCAGTAACTTCATCAACTTGTGATATTAAGGATCTAAATCAACTTCAACTTAGACTAAGGGAGTGTCTAACGGGAAAGAAGTTTCTACTTGTTTTAGATGATGTTTGGAATGAAAGTCATGTTCAATGGGAGGCATTGTGTAAACCCTTCAAATATGGGGCACAAGGAAGTAAGGTCCTTGTAACAACACGTAATAATAGTGTTGTATCAGTTGCTAGAGCTCTATCTCATCGTCTAATGGAGTTACCAGAAGAAGATTGCTGGTCACTATTTGCAAAACATGCATTCCATGATGGTAACTCTAATGCACATGGAGAGTTAGAAGCAATAGGTAAAAAAATCATTGAAAAGTGCAGAGGCCTTCCAATAGCAATCAAGACGATTGGTGCTTTATTAAGATCTAAACCAGATGTTAATGAATGGGATAAGATATTAAAGAGTGAATTATGGGATTTGCCAATTGATGAGATGGGTATTCTTCCAACTCTAAGGTTAAGTTACAAATATCTTTCTTCACCTCTAAAGCAATGCTTTGCTTATTGTTCAATATTCCCAAAGGATTATGCTTTCAAAAAAGATCAATTAATCTTGTTATGGATGGCGGAAGGTTTCTTACATCAACCCAAAAACGGAACAATGGAAGAAGTTGGTAATGAGTATTTCCTCACTCTAGAATCAAGATCATTATTCCAAAAATCAAGTGATGACAAGTCATGTTTTGCAATGCATGATCTTGTGAGTGATTTAGCAAAATCTATATCTGGACAATTTATTTCAAGGTTGGAGGATGGTTGTTCTCACGAGATAGTAAACAATACTCGCCACTTGTCCTATTTTTTCAAACAAAGATTTCATAGCTTAAAGAAGTTTGAGACCCTTCACAAGGCTAAGAGGTTGCGCACTTTCCTACATTTATATATGTATGGTTGGTCCAACAACTACTTGAATAAAAGTGTAATACATGATTTACTGCCGACACTAAGATGCTTACGACTGCTTTCTCTGTCCCACTATAAGAACATTATTGAATTGCCAGATTCAATTGGCAAACTTAAACACCTACGTTACTTGGACTTTTCTTACACTGAAGTTCAAAGACTGCCCGATTCTATATGTCAATTATGCAATTTGCAGACATTGATATTGTCATATTGTGGATACCTTGTTGCGTTGCCAAGAGATATGTGGAAACTCATTAGTTTACGTCATCTTGATATTACCAAAACAGGCATAAAAGAGATGCTGATACATTTGGGTAGATTAAAATGCCTCCAGACGTTGACTAAATTTATCGTCGGCAAAGGTAGTGGGTCTTGCATTGGAGAGTTACGAAATTTTAAAAATCTTCAGGGATTGCTTTCTATATTGGAGCTCCAAAATGTTGAATCTCCTACTGATGCTTTGAATGCAAGCTTAAGGGATAAAAAGTACCTTGAAGAATTGATATTGGAATGGAATGCTGATACTAATTTCTCAGGAAGTCAAAGAAGTGTACTTGATAGTCTCCGGCCCCATACAAGCTTGAAAAGCCTCACTATTAGATACTACTGTGGTAAAAGTTTTTCAGATTGGGTAGGGCATCCTTCATTCTCTAATGTAGCATCTCTTAAGCTACAAAGTTGTAGCTATTGCAGCAGTTTGCCACCCCTTGGACAGCTACAATCTCTGCAGAACCTCTATATTGTTGGGTTTGATGAAGTTGTTACAGTGGGTCGTGAGTTTTTTGGTAACGGTTCTTCTTCATCTAAGCCATTTGGTGCCCTCAAAGTTCTTAAGTTCGAGAATATGAAGAAGTGGGAGGAATGGAATTATTTTGGTGACGAAAATGAGGGTGTAGGTTTTCCTCAACTTGAAGAGCTTTATATTATAGACTGCCCTAAACTCACAGGAGGGTTGCCTGTCCATCTTCCTTCTTTAGCAATACTTGACATTAGCAAAAATTGTGAGCAACTGGTGGCTCCACTCCCAAGGACTCCTGCTATACGTAATTTGAGGCTGATTGGTTGTAATGGGGTTTTGTTAAATAAATGGCCACCTGGAATGCAGAAGCTCGAAACTGGAAGATTTGATGCACTAGAGTTCCTACCAAAGGGAATGATAGACTCCAACGGCTGTCTTCAAGAGTTGGTGATCCATAGCTGTTCCTCACTTGTGTCCCTTCCCGAGGGAATGATAGACACCAACGGCGGTCTTCAAAAGTTGGTGATCCGTAGCTGTTCCTCACTTGTGTCCCTTCCTAAGGATGGTCTTCCCTCTACATTAAAAACCCTAGAGATTAACAGTTGTATGAAGTTAGAGCTCTCAACAAACCTGTACTATTCATCCCTTGGAAAACTGTCGTTGTGGAATAGTCATTCTGTGAAGTCCCTTCCATTAGATTTATTCCCAAATCTTTATCAGATCGAAATCATTTTCTGTAGCAATTTGGAATCTCTTACGGTTCCAGAAAATTATGAACATGATTTAGTCGCCTTGGAGATTCATATCATGCATTGCCGTAATTTTGTTTCTTTTCCAAAAGGAGGATTGCGTGCCCCCAAACTTACAATGTTTAGGGTAGTTGGTTTTGTTAGTTTGAGATCACTTCCTGACAAAATGCACATACTCCTTCCGTCTCTTGAGGATTTGATTATATGTGATTGTCCAAAAGTTGAGTCGTTTCCTGAAGGGGGGTTGCCTTCCAATTTGAAATCAATTGAGATCAGAGATTGTGAGAAACTCATTGCAAGTCGGATGGGATGGGGTTTGCAGAACCTCCCCTTTCTTAGATATTTGTCAATCGGTGGCAGTTCTGAAGATGTGGAGTCCTTCCCAGAGGAGCAGTTGCTGCCCGCCAGTCTGACCTCCCTTGACATACAGTACTTTCCAAATTTGAAATTTTTGGACAAGAAAGGGATTCAACACCTCAATGCTCTTGAAATATTGACTATCGGGAACTGCCCTAAGCTCAAGTATATGCCGGAACAGGGGCTGCCTCCCTCCCTTTCTCTATCAATCCACAAATGTCCTGTGTTGAAGAAAAAGTTGCAAAGTAAAAAAGGAAAAGAATGGCGCAAGATTGCTCACGTCCAACGGATAGAGATTGATTCCAATTTTTTTGAATAAGCGAAAAGTCTGTCTAGCAAGAGTCCCCAAATTTTGGTACGTGCAATTTTCAACCACCTAATTTATCTAATATGATTTACCCTCTCTGTTTTAATGTGCTTAGTTGCTATCTTTGATAAAACAGAATGCTCCACCCACTTCTCCACTGAACGATACGTCCACCAGATGACATGAAACAACTCTGATAATGGATATAAAGAAGTAACAAAGCAGAAGAGATTGCCAGAAGTTTGAAAATGTAATCTTTCATCTTCTTTAGCTTGAAAGTTTGAAACAAATTATATTTATCAGGCCAGGTTGATGACTTTGCCAGCAATCTACCACCGTCCCAAAAAAAAGGAAATTAATTATTTAAACCCTTCGTCCTTTGATTATCTTTCTGCATATTTCTTTGATGACTAACATGTTATTTTGTCAATACTTTTAGAGTACAACTTCTCGGTTTGCTCTGTTTTTTTATTTTTATATTTTGGTTCCTTTGCTCTCATACATAATCAAACCCTTAAAAATTAACTATTTCCTATTCCCTTAATAACTTGAAAGCCACAATCTTTCCCCTAAACTTTGGTACCGATTATGCATAGAAACATGCTGTGTTGTTGTCCTATATATGTTGGCTATTGGTGAACAACTTAAAAATATTTCTACTTGAAAAGAAAATCATATATTCCATATGATATCTAATTACTCAAAATAATTTGGAAGTTAATTTAAAAGATCTAGCCGACATTGAACTAATTGGAAGCTAGTGCTGTTGAAATGAGAACTGAAGCTGGTTTTAGATCATGGTAACATTTTCTATCGCCAAAGGTGCGGGTAATTGTTTTAATGGTTGTTGTTTTCATTATAGGTAGTACACATATATGACTATTGATTATGTCTCTTGTATTGTAGGCTAGAGTCTGTGGAGAAACCGGGCTGAAAGGTGTGATTCAAAGTACTTGGATATTATGTTTTAGTGGCAAATACAGTACAATTAAACATTTACCAGCGTATACATTCCTGGAGAAGTTTACACCTAACAGAGTATATATTCCTGGAGAAGTTTACACCTAATAGAGTCTTTCCATGAAGTTTATATTCCCTGTGAAGAGGTTGTAAATTGTGAAGATGCAGGGGATCTTTTGTGCTGTGAATCTGTGATAGATGTGAAGGGGCTTTTCATGATAAAATTTTTTAAAAAAAGTTATTGTTTTTCTTGAAAAAGTTGTGCATTGCAAGATTCGAAAGATAAACTTTTCTTTGCAGCCATTTTTTATCTATATATATTCTTGTCTTGTCGTCTATATATACATGAAATGGGCAATATTTCTTATTCATCTAATTGATCACTGTTTAGTGGACACAAGTTGGGTTGCTTGTTGCTATGTATCAAGAATTGTATTCTTTTGACTTTTTATATATGGTGTTCCTTGTTATTTATTTCTTGTCTTATTAACTTTAAATTTACATTGTCAACTTGACAGATTTTTAGTCATTGTTGATCTTGATGCTTCCATAGGCCATAATTTCAGCAGTAATTTTGGTCATTGCACAATTAGTTTCTATTACCAGGTAGTTTATATTCACTTCACGTCTTGACTTTTCAAGCCCTATGTTTGAAATGCTTTTCGTTTCCAGTTTGTTTTTTTAGATACCATATTACATGTACTGTTCCCTGTTTGCAGTTCTACCACCCTGTTTGCTTTCTTGGAGTTATGATAGCTTAATTGGTTTTGCAAAAGGAATATGTCGGGCGAAGACTTTGGTGGGGTCTCCTTATATTTTAGCAACCTGTTAGTTGTGTCAGCTAAAATGGTATTTTTCGTTTATTGATGAGATTTTCTTTTTCTTTTTCTGTTTTGGATGGTGGCACCTATTCTAACTTGATGAACGTTTATTAGTATCCTTGTTTATATGCATGGAGAAACCATGTGCTGCCAGCGGCTGATGAAGCTGAATCAATATGGACAAAACATTGGATTTATTAGACCAAGATGAGGTACATGTTTTTCCCACATTCTGTTTGTGGTTTGGCAGATCAAAGAACTTGAGATTAATATGTACGTTTATTAGTGTAGGATTACTGAGAAACCATGTCATACCATCGGATGATGAAGCTGAATCAATATGGACAAAAATTGGTTTTATTAGACCATGACAAAGATGAGGTACTTGTTTTTTCCACATTCTGTTTGGGGTTTGAAAGTGCAAAGAACTTGAGATTAATTTATATGTACACCTTTTTGTGTTTCAGGTTAATCAGTACAAGAAACATTACCGTATTGAATTATTGGTGCTGCAAGTCAATCCCCGCATGTTGAATTATTGGGTCTCATGTGTTGGGAGTACCTCCAAAATTTCTTGAAAATGGGGAAGTGATGCAGCCAAACTTGCAAATGCGCTCATGGAGGATCTTGAGTGAAGGAAGAAGGCTTCTGGAGTGGAAAGTTTTTATTCTGCAGGAGACAAATCATGCGTAACCTCTGCTTGACCTTGGCTCAAGCAAGAATGTGACTAATCATAGGACAGAAAATTCTTACGTCCCTAGCGCAACATTGGCTCAAGTGAAGTTGTGACAGTTTTTAGTAAAGACTATTTTGTAATTTTGCTTTCCACGTTGAACCCTAAATTCTTTTCAAGCACAACGAGACCGGCTTGACCACCTAGTTGTTATTGTAGTTCAGTTTTATGAATAAGAATACTTGAGAGAGAGTTTCTCTTTTATTTCCTATATTCATATGCTTGGCTTTATAAAATGGTTGTTTGATGTACTTACAACTAAAAAGTTGTTTGTTATGAGCCTATGAATGAGCATGATGGATAGTTTAGTCCTAAACTTTCTTCTGCTGAGATAGCTAAAACATGGTGTTCCATTGAAATATGGTTTCATTGTCCAAAGAATTTGATACTCTTTCATCATCAAGGAGGCATCTGGATTTTGAAGAAAGCTATTAATATTTGTCTCCTTTATCTTGCAAATCAAGAAAAGGTAGAGCACCTTTTTTCTTGGAGGCAGGGCATTTTCTCTCTATTCATAACATGTGTGTTTAAGTGACAACATGAAAAATTTGCAGTTCTTATAATCCTTCGTATTTATAGAGATAGGGATATAATTCATGAGTCTTGCTTGTGCTGCTTTAATGGTAGTCTTTACAAGTTATCTTTGGATTGATGGGATTTAGTTCATGACCCGTAGGCCTTCTACCTTTAACAAGTCTTTGCCTGCTTTAACCAAATTAATAACAAGTTTTGATTTGATTTGAGATTGTCTATCCCCTATAAGCAAACGGGGTTGTAACGATTGATGTATATATGTAAATAAACTTCTTTTCTTCTTTTATTTCCTGAGATTTTTCAGCATGCCTCAGAGCTATTCATCGCCCTGAGGCTGAGCCATACATACATCATACTCTTCAAGATGCCTTTGAACTATCAGCAATTGGAAATCTGTAAGTGCTCAAATTTGCCTTGATTGGACGTTACGATTTCATTGGATTTCCTTCAACCAAACTGAAACTTGGTGTTTGAGATTTATTAAAGGATTTGGTTTAAATGGACTCACAACTTATAAGCCCTAAACATATGATGGACTTCTAATGCAAAACAACTCAAAGAAGGACTACTAAACCCCTTAGACATCATCTCTTGAAGAAGATGTATATATTATTATTATTATTATTTTGACAAATAAAACTCCTACTATAATTAAAATACTTTCCTTGCTCCAGCTCTATATCTCCCACGATTATGTGTTCTTATTACATGGCATTTTAAGTCAAACTGCCCTACAAAAGGAAAATTATTGAACAAAGATCTACAATGTGTAACATTACAAGAAAAACCATTAGCCTTATAAATTATCTTTATAAACTACTCATTTTATGTGAACTACTCTTTCTCTTCTCAATATGTGATTAGAGAGATCGAGGGTGTTACATAATTTAATTCATCCATCCATGATCCATCAATTCATAAGGACTTTGACGTCCACTTGCAAAATTATTGATTGAGGATATGTCGGTTGTGCACTTCTAGATTGCCGTCGCTCATTTTCAAAGGCAATGCCCATGAAATTTCCTTCTTTTTTTTCTTTTCTTTTTTTTTTTTTTTCATGTTGTGTTTGCTTTCTCTTTTTCTTTTGGTGTAGGGCCATTAACGTCCTTATTATGGCATGGGCTAAGCTAAATTTAAGGAGAAAATTTTAATTTATCAAATTTAGAGGACCACTTTATATCAAAACTACAATAATAAAACCATGTTGAGAATTTGAAATTCAATAGAAAATATTTATAAAATGTTAGGAGCCAATGCTCGGGCACACAGGGTTGGCGGGGCAGGGAATGAGATCCGGTTAGTAAAATATAGGAGGGCAAAATGATTGAGTTTTTGCCCTGTTTTTCAATATGGAATCAATGGCACTTGATTGTCGTACATAATGCTATTGTTGTACTGGTAGTTATGGGGCATGTCAAGATTGTTTTGATCTTACTTATAATTCTGTAACATGTTTTTATAATGCCTAATTTGAAGTTGTATGTTCTGTCATAAGTTTGCTTCATGCAAAATCTTATTATTTGCAGTACGTTCACAAGTACACAGACTACCAAGGAGCAAAATAAATTGTGTATATTAGCGTGTGGAGTGCAGTTCCACTTGTTCTTACACGAATCATTTGGCATGAAACAAATAATTGGACTATCATTGGTATTGACCTCGATCAGGACATCCTAAAGACTATGTTTTTACAATTTTTGTATGATTAGATGACTATTCTAGAGAGTTCGATCTAGTGCCTTTTCATTTCCTGATTTTCTTTCCCTTATAGATTTTAGATTGTAAATTGAGGTGGAATTTCTGTACACCTTCTCTTAACTTGATTTTTTCTATATTCTTTTATAGAATATCCTTAATTTATTATTAAAAAAGTAACAAGTTGCTGCATTTATATTTTTGCTGCATATCTTCCAAGTGAAACATCAGGGCCACTGATAAAGTGCAGATAAGAAGAACTTATGGACTTTTTGTTTAACAAAAAAGGCATTGATGACAAATTCTTAATAAAGGCATCTTCGACTGTCCTTTGTTTTAATTTGCTTAGTTGCTATCTTTGTTAAAACAGAATGCTCCACCCTGTTCACCATTCAACATGAGCAATTGAGTTCGGTTACCAATGAGAATTGGGGATGCTCCGAATCAACAAGGTATGTTCCCATGGTTTGTCTTTTTATAAATCTTGATTTTACTGTCAATTCTCACTTCCTTGTTTATTGGATCACTTTTTATTGTCAACAATAACAAGTGTCATATGCTTGGAATCAAATCATGTCAACTGCTTCCTGCATTTTGCTTGATGAAAGGAGGAACGTGTAGATAAATTAGAATGGCAAAGCTGTTTTGCTCATGTTAGTGATTGTTTGCCATGTTTTTCAATATGGAATCACTGGCACTTGCTCGTGGCACTTACAATTCTGTAACATGTTTTTATAATGATTAATTTGAAGTTGTACGTTCTGTCATGAGTGGGATGAACATGAAATTTATTTCTTTTTTCTCAGTTGAGATACATAAGTTTTGTTCGTGCAAAACTTAATTGTTTTATATAATACCCATTTATGATAAAATAAATGATAATATAATATCCTTAATTTATGATAACATAAAAAAGACATTTTTATTTCCTCATTTAATTTACAAACTCAATGATACTGAAATTTGGGTTTTATTGGACTATTTCAGGTAACCTTGAAGGAAGGAAGAGCTAGGGAAGACTGCTAAGAAAGTACGTATTTTTTTTTAGTAAGACATTGTGTTCAATGTCATACAGTCTTTTGATTTTTCTGTTTCATAATGATTCCGATCACAACTTTTACTTTTCTGTTTTATAATGATTTTCTGTTTCATAGAGATTGATTTTATTTATGTTTATTTAGCAGGGCAGCCACTCACAGTTTGAAACTCATGCTGTGATGAATGTGAAGGGGCTTTTCATGTAGGTAAGTTTTTGTAATTACATCAAAGTGTTTTGAACATTGAATTAGTCAACCTAAAATATAACGCTTTGATTTAGTGACAAAGGGTGAATTCCACCCCAATTGGCGATACTCAATCTACCAACCAAGGGAATCCAAAGCTATCTCTTTTCATTTTTCTAAACAGAAGGAAAGAAGAAAGAAAGAGATCGAGGAAAGATTGCAACCAGCAAAAAGATTATCATTTGACGTTAATGAGTTGGTCTCCTTTTACAGTCTCTCGTAACTTTATGGAAGGAATTTATTTGGCGCGTCCATGAGTCCGGTAGGATGTTTCCTGCTTCTTTGGTGTACAAGTAATTCCCTCTGAGAAACTGCTTAGACCTGGGGTTGTCTTTTTTCAAAGGCAATGTCATCAAGTTTCTTTTTTTCAAAGGCAATAAATAGCTGAGAAACTGCCAGCTATGTCTTTTTTTTTTTTTTTTTTTTTTTTTTTTTTTTTTTTGTAACAAGCTATGTCTTTTCATTATCCAACGAGAAGGAAAGAAACAAAGAAACATATATTTGACGTTAATGAGTTGGTCTCCACTTACACTTTCTCATTACTTTATCAAACCAATTTCTTTTACGCGGACCATCCGTCCAGTAGGCTATTTCCTACTTCCTTCTTTGGTGTAAAAGTAAATCCCTCTGGGGTAGTATTTTTCTTTTTTCTTTTTTTTGGAGTATATCACGTGGAAATGCCCCGAGTAGGTCCATCACTCCAATATGAATAAGCTAATTCTTATTGGAGTGATGGCTAATTCGGTGATCAAAACAAATGTTCCAAAGCACCAAGACACATTTCCAATGCAAGGCCGTCTGGACGTGAATTCCAGAAAGTTCCCGTCTCCTTCCTGTCTGCATGATGTTCGGACTCGTACGTCGCCGAGAATGTTTTTAGGGTTTCTGTCCGGCCGGGCACTTCCTCGTCTAGACGCCACGTATCAGATTATGTTTTTTAACGTGTAAAGTGTGTGACGTGTCTAGGCTTTTAGGGACTCATATATATATATCTATTGTTAGAGAGAGGTACGAAATTCTAACCTATAATTCGTGAGAGGCTGTGCTTAGAGAGAACATTTGTTGTGAGCCAATTTGTTCTTCTTAGAGGATTATGTTAGTTTCATTGTGTGCTTCATTGAGAGGTCTATCGGAAGAGTCCAATAAAGGAAAATCACGTTGAAGAAGATTATGAGTGAGGAGACAAGTTGGAGGCTTGTCGATCTTACAGAGTCAAGGACTTGCATAAAGTTGTAAGTGTTCCTAGTATCTGTAATCTTTAGATAATCTTTTTTTGTAATGATTTTCTGGGTTTGGCTGCCCGGGAGAAGTTTTACTTTTAGAACATTTTCTAAAATGTTTCCTCTTCATCATCAAAATCATTGTGTCTGATTGATTTACTGTTTTGATTATTTTGGTAATTGATTGTTTATAGATTGCTATGTGTTTAGTCCACATATTGTGTGGCATACACCCTTTTTTTCTTTGAGGAAGGGTGTTCTGCTCTGTTTTTTTTTTTTTTTTTTTTTTTTTTGGGTTGTGTTTAAGTGACAACATGAAATATTTTGGGTTCTTATAATCTAATGAAAATAATAACAAATTTTATAAGAGATGATCAGAATGCAAATAATAACAATAATAATAATAACGATAAAAGGTAGTTCATTCATTCACAACGTCTTTCATGTCCACTTGCACAATTATTGATCCATCAAGTTTCTTTCTTTCATGTTTGGCTTTCATCTCCCATGCAGAGTCAAAACAAGTGTGGATTCCTGACTTAAGGACCCATTATATTCCTTAAAGAAATGTTTTCTGCTTTCCTTGTTCTTTGATTCATTAGTGAGATGGAGTGGAGTCCACTACAATTATTGGCCATATTCAACCCACCGACGGAATCCAATGGGAAGGCCATAATTCTACAAGGGTATTGTGGAATAAAATTATCATTAGGATTAGAATTCACGTGCTATTTAAAAAAAAGACACATATCATTTTTATAGACTGAGTTGAAGGAAGTTACTCAAAGCTAGTTTAGAGGAAAACTTTATCCTACAAGTAATTAGATGATCTTTGAATATATGGCATTGCCAATCCTTGAGATCTTTGAAAATGATGTAAATGGTTTTGTTGATATGTTGTATGTTTTGCTATTTTGACATTTGAGATAGATGATCATAATACACCTCCTTTGTTCTTTTAACAAGACTTTTGTAATGTAAATATTTCTATTAGTGGCACCAAACATGTCTTTTCAAGTGTGATTTGAAAGATTTTCAGCATGATAACTTTTCATATATCCCTAATTTTCCATCTAGACAATTCATATCTTTAGATTGTCTTGAGGGCTAAGTCTTTCTATTATTATTATAGTTTTCTTTATTTTGTTTTAGAATACCGTTTGTAACATCAAAATTTCACTATAAGTTGGAGTAGTTGTAATGGGAAGAGATAGTTTTTGCTGTTTACTATAAGTCATATTAGTTATATTTAATTAAAATGACCACTTTTTTACTTTCCAGTATAATCATTATCAACATGTTTGTTGATTTGTGTATTGAGAATATAGTTTCTCAATCACTTTTATAGAGAGAGTTTAGGAAATATTTAAAACTTTAGGACCTATTTGTGATTATACCAAACACTTTGGCTCAGCATGCAGCTGCTACATATGCAGCTGCTGAGAACCATCTACATATGCAGCTGTTGATCATACAGGAAATAATCTACTGGACTAGTACTGCTCGACCTACCAGACTATGGACGCGTAAAAGAGGGCATGCAAAGTCTTTTGGCATTTTTACTATATCAAAAATTGATTGATGTGAAAAAAAATAAGAATGCTTGGTATGAAAAGTAAAAAAATTGTTTCGTAATAATTTTTTTTTATTTAAATAGTAATAAAAAATAATTGATATGATATAAAAAGTAAGAATGTTGAGACGTACGTTGAAGTTTTTGAGAAATAATATGGAGTCATTTTGGCCTTTGCCAAAACGGAGCCAGAAATTAATTGTTGATTGAATGTGGCCAACTGTGGTGGACTCCACGCCACATCATGTCATTAAATCAAACTGAATAAATGAAAAAGAAACCAATATTTGTCCATCTTTAATTCATATCATTTGAGAGAGAAAATTTGAGAGGTGAGTTGTACAACTCAAGTTAACCAAGTATCTGAGCTAGCTCTGCAATAATCTACCATTCATACAATTTAGTTGTAGGCAAGCAGCAATGATTAGCTGATGGAGGCAAGGAGCAATAGAAGGTGATTTGAGTCCTATATTAAAAAAATATTATAAATGCAAGTGATTAATATAGTATTGTTCGGTAAAAACAAATAAGCATTGAAAAAGTTAACACTAAAATAATTTTATTTTTCTTGTATTAGAGTCGACTATTAGTAGCGAGAGTAATGCATGTTGCCGCTAATAAACTTGACCTTAATGAAGTAAATTCAGGTGGTGCAACTTCAATCATTGAATTTTAAAAAAAATATTATAGTTTTGATATAATTAGTCCACATGATAATAAGGCCGCCGTTAATGGCCTACCACCGAAAGAAAGAGAGAAAGCAAACAAACATGAAAGAAAGAAATTTCATGGACAATCTACATGTGCAAGTGGACGTGAAATAATTATCTTGTTTAGACAATTTTTTTTTTTTTAAAGTGAAAACATGAAATATTTTGGGTTATTATAATCAAATCAAAACACAGCCAACGCCTTAACAAGTCTGTGTATGCTTTAAAGAAAATAATAACAAAATTTTATATTGTTATAAGACTGTTTTTCAAAGGAAATATCCATGAAGTTTCTTTCTCTCATGTTTGGTTTGCCTTTATTTTTTTGTCTTATTTTTCCTTCTTTTGGTGGTAGGCTTATGATAGTTATTCTTTCTTCTTTTTCTTTGATGATGTGGATTCCACCACAAGTGGCCAGCCTTATTCAATCAATCCACAAAACGGAATCCAAAGCTATCTCTAAAGAGATTTTCTGATGGGTGAAAATCCAAAATCACCCACATAATGGAAAAACCAAATGGTGTACGTGCTCTTTTAGTTTGAATTAGAAGGCTAAAATTAATAATTAAAAGTAATTGGCTGGAGCTTCAAATTTATTCTCTTTCTGGTATGTTAAAATGTAGAATATTATTTTTCATGTTTATTTCTATCAATTATCACAAAATAGGTGAAGGGTGGATGCGAGATTTTGCTCTCAACCATTATCCTTTTTAATTTCCCAACGAAAAAAGAAAAAAGAAAAGAAAAAGTGGACCATATTGCATGGAATGGTAGATGGTCCATCACTCCAATAGTTAAGTCCACTTCTTCCTTGTTAAAGCAAAGCGCAGCTTGCTATCTGATTTTTCTCTGCTACTTGCATTCCCCTTCCTTCAATTCCTTTGATTTCCAAACAAGAAAACATGGCTGAGATTGCAACCATTTTTCTCTCTCCCTTCCTTCAAGCTTTTTTCGAAAGAATGGCATCTGGTGAGTTCGTTGACTTCTTTCGGCGTCGAAAACTCTCCGATGGACTCCTCAAGAAGTTGGAGACATCATTCCCGACCGTCGTTGCGATTGCTTGAAGTCCCGAAGAAGTGCAAGTTACACACTGTCGTGAAAAAGTGGCTTGATGAGGTGAAAGATGCAGTCTATGATGCAGAGAACGTCTTGGATGAGATTGCTACTCAAGCCTTGCGAAGCGAGTTGGATGCTCAATTTCAAACCACTGCAAGCAAGGTACAAAAGTCTATCTCTTCTTTTCGTAATTCTTTTGTCCAACAAATAGAGCCAAAGATAAAAGAGATACTTGCGATGGAATCTCTAGCACAACAAAAGGATGTTATAGGTCTTAAAGAAGGTTTTGGAGGAAATCATCGAAAGATTGCCCACAACTTCTTTGGTTGAAGAATCGATATTTGTGGTAGGGATGTTGACAAGGAGGCAATTATTAAAATGATACTCTCGGATGATGCACGTGGCAATGAGATGGGCGTGATTGCTATAGTCGGCATGGGGATTGGCAAGACCACCCTTGCTCATCAGTATACAATGAAAACAAGGTGAAGGAGCACTTTAAGAACCTTGAAGCATGGGTTTGTGTTTCAAGAATTTGACGTTTTCAAGATAACAAAAACAATTCGGAGGCGATAACCGTCAACTTGTGATATTAAGGATCTAAATCAACTTCAACTTAGACTAAGGGAGTATTTAACGGGAAAGAAGTTTCTACTTGTTTTAGATGATATTTGGAATGAGAGTTATGTTCAATGGGAGGCATTGTGTAAACCCTTCAAATATGGGGCACAAGGAAGTAAGGTCCTTATAACAACACGTAGTAATCTTGTTGTATCAATTGCTAGAGCAATCTCTCATCGTCTAATGGAGTTACCAGAAGAAGATTGCTGGTCACTATTTGCAAAACATGCATTCCATGATGGTAACTCTAATGCACACGGTGAGTTAAAAGTTATAGGTAGAAAAATCATTGAAAAGTGCAGAGGCCTTCCATTAGCTGTCAAGACAATTGGTGCTTTATTAGGATCTAAACCAGATGATGAATGGGTTAAGATATTGAAGAGTGAATTATGGGATTTGCCAATTGATGAGATGGGTATTCTTCCGGCTCTAAAATTAAGTTACAAATATCTCTCTTCACCTCTAAAGCAATGTTTTGCTTATTGTTCAATATTTCCAAATGATTATGCTTTCAAAAAAGATCAATTAATCTTGTTATGGATGGCGGAAGGTTTCCTACATCAATCCAAAAACAGAACAATGGAAGAAGTTGGTAATGAGTATTTCCTCACTCTAGAATCAAGATCATTATTCCAAAAATCAAGTAACGACAAGTCATGTTTTGTAATGCATGATCTCGTGAGCGATTTAGCAAAATTTATATCTGGACAATTTATTTCAAGGTTGGAGGGTGGTTGTTATTCTCACGAGATAGTAAACAATACTCGCCACTTGTCCTATTTTCTCAATCAAGAATATCATAGCTTAAAGAAGTTTGAGACCCTTCTCAAAGCTAAGAAGTTGCGCACTTTCCTACATTTAAATATGTCAGGCTATAATTGTCCCCTCTACCACTTGAGTAAAAAGGTAGTACATGATTTACTTCCTACTCTAAGATGCTTACGACTGCTTTCTTTGTCCCATTATAACAACATTACTGATCAATTGCTAGATTCAATTGGCAAACATAAACACCTACGCTACTTGGATCTTTCTTCCACTGAAGTTGAAAGACTGCCCAATTCTATATGTCAATTATGCAATTTGCAAATATTGAGATTATCACATTGTAGACAGCTTGTTGAACTGCCAAGAGATATGTGGAAACTCATTAGTTTACGTCATCTTGATATTACTGAAACTGGCATAAAAGAGATGCCGAAGCATTTGGGTAGATTAAAATGCCTCCAGACGTTGACTAAATTTATCGTTGGCAAAGGTAGTGGGACTTGCATCAAAGAGTTGGAAAATTTTACAAATCTTCAGGGATCGCTTTCTATATTGGAACTCCAAAATATTGAATCTCCTACCGATGCTCAGAATGCAAGCTTGAGGGATAAAAAGTACCTCAAAGAATTGGTATTGGAATGGAATGTCGATACTAATTTTTCAGAAAGTCAGAGAAGTGTACTTGATAGTCTCCATCCTTATACAAGCTTGGAAAGCCTCACTATTAAAAACTACGGTGGTAAAAGTTTTCCAGATTGGGTAGGGCATCCTTCATTCTCTTATGTAGCATCTCTTAAGCTACAAAGTTGTAGGTATTGCAGCAGTTTGCCACCCCTTGGGCAGCTACAATCTCTGCAGAACCTCTATATTGCTGGTTTTGATGAAGTTGTTACAGTGGGTAGTGAATTTTTTGGTAGCGGTTCTTCTTCATCTAAGCCGTTTGGTGCCCTCAAAGTTCTTAAGTTTGAGAATATGAAGAAGTGGGAGGAATGGAATTATTTTGGTGACGAAAATGAAGGTGTAGGTTTTCCTCAACTTGAAGAGCTTTATATTAGAAACTGCCCTAAACTAACAGGAGGGTTGCCTGTCCATCTTCCTTGTTTAGCCATACTTGATATTACTAATTGTCAGCAACTGGTGACTCCACTTCCAAGGACTCCTGCCATACGTAATTTGAGTCTGGATGATTGTAATGGGGTTTTGTTAAATGAATGGCCACCTGGAATGCAGAAGCTCCGAATTGGAAGATTTGATGCACTAGAGTTCCTACCTAAGGGAATGATAGACTCCAACGGCGGTCTTCAAGAGTTGGTGATCTATTGGTGTTCCTCACTTGTGTCCCTTCCTAAGAATGGTCTTCCTTCTACATTAAAAACCCTTGACATTGATTATTGTAATAAGTTAGAGCTCGCAACAAACTTGGACTATTCATCCCTTGGAAAACTATCGTTGAGGTCTTGTGATTCTGTGAAGTCATTTCCATTAGATTTATTCCCAAATCTTTATCACATCAAAATCAGTTCGAGTAGCAATTTGGAATCTCTTACAGTACCAGAAAATTATGAACATGATTTAGTCACCATGGGGATTGATATCCAGTATTGCCCAAATTTTGTTTCTTTTCCAAAAGGAGGACTGCGTGCCCCCAACCTTACAAGGTTTTTGGTCTGGGATTGTGACAGTTTGAGATTACTTCCTGACAAAATGCATATACTCCTTCCGTCTCTTGAGTTTTTCGGTATATGGCATTGTCCAAAAGTTGAGTCGTTTCCTGTAGGGGGGTTGCCTTCCAATTTGGAAAAAATTGTCATCTCAGATTGTGAGAAACTCATTGCAAGTCGGATGGGATGGGGTTTGCAGAACCTCCCCTTTCTTAGAGAATTGTCAATCGGTGGCGATTCTAAAGATGTGGAGTCCTTCCCAGAGGAGCAGTTGCTGCCCACTAGTCTGACCTGCCTTCGAATATGGAACTTTCCAAATTTGAAATCATTGGGCAAGAAAGGGCTTCAACACCTCAATGCTCTTGAAGAATTGAGTATCTCGAACTGCCCTAAGCTCAATTGTATGCCGGAACAGGGGTTGCCTCCCTCCCTTTCTATTCTAGAAATCAGTGAATGTCCTTTGTTGAAGAAAAAATGGCAAAGTAAAAAAGGAAAAGAATGGCGCAAGATTGCTCATGTCGAACACATACAGATTGATTACAAATTGATTGAATAAGCGAAAAGTCTGTCTAGCAGGAGTCCCCATATTTCGGTATGTGTAATTTTCAATCACCTAATTTATCTTATATGATTTACCCTCTCTGTTTTAATCTGCTTTTAGTTGCTATATATCTTTGATAAAAAAAAAAAGAATGCTCCACCCACTTTCAACGATATATACCCAATTATTCTGCATATTTATTTGATGACTAACATGTTAGTTGATTTTTAGTGAACAACTTCTGGTTTGCTCTGTTTTTTTTTTTTGGTTGCTCATACATAATCAAACCCTTAATAATTAAGTATTTCCTAATCTGATTTAAAGCAGAAACCGACTACTTCCATTTTTGCATCCCTTAACCCTTATAACTTCAAATCCATTTCTCCTAAACTTTGGTACCACCATGTCGCCCGAGATTTTTCGGTGACTCCTTTGGTCTCTCGACGCAGAGGTGGTGCCTTCTTCGGACTCGGGTCGCGATGGAACTTTCCATTGAGGTTACCGAGGTTTCGTGGTTGCTTGTGGGTGTGGCCTTGGAGTTGCCGTGCAGGGTTCCTTCAGGTGCGGTTGTGTCTATGCCGGTGATTTCTTTACCGGAGTGGTCCAGGTTGGGTTACGGGTCTACGATCCAGTGGTGATCGTAGTGCAAAGCCGGTGTCTTCTCGGTGATCCCTACATCACCTGAGATTCTTCTTGTGTTGGCTCCGCCCATATGTAACTTAACCCTAAATCCTTAATATCCTTCCTCATTCCTCACATTTTCTAATTTTCAGCTTTTCTCTCCTTTCACACAAGCCGATGCCGTGCCGTGACTCTCCCTCTCCGGACAAGCGGCCGGCGCCTCTCACCTCACTTGTCTCTCGGTCCACTCTCGGACCAAGCGCCGCTCCTCTCTCACTCTCGCCGGCAGAGGATCTTGGCGGAGAACCATACCGCTCCTCTCTCTCTCTCTCACAGTCGTGCCGATCTCAAGGTTTCTCTCTCATCTCTCTCTCTCGCTCTCTCTCTCTAGAAAGTCAACCATATATCTAATCTAATATAATATATAATAGGAGAGTTTTTAGTAGGAGGGTATAAAATTTCAACATGTGGCGATTTAAAATGCTGCCAAGTGTCATATAATAGGGGAGTTTTTAGTAGGAGGGCATAAAATTTCAACATGTGGCGATTTAAAATGCTGTCAAGTGTCATTTTAAGTTAAAAACAATCAAAAGTTGTCATGTTTCACACTTTCACTTAAACACTGCTTCCCCTTCCATTAAACGTGAAAAACTAACCATCTTTACATTTTCAAACGTCACATACGATAACAAACGAACAGAAAATCATATTCGTCAACAAGGTTTTCTTCTCTTTCACATACGACAATAGACGAACAGAAAATCATCTTCGTCAACAAGGTTTTCTTCTCTTTCTTTTTCTTTTTGTTCTTCTTTAGAAGAAAAAAAAAAGTTCCATTTAATTTGTACGATTTTTTTTTTCTCTAAACTTTTTTCAGTTTGTTTCTAGATCGTCTTCCTGTTCAAAATATTTAAAAAATCAAATTTAATTACGTTTGTACAATTTTTGTTCTCTCCAAACGTTTTTCCCTTTCCTGTTCAAAGTATTTCAAAAATTAGATTTATTTACGTTTGTAAAATTTTTGTTCTCTCCAAATGTTTTTCATTTTGTTTTGATTTCAATATTTTGTTTCTAGATCGTCATATAATAGGGGAGTTTTAGTAGGAGGGCATAAAATTTCAACATGTGGTGATTTAAAATGCTGTCAAGTGTCATTTTAAGTTAAAAACAATCAAAAGTTGTCATGTTTCACACTTTCACTTAAACACTGCTTCCCCTTCCATTAAACGTGAAAAACTAACCGTCTTTACATTTTCAAACGTCACATACGATAACAAACGAATAGAAAATCATATTCGTCAACAAGGTTTTCTTCTCTTTCACATACGACAATAGACGAACAGAAAATCATCTTCGTCAACAAGGTTTTCTTCTCTTTCTTTTTCTTTTTGTTCTTCTTTAGATGAAAAAAAAAGTTCCATTTAATTTGTACAATTTTTTTTTTCTCTAAACTTTTTTCAGTTTGTTTCTAGATCGTCTTCCTGTTCAAAATATTTAAAAAATCAAATTTAATTACGTTTGTACAATTTTTGTTCTCTCCAAACGTTTTTCCCTTTCCTGTTCAAAGTATTTCAAAAATTAGATTTATTTACGTTTGTAAAATTTTTGTTTTCTCCAAATGTTTTTCATTTTGTTTTGATTTCAATATTTTGTTTCTAGATCGTCATATAATAGGGGAGTTTTTAGTAGGAGGGCATAAAATTTCAACATGTGGCGATTTAAAATGCTGTCAAGTGTCATTTTAAGTTAAAAACAATCAAAAGTTGTCATGTTTCACACTTTCACTTAAACACTGCTTCCCCTTCCATTAAACGTGAAAAACTAACCGTCTTTACATTTTAAAACGTCACATACGATAACAAACGAACAGAAAATCATATTCGTCAACAAGGTTTTCTTCTCTTTCACATACGACAATAGACGAACAGAAAATCATCTTCGTCAACAAGGTTTTCTTCTCTTTCTTTTTCTTTTTGTGCTTCTTTAGAAGAAAAAAAAGTTCCATTTAATTTGTACAATTTTTTTTTTCTCTAAACTTTTTTCAGTTTGTTTCTAGATCGTCCTCCTGTTCAAAATATTTAAAAAATCAAATTTAATTACGTTTGTACAATTTTTGTTCTCTCCAAACGTGTATTTCAAAAATTAGATTTATTTACGTTTGTAAAATTTTTGTTCTCTCCAAATGTTTTTCATTTTGTTTTGATTTCAATATTTTGTTTCTAGATCGTCCTCCTGTTCAAACTATTTCAAAATTTAGATTTGATTCTGTTTGTACAATTTTTTTCACTTCAAACGTTTTTCAGTTTGTTTTGATTTCAATATTTTGTTCTTAGATCGTCCTCCTGTTCAAACTATTTCAAAATTTAGTTTTGATTCTGTTTGTACAATTTTTTTTCACTTCAAACGTTTTTCAGTTTGTTTTGATTTCAATATTTTCTCAAAATTTTCTTTTAAAAAAATGTATAAACACAAGTGCTATCAACTTTTTTTAAAAGTGCAAAATGAAAAAGTTATTTCTCCTTTGAAAGCCTGTCTTTCACATTTGAGTACCTCCATGAACGTTACTCAACTCCAAGAACTAAAAGTCTTATATAAATGAAAATAGATAAATTTAATTATTTAATATGTTTATACTTCCTCCAACACTTGGAGTAATTACCTTCAAATAAGATGTATAATGGTAGAGTCAAGGCTGATATTATAATATATCACCTTAACTATTTAATGAATATTTAACCAACGCTAACTTGAAACATGTACATAACTATGTTGGAAACATCCTTTTGTCTTGATTTTTTTGTTTCTTCAAGTTATCCTAATTTATCATGTTTGTAAATATAGAATACAGGTGATTGCATTTTACTTATTTTGGAAATAATTTACAATACGTCTAGATGTATAGCCATTATTCTTCTTGAATTTTTATTTAATACCTTTATTTTGTTTTGTAGCATTAATTGCTTAATGTTGTTAGTGTACGTTTTCCTCTATAGATTTCCTTGCTATATAAATATTACAATTAATAAATTGAATTGTTATATAATTATATTATTTAGTTGAAATATGATTCAAAACAATGTCACTGAAACTATTGTTATATTTATCTTAACTTTTTACAAAAAAAAAAAAAAATCACTTGCAGATCTATAATTGATATGCTTTAAGGTTGTTTTAAAATGCATTCCTATTTTTCATTTTTGGTTAAATTGAAATTAAGATTGATGCCAATTTTTCACTTTTAAGTACAAAAACATAGCATTATGATATAATAACTCAAATTGTTCTTACCCAATTTGTAGATTATCTATTATGTTTGACACATATATGCTTTTGTGTGAATATATAATTTGTAAACACCCTCGCATATCGCAGGTTATAGAGTTTTTTATTGGTGTTTTTGATAAGAGATACGACAATTTTTTAGTTTACAATGTTGTACATTGATAGTTTTTTTCCTATGTTTAATGCACATTGTTTACGTGCTTAATTGATAGTTATCATTGGCTTTAAAGATTTTATTGGAGCAAAAAAAAAAGTATATAGCAAAGACAACTCTTTTCTATTATATTAGTATTTTTCATTTTCTGTTTGACTTTATATTTTGTGATCCTGTTCTTATCTTTTCGATTTTTGTCATTATCTTCTATTCTAATTTATATATTTTGTTTAATTCTAATAGCTTAATTTTCCCTTTTTGTAAATTTTTTCTTCTGTCATTTATACATCCACTAATTGTTATTATTATTATTATTATTATTATTTTCTGTCCTGTCATTTTTAAAAACGTACAACCCGTGCATTGCACGGGGTACAAGCTCGTTTTCATAAAATATATGGTTGGATTCACACAAAAAAAACATCCAACCATAAAAATTGTAAACAATACAAAAAAAAAAAAAAAAGAATTCCTGATAAGTTTTAGTCCAAATCCGGTTTTTAAAAATAATTACAGAAGACCGGTTTTTTAAAAAAATTACAAAAAAATCAGGACTTAAATTTGAAATTGATGTCCATTAAAATACCCGGCCCGCCCGACCAACCCGCCCCGAACTACCCGAAATCCGACGGTTTTAGTGCATTTAATCCGGGTAACGGGTAGGAATTTACCAAACCCGATGGTCACGGGTCAGGTGGCAAAAAACTCCAAACCCGCCCCGAACCGACCCGTGCACAGCCATATACATATATATGAATATTGATTATGTCTCTTTGTATTGTAGGCTAGAGTCCCTGGAGAAACCGGGCTGCAAGGTGTGATTCAAAGTACTTGGATATTGTGTTTTTGTGGCAAATGCAGAAGGAGGTGTTTTTATGTTGGCTGTAGGTTGTTCTGTGTTGTTCGAGCTGCATGTGGAAAGTGCAAAAACTATTTACTAGTGTATATTTTCCTGGAGAAGGAGAACATTCTTTGTACTGTCATGAATGCATGTGTAAATGCTTCGTTGGATTGCTAGAAGAGTTTGTCTGAAATTCTATGGTTGTTCATCTTCAAAGAAATCTACCGCATCATTCTGAATTGCAGAGGTTTGTTTTGCATCCTGTTTATTATGTTATAAAGTTCATCAACATAAGTTCTTTGTTTTTGTTTAAATAAATAAAATGTGACGTTTGGGCTGTTTAATGAATTACAGGACATTTACCTGAAACAGACAATGGGAATTTGATGCAACTGAGTATTGATATGTTGGATTTTTTTTTCTGAGTAGAAATATTATGTTGTGGGCAGAAATTGTTGGTCTCATCTCTTGTGCTTGCTGCAACTGCGAGGTAAATTTTTTTCTGCTTGAGAATGATTTTATTTACATTTACTAAGCATGTGAGCCACTCAGAGTCAGAAACTCATGCTAATTGGGTATCATATATAAGTGTTTCAAATCATTTGGGTGGTTGAGGTCCTACAATTGATGTCCAAAATCAATTGGCAAGACCTTTGTGGACCAGGTCCACCCAAAGTCTAGAAAGGAATTTCGAAATTTGACAAGAAACAGATTGTCTTAGCTTTCCACTTTAGCTTCCTTCTTAATGTAATTGAAACTTAAGGGCCTTCCAGTGATTACTCCTTGTTACATGTTTTGTGATTGACTAGTTTCCTGTGATAAAACCGTGGGCCATATTTGCTCGCTACTATGTATCAATAATTTTATTCTTTTTACTTTTCATATTTTATTTATTTTTTGCCATATTAACTTTAAATCTTCATCGTCAATTTGATAGATTTTTAATCGGAGTTGATCTTGATGTTTCCACAGGCCATAATTTCAGCAGAAATTTGGTCCTTGCACAATTATTTTATGTTACCAGGTACTTTATATTCAGTAGACTTTTCATTTGCTGTTCAAGAAAAATCACTTTCCTTTGATGAGTTTCAGGCCGAATTACTAAGATATGAAACACTTCTTGATACTCAAAATTAAGCAATACCTCCTGAGACTGGTACCTTTTGCTCTTTTCTCTTACAAGAGTCCCCAACTTCACCAATTTCAGATGTGGCCCCACCACTAACACATTTTTCATAGCAAGCTACAAAATTCTTCTCAAAACTCAAAACACTTCTTAAGAAGAAAA